>ML781336.1:1239300-1294586 GCA_009831015.1 Picea engelmannii
CGTTGTAGCGCCCCTTAGTAAGCTTTAGGGGGCGCTGGCGCCCTCAAAATCTATAACGCTCCTTCAAAAGGGCCTGGAAGCGTTATAACGCTCCCTGATAGTGTATGAGAAGCGCCGGCGCTCCGAGATAGTGTAAGGGGGAGAGCTCCTCTCCAAAACTCAGTTTTTGAGGTGCTTTCAGGTGGCAAAAGGTTGTTTGACTTCAGCAGATCAGTTCTCCTCCTTCAAATCAGTCATGTGAGATGTTATAAGTGCCTCCTTAGTGTCGTTATCATGACAGTATGTCTGAACATCCTTTGTGACACTAGCGACCAACTTGCGACACTTGCGACAATTGAGAGGGATAATGCGACACTTATCCAGCTGAGCAATTTTGCCGTGTAACAGTAAGGTCCGAGGCTATGAGGTAGAAGAAATAATCATGACGGTAATCAGGTGGGAAGAGTAGCGGGGCACGTGTCAATGACAGTTTCAAAGCTTCGAAGGCTTTGTTGGTAGTGGTGTCCCAAATGAACTCGGACCCTTTCTTGAGTAGGCGCATAAATCCAAGAGCTAACTGAACATAGTTTGGGATGAAACGACGAAGAAAGTTTTCCTTCCCTTGCAAACTTTGTAACTGGAGAATTGAGGAAGGGGGAGGAAGATTGAGAATAGCCTCAACCTTCAAAGGATCAACCCGGATCCCCTGGCGTGAAATGATGAAACCTAGAAGTCGACCAGATTCTACATAGAAAACACACTTGTGTGGATTCAAGCGTATGTGGTAAAATCGACAGCGAAGGAAAATGGCATGGAGGTGTATAGGATGATCATCCTGATGCATGGAATGGGCAGGTAAATCATCGAGATATGGCTACACAATATTCTTGATATCGTGGAAAGCGTAAGACATGGCACACTCAAAAGTGGCGCCATCATTTTTTAAACCGAAAGGGAGTTTTCTAGTAAGCAAACGTGCCCCAAGGACAAATAAAAGCATTTTTATGTTGGTCTTTGGGAACGATGTTGATTTGATTATAGCCGGAGAAACCGTCCATCAGGGAGAAGATTTCGCTTCCGGCACAGTCATCGACAATCTGGTCGACAAAGGGGGTAGAAAAGTTGTATTTAGGACAAGATTTATTAATGTCCCTATAATCAATGCACACGTGAATGGTGCCTTGTTTCTTGTCAATGGGAACAAGATTGGAAACCCAATCAGTTAGGGCCACAGGGTAGATGAAGCCATCTTTGAGGAGTTTTTCAACTTCAAGCTTGATGGCGGTTGGTTTACATGGGTGAACCGGGTGAAGGCATTGTCGAACGGGTTTAGCATCCAGGTATGTCTTAATCTCATGTATTACAATGGCAGGGTCAATACCTGGCATTTCTTCATAGCTCCATGCGAAGACGTCAAAAAATTCTTGGAAAAGAAACTTATAGTTGACAACTTCGGTAGGGGAACAGGAAGCTCCGATATGCACATTTTCAATGACTCCAGGTGTTTTGGATATGTAAAGGGAAATTTTGGGTGAGATATTACTCAAGTTCCCTTCGTAAAGCACATCTCATGTAAACTCGGTAATGGTAGGAAAAACAACAACTGTCGAGGAAGTCGAGAGTCGTTGATAACTCTCGGTGGTAGATTGTTCCAGAAAGAGAATGGAATGATGATGTCCATCATCCTAGGGGGTATCTTCCATGGAAATGACCAACATAATCATATTGTCCATGGGAAAGATGACGCAGAATGGGTCAGGAGAGGATTCATCAAGAGAAGGAGTAGTAAGAGTGGTCGATTGAATGGCTTGATAAGCTGATTCAATCGGACTCAAAGGCATCTCGTCGCCGTAATGGAGATGATCACCGGGTCCTGGTACTATCCATGGGTCGTGAGATGCACGGATGTCATGAATTGAGGTGGAGATCATATTGATCAAAGAGACAGAGAAAGGCAGAATATCGGGTGGTGGGATAGGGAAAGTTCCCATCAAAGAGGAGTCTTTGAGAAGACCCACCCTGACATTCTCATACCCAGGAGGAGTTTTGGAAATGAATGGTACGTTGCTGGTACGGGTATCAGAGTGGAAGAAGGCCAATTGGTCGACGGTGATGACTTTTCCTTGATGGGGGAAACGTACCACACGGAAAAGAGTCGACGCAACTGCATGCATGGAATCAATCCAACTACGACCAAGAAGAAGGTTGTAATCAAGAGGAGCGTGAAATAATTCCACTTCGACTTGGACCATTTTGCCTTCTAACGTAATGGGCAATGATGGAAGAACACCATAAGGTTTGAAGCCAGTTCCATTAAAGGCTTTAAGTGTGTTGTGGTTTTCTATCAAAGGAGGAGAGCCAATAGCTTTCTAGCAAATGGAAGACATGACACACGTCGAGGCACCCTCGTTGATAACAGTTCTGTAGATGTTCTTGTTGGAGACAACAACCTGTATTTGGAACGCGAGTTGAGGGGGTAATCTTGGAATGTGATCTTCCAATTCAAAGACTATTAAATTTGTATCCATAAGGTCGATTCCACCAATAGCTTTCAACAGTGCCTTCCATTGTGCAGGACAACTTTGGAGGACTTCGAGGGCTGACATTGCAGATGATGCTTGGGCTAGATATTCAACAATGTTGTAGTTCTGGGTAGCATGGGCATGAGGATTGAAAGCCAATTTCTGAAAAACACCCTTTAGAGGGGGGCAAAGAACTCTATCGAGGCTCGGTCGTTTGAGATGAAGAGGACCGTTGGTAGGTGGGGTCAGAGGAGAGGTTTGAACCAATGAAGGTGGTATCGTATCAACCTTCTCTTTGGAAGAAGAATAATATTTGGTGCGAGTAGTGAGTGTGATGTCATTCTTTTCAAATCACCAATACACATTAATACATATGATGTATTAGTAGGGGACTGTTGGTCATGAATGACCAACTAAGCCTGTTGTTGAGAGGGGAAGGGTTGTGACAATACGGCCAGAGTGGAAGGTTTGGGGGTCCCTTGAAGGAACTTGTTAACTTCGACGCGACGAGGACAATCCTTCATGTAGTGATCATCACCACAGATAAGACAAGGATATCGTGGTTTGCGCTTATCCCTATCGTCAATGGGGGGTGTTTTAGTCTTCTCAGTTTGTGGAGTATTTTTGTCCTCCTTGGTCTTACCCTTTCCTCTCTTGGATTTATTTCTACCGACAGGGGTAGATTGAACAACATTTACCTCAGAAGTCTTGTCGATGGGAGGGGTAGGAGATGGAGCATTTTGAACATTAGAAGATGTAGATGTGGGATTGTTTTCAGAGGTGTGGATGGAATAAGGTTGGGCATGGAAGGCACCAATCATATCGTCAACAACGTGTGAAGCCGCAGGATTGGTTGAAGTAGTAGAAGTAGTAGCATGAGGCGCATCCAGGAGCAGGTCATAAAGAGTACCCGTTTGTGAGTAAACGAGGTCTATATATTGGGCACAACTGATCGCCTGTTCTTCGGTGACAACTCCACCCATGGCGATGTCATGAGAAATGTCATTCATGAATGATTTCATGAACCATTTTTCTAGCAATTGATCAGAAAGTTCGAGCTTGATGAGACGTCGTCTGCGACACCACTCATGAATATGATCAGAGATATGAGTGGCTTTGCTCTGTTTGAAAGAGCTCAAGATCTCGGTTCCAGTTTCATATCGGATTGGTAGTTGGTAATGGGTGAGAAAAGCCATGGTGAGGGTATTGAAGTCATTGAAGAAACCTCATGGTAATTCTATGTACCACTTCACGGCGGACCCTGTAAGGGTTCATTGAAAAATATGTAGATGAATAGAGTCATCCATCAAAGAGTTGGATGAGCACTAAAGGTGAAAAGTCATGACGTGATTGTTTGGATCCTCTCCTGTTTTTCCATCAAATTTAGGGATGTTCGATGGTAATTTGGCTGGTATGATAGGCCAGTGAGGAGAGTGATGGATTGGGTCATTCAATATGTGTGACAGATCTAATAGGTCCAAGGTGGCTAAGAAAGGTAATTGTCTATTCACATGCAGGTATTGGTGACTTTGGGGAGGAAGCCCTGTCGGTAAACCAGTGGGACCATAAGTGGTTTGCATGTAATGCGAGGATCCTGGCAGGTTTGGCTGTTGGTGCAGAGGCAAGTAACTTAGAGGATTATACCTCTGAATAGGAACGTGGGGTTGGGGGTTCAAGTCCCAGATAAGCTTGGATGTGCCTGGGTATGGTTGGCCCGTGCTGGGGGGAGCGATGGAGATAGCTTGAGGTTGTTGCCCCCTAGTCGAGAA
Organism: Picea engelmannii; assembly: GCA_009831015.1. Lineage (NCBI taxonomy): Eukaryota > Viridiplantae > Streptophyta > Pinopsida > Pinales > Pinaceae > Picea > Picea engelmannii. Next base: position 1,243,571 of record ML781336.1, read on the forward strand.
AGGATTATGTTGAACAAGATAATTCTAGTAATGGTCCAAGGTTGAAGGTATGTTTTGTCCAAAGGGTGGGGTTGGTAGGGGTTGCCCGCCAATCGGGGGTTGAGTCCCAATTGGACTTTGTCCTGTAAAAGGGATTTGGGTCTGGCCTCCTTGGTGAAATTGTCCACCAATAGGAACTTGATTAGTAGATGTGAATGATGAAAGGGTGCCATTAGGATAAGTACCTCCAATAGAGGAAGAAGAAGATCCTCTGAAAGGAGGCAGTGGAAGTGTAGGAATGAAACTGGGAGGAGATTGCCCAGAAGGAGTAGAATCACCAGGAGTCCTGAAGGTTATGTGTGCAGGTGTGGGAATAGAAGCATTTAATGCATGATATCTGGGTGGAAAGGTCAGGGTGATTCGAGGTGAAAGTGGTGTACCAATAGGATCTTGGCTGGCTGTCGTAATCCCAGTGTGCGGACTCATGGTTTCTATCGCCATTGTATAATGGACTGTTTCGAAAGGGATAGTCAATACGTGGCTGGCTGGTGAAGTTTTTGTACCAGGAAAGTAGTAAGAAATAGTAAAAGGTACTGCATCCAGATCAGATGTCTCAGGTAGTACAGGTGCGACATTAAAATCAAACCTGACTCCTGAGCCGAAGAGATCTCTCCTAAAAAGGCCAGTAGCCCAAAAAGGATCTTGACCATCAGGTCCAAGGTAAGGTCTGGTTGTTGATCCAGAAGATTGAACAACTAAATCTCTGGAAGAATTAACTCGCACAATACGTCTCTCAGAATAGGGGTGAAGTTGAAAGTCTTCTCTAGAATTGGAAATATGGAATCTTTCTAGAGAGTCAGTTCTTTCCACTTGCAGAGCGGTGACGTCCTATACTTCACTTTGTTGAGGAGAGCCCTTCGGTGAGCTGGTAGGCAAGGGTTGGGAACCTTATAGATCTTTTGGGGGTAAACCTTGCATTCTACGTGAACGACGTGGAGGGTCAATTGTGATTGAGTTAACCAAAAAGTACAAAAGAAAATCAAAGGCTGACTTGGGTAGATGAACAACAAGCGCTAGTAAATTCTAGGAAGCAAGACCAAACAAACAAAACCTTCTAATGTCGAAGTCACTAGTTGGTGATGAAATCCAACATCACAATGAGGAGACAACAAGGGGCGGGGCTAGGGTGGAAAAGTTACGTTGATGACATGCTTAACGGACTTACACCCTGGTGCAAGCTCCCACACATAATCATGGGTATACCCTCCAAGGATCCTGAGTGAGTCTGGCCAACGTCAATTCCAGGTACCGTGAAGACTTTCCCCTTCACAGTAACCTTGTGTAAGAACCTAAGAAGATAGGCAACTAAGGTTACCACCAACAACAACAATCCTGGGGGGACAGTCGACACTTTGAATCACACAGAAGGGTAGGGTATCTGGCCCAAAATCAGCTTGAGAGGCGTCCCCTTATCATTGTGGGTATACCTTCAAGTGAACCCCATAATACATGCAATCTCTACACCGATATCAACAAAGCAAGGTGAGTAACTCTGTCAATCTCAATGCGACCTCAGGTTTGACCCTTGTGTGAGAAGGGTTTCCTAGGACAAAATGTTGCAAATGGAATTTAACACTCCCTATCACAAGATACTATTGTGTGTTTTGTACTTTGGAGAGTGTGTCTCACTGCCTATTCCAAAGTTCTATCCTAGCTAATGTTGGTGTATTAGAGCCCTAGAAAAAGTTACTAGTTAAATTTTACAATTTCACAATATTATTAAGGGTTGTTGTTACTCAAGAGGACATGGAGATGAAACCAATGTTGTATGAGACTTCAACCCAAAAATACATAAGTAGGAATGAAATATACCAGTTTCATTCAATGAAGCCTACTTATGGGAGGGATAGAAGAATTTTCCGGAACAACATGAACTATAGTGCACGAGTCTTTTAGATGCAATATCAAACAATCACTCACAATGCAAATTCTCTATTCGTGTTTTTCAATATGTCAATGCTACAATTTTCAAACAACATGTTGCTTAAAAGAAAATGTCTTTAATTTTGATTAGAACCAACAAGAGAGATGGAACTAAAAGAATAAGCAACTAATGAAAACAAAAAGAACACACAACAAAAATCCCAAATAAATCTTTCAATTAAGACAAAAAAACAAACTAACCAAAAGAGTCTTTTCAAATGCACATGGATAGATGTTTCCAAGTAAGGGGCAATTTGAGAAAGACAATTAATTTCAACTTTTAAAAACGATCATCGGCTCTCAACCAAACAAGCACTCAGATTCCAAGATCAGAGATGATATCCTTGCTAAGGAGAGGTCAAGAGATGAAAGTTGAAAAAATATGAACAAAACGAGTCTTTGATTTCCAAAGACCGATTGTTCACAAAATCTGAAGTCAAGAAGAAATCAATCAGTGGCCCAAGAAGTTCCTTTTAGACACACATACAAATCTGGGCATCTGAGCATGTAAAAACTTTAATTCCAAAAATTTTCAAATGGGTTCGTAGGCTAGCAGTAATGCACAATGCGAGAATGGAGCATTCTCGCAGGCTGGTCACAAGTAGAGTGCGAGAATATCACACTGGAATGAAAGGAAGAGTGAAAACTCAAGGGGTTCTCATAGGCCACAGAGGGGTTCAATGCGAGAAGGCCTGAAACTAGGAAAAATTTTGGAAAAAGACAAAAAAATTGAAGGGAATTCTAGACCCAAAGAGTCTGTTAGGGTTTCTTGAAGACTAAGAGATTGATAGAAATGAAAAACTGTAAGGCAAGAGAAAATGACCAAGGAAAAACACCAAAATCCACCCAAAAATAGGGATATCCCCAGTATGGTCTCCAATTTTGTTATAAGACAAATCGGTAGGTGCAGACACTAACAAATCTCCCTAGATCCACCTGGATCTAGAACAAAACAAGACAGGGCACTACTCTTTCCCTAGGTTGTGACCATTGAATCTACTAGTAAAGAAGGACAAGTAACGTACCTCTATATCGCTTCCTTATGTATTTGTTGTTCCCGCTTCGCTCTGCTACTCTCATGTGATCAAGTCCAAGACAACACAAACCAATCAAAGTGAAGATAACAAAATATATTCAAAAGTCAACCTATGTATATGATCAAGGAATTATACAATAAAATAATAATGATTTTATGGGAAAGGGACATGCCTCCGTATCATATTAATAGAAATAGAAGATTACAACCTGATTTCCTTGATGTCGTGAGCTTCCTTTCTATGGCCCTTGGTTCCAACACACACTCTCTCTATGATCATATGAAGAATATCTAGCCCATATTGATAGGTCAAATGAGAGCTCCAAACTTTATTCAGGGAGAATTCTTCACACAATCTCTTCATCAATTCCTCATTCAATCTTTCTTAACCTTTTCCATGAGAAATCTCTCAATATATAGGAAGAGATGAGATGGTTACATGGATGAGGATGATCCCACCAAATCAGATAAGTCAGTAGGATGGCAACCATACGAATGCCAAATCATCCTCTAGAAGATTCCCTTCTAGAACCCTCGAGACTTCTTCTTTTCTCCAAGCCTAAAAACAGGTTCGCACCCTGTGTATGGAGAAAACTGTGAGAATTTTGCACCCTAGCTGAAGGAAGCCTACGAGAATGAGGCATTCTCGCACCCTAGGCTATAGGCAGCCTACAAACTCACTTTAAAAATATGTTTTTTGGAAAGAGACAAGTGCCAGTTTTCTCAGGAGAAAGTTCTTGTTGGGAGCTTGAATACACTCTTGTTAAGATATCGTCAGAGTGACCAAAAACACGTGTAACATCAACCCACGCATCCAACATCATTGGGTGTTATGCTGATATTCCTTAACCTATCTGGCAGTTCAAACTCTTCATCTTCTTCATCATAGTTGAGCTCATTTTCTCTGTTGCAGTTACAGGCTTCAATGATCTTCCATCTGTCAATCGCCTCTAACAATAGTCTTCATTCCACTGGAAGATGTGTCGAGCCTCTTCATCTTCTATGGTGATCACACTGAGGCCTCTTTGATTCCTCTGGTAGAAACCATTAGTTTTTTCTAGCAGTTACACTCTGAAGTGCAATAGTAGCCCTCCGATCATATTCAAAATCACCTACACCATTGGATTGGCTCCATAGGGTCTTGCATTTATTTTTCCATTTCGCACTTCGGCATTTCGGGATTCCCGTGGTGAAGATTTCTTTACATTCCATGTTCTGATCCACAAAACTCTGAAATGGAGCTTGGTTGCACTAGCTCCTTCATCGAGCCTTTGTCGATGTGACCATCAGCAGTGACTAGGTGCTTAACCATAAAGCACTTTCACGATTTCACATTTTGGCGTTCCTATGGTGAAGATTTCTTTATGCTCCATGTCACGGTCCTCGAAACTCTGAAATGGAGCTTGCCACTTCGATCTCTTCTCTATAGCTATTTGACAATGTGACCACTAAGATATGACCACTCTCCAATCAAACAAGCACTTTGATCTCCAGATCAACGGTCCACGATCTGTGGTGAACGGATGGCTATCCTTTGCCCTAGGACTTCAGCCTTCAGGACTTTGGGGGAGTGATGAAGCTAAAACTCCCGAAGAAAAAATTCCCGGAGTGAGGTCAGTCTTGCATCACTTGATGATGTGTCGTGATCCGAGTGGATACCACGTGTCACTCAGAATTGTGATTTCCAGTGGCCTGAAATGCCAAATCAACTTGACACTTGTCATTGTTTGATCATGCCACGTGTCAATACTGACATAGTCTTCCACATGTCCTTTCTGACGTGGTCTGCCATATTCACCTCTTGGATCTGACGACCCAGATCACTTCGTGATTTCACATATCATGATTTTGGCATTCTTGTTGTGAATGTTCTCGACATCTAGAAGTCCCGGTCTACGAAACTCTAAAATGGAGTTAGATCACTTTTTGGCTTTTCTCACTTCACAACTTCGGGACTCCTGTGATGAGGAGTCTCAACACTTGACTTCTCCAACTCCCAGTATCTAAAACTATGAAATGGAGTCTTTGTTGATGTGCCTATTTCAGGATTTCATCGTTTCGCATTTCACCACTTTGGGACTCTTGTGATGAAGGGTCTTGACACTTGACTCTTCCAACTCCCGGTATCCGAAGCTCCAAAATGGAGTCGGATCAACGATCTGGATCAAACCTCGATCTGAAGGCTAAGATTATTTCGCGATTTCGCATATCGCAAGTTCGAGAGGTTAGGGAACCCCATTCCTTTGACTTTCTAGTCAGTGAAAGGATGATATTTTTCCACGTATCCTTCTTGGATCGACGATCTAGTTTTGTCCTCGATCTAATGGTTGAGATTATATCGCGGTTTCGCATATCCTGATTTCGAATTTCGTGACTTTGGGACTCCTGTAGTGAGATTTCTTGACATCTCCAACTCTTGGTATCTGAAATCCTTGTATCCGAAACTTCGAGATGGAGTCAGACCAACACTTTGATCTTGCCATTCGATCATCGTTGCGCTACTAGCCTTCCTTGCCTGCCTATTTTCCATCAAATGAACAAGCACACTCTTGCACTTTGCATGCACCTCTGCACTATCTCTTCTGGTCTTCACAAGATTTCTCTACTGCATCTCCCCAAAATACTTCTGGTGCCTTCCTGACACATTATACCTGTACTCAAGCCATCATCACTGTTGTACTTGCCATCAATGACAAGCATATGCTGCCTGTAAAACATGCCAACAATGTAAACCCTGGCTGTGGTTTCTACTGACACTATAACACATTTTTATTTCAAAGGAAATGAGCGCTACAGGAAAGGTATGTAACTCTAGCATTAGACCCATTAAATGTATGTTAATATTTGTGGTTATTCGTAATCTAAATGTTCTAGAAAATGATTATTTTTCGACAATATTATTCGGGGACTTTTGTCTGAAATCCGGTGAGAAATTGTTAGATTCGCATATTTGAGTGATTATTTCTGTATAATCCGAGTGCCCCAAGGGTTTTTCATCATGTTGAATCCATTTCTACAATCAAAAATTTATTTTAAACAATAAAAAATAGTGATTTAGTGTAGATTTATGTCACCAGATTCAAGTGAAAAAATCTATTTCGTAGAACAGTTAGACAATGCCTTTGTGGTTATATTTTGGAAACGAGATCTGTTTGACTGTGAGTGAACGTGTTGGTTGTTATTTGACTTATGGGAATTCATTTTAAGGGTTATGGTTTTCATTTGAAATCTTCTCCTGTCATCTGAGATATCATAAGACATTTTCTTCTCCTTTTTATTAAATCTCTGACCTGGGATATTAATGTCTCCAGGAGTTTTATTACTCATGGGTTCATAAATATTGTTTTTTCATTGTTGCATACTCCACCCCACAATATATCAATGTTCTTGTTGAATATTACCCTACAATGAAATAATTTCATCATGAATGCAGTTTCACTAGTCGCATTTCCTCATATTGACTCATGTTGACCTATCGGTTTCTTATCTGCTATATAGTTATACCTTTACTCACCTCTATTTGGAGATATTAGTCCCAAGCAAGAATAACATTATTTTTTTTAGAAAAGAGGAAAGTCTTAAACATAGTTTCAAACCCACCTGATTAAAAGTCTCGCATAAGATTAAGATTTCTAGGTCTTACCATCTTGCTAAAACCCTAGGTTTTTTGTGATTCAATGCATGTTTAAGGAACGATTGAAAATAAAAATATTTTTTTTTATAGATTCAACATTTTGATAGCATGCATTAAGTTTGCAATCAAGGAGGAATAAACTCGGACTTGAATCTTTGCATTCGTTATATGGTCATTGGATATTTTGAGGATAGCTTTGCATTTCATATGGATTCAAACTGTTGGAAGTTTTAATGCTCAGTTTGGTTGGCAGCTCAATTTCTTGTTCCAAAAAATGTCGACTCTATAGTTTCAAACAAAAGGGAAATTATTCCTTTCATAAAATTCGTGTATTGGGATGAACATGTTGCAATATGCTTGTCTTTTGAGTTGAATTTTAATCCTAAAATATGTGTGTATATACTTGAGTTCGATTTTCAATTGCTCATTTCAAAATGATGATATTAACAAGTTTACAGTTACAATATTAGACCCAATCTCGAGTCTTGTTGTTCGAAGGTATATATATATATATATATATATATATATAATGGTGATACAAGTCTCCATGATATACTCATTAATTGTTTTTTGAATTATAGTCTGTACATTTTGGCAAAAAAGAAAAAAACATTTTTTTTGAACAGGGCAGACCTGACCCAGCCGATTTGAAGTATACGTGCATTGTTGGAATTTTTTTCGTTATGAGTCACATATATGGGCTTTATTGGTTTCTGAGCATAAAAATGGTATATGGGTATCAAAAAAATAATGTGATTGTTTTTTTGGGAACTATAATGTTTTATTTTGTATATATAGGACCAAACCCCTCATATTAACACTTTCAATTAATTATTCCTTCAACCCCATTTCCATATATCATTAAGATGTCATTTATTTTCCCCCTATTATATAAAACTAAAATTCTATCTAACATTTAATGTCATAAATGGAAACCAAGAATATATTATATGGTGGGATAATAGAATTATAAGAGATATGTTTTTATGATGAGTGTGTTTTTTGGATTTCAGGGCCAATTCCCTCATACTCTCATTTTTCATAAGCCATTCCCAATTCCCAATTTCATTTTCATTTTATTCATTTTCCCCCTGATGTATACAAATATCATTTGACAATGAAAGTATATCAATGATGGTAATGATGGTTCATAGTTGACAAGACATTTTGAAATGGTTGTTATGGATTAATATTTGGATAGGAAAGTGGTCAATGGTAGATGAAATATTGTTGAACATGCATGATCATCCTCCTTATCATAATTCCATTTTTCATACATTACAAATACCCTCATTCTCCTAAATTTCATTAAAAGTTCCCATGTTTTTAAATGATGATTACTTGTGCGGGATGATGAAATGATTCAAAGCATAATTGATATTTTGGTTTCCCCTCCCTGTATGTCTTTATTTCTTTCATGATTGTTTTCTATGATACAGATCTATTTCCAAATTATATTTTTTGAAAATATTATTTAATGTCTCAGTTATTATTGTTACATACTCTAACTTAGCCTTGCACCTATAGATAAGCTTCTTCAGTAAAGGAAGTCATGGAAGAGGGAACAGGGGAAGAGGAAGAAGGCCTAATGATTTTTGGGGTAGTAAAATACTTTTCTTATCAATCCATTTTGATGTTGATTCCTAGGATTTCAATCAACTCTTGCAAACTGGTTTCCTCAAATTGGCTGGACAAGGAGCTTTCCAACCACATCCCCCACCTAAAATACCATTTCCCCAACCTCACCATATATTTTCCGGTATTACTGTAAAAACACATGTTTCTTTATCTCCCGAGATGCCAGCTAATGATGGTTGGAACAAAATTGTTAATCCTTCTCAGCATCACTACCAAGAACAACCCACAGTCTCATTTCCATTTCCCCCACCTCCTCCTAAGCGGTTTTCCTTGCATATTACATCATGATTTTCTCATGACCATTCTACTTAGCCATTAAAGAAGCTTACAACTTAGATTCAAGAACTAGATCTTAGTAAAGGAAAATGGCCCCTCAATTATGTCAACTCTAATCATTCAGTAAATTCCTCATAGTCAATCACCTCTCATGCTAAACATTCAAAAAATGAAAGTAAACACATTTCCTTTGACGAAATGTATCTGGAAGCATCAATAACAAGAGGTAAAGGACCTGTTGCCTCACATAGAAAATGTGACTTTTGGTTTTATAATGTTATTATGATGATTTTATGGTTAAGGACAATTTTAGTTATTATTTTATGGACAATGGTATGTTTTGGACAGGTTGATTACTCATCATTTTTTTGGACATATTACAACCATTTCTGGGTAGCTGATGCTATATTTATTTTGGCATATTATGATATCTTTGTCTTAAACAACAATATGATATATTTATTTTTGATAAATATATTTATTATTCAGGAGTCACAAGGATGTTTACAAGTGTTTTATGAGATTATTTGTATATATGTTATGTTGATGGTTAAATGAATGTTTGATGGCATACATTTGTATATTTTCAAGGGGGGACAAGGGGAATATGTTGATAAATTAAAAAAAAGGTTATTAGGGGGTCCCCACCTATTAGTTAATATTTAGTTATTATTATTTATTAAAGTTGTTCCTACTTAAATTTAATTAGTTAATAATTTAACTAAAATGTAGTTGAGCTTCTCAAACTACCTTTAAAAGAAATAAAAGAAGATTTCAAGGGACAAGCAAAGGGGGAGTCATAGAGAGAAAAACTATGATAAGGTGTGCTCTTGCTTCTTAAGTGATATTACTTTACTATTTCATTCATCTTTGAGATACATAAGTTCTAAGAACTTATTGTTGATAGTAGGATCCTACTAAAGGTGGAAATAAGGAGGACCAAGAAATATTGATTTGTTGATATACTTCACAAGGTTGATCATCTATTTCTGATAGTCTAAGGATTCTTATTAGATTTATAGATTAGTTTTCATTACTGATTAAGAATTTTGTGTAGAGTCAAGACAATGGCATTTGTGGCCCGTCATTTCATCTTTGTTTCAATCTTGGTTTCACTTAAAGACATCAGTTGTCTTCATGTGATGTAATATACCACCTCTGACTACTAAGTCTCATTCTAGTCCTTACCTTTTGGGTATGAAGAATGTTGTTGGTTGTATTTCAGATTTGAATAAATAAAATCTTTGGATGGTTTTGAAGTCTCATTTGAGTTACTGTGTAGTCTTGTATCAGATTTCTATTTCTAAATTTGTTCTAAAAATTTAAAAATGTTTTCTGTTATAAATATTTTTCTTTTTCTTTGACATACATCGATGATAAAAAATAGAATTAGTCCCAAGAACATTATTTCTTGAGGATTAATTGAATTTTTTGTAAATAGGATATAAACACAGGGTTATAATCCCGACTATTTTTCTCTAGCTAGGAAAAATTTGAAAATGTTGGTATTTGGATAATTTATTCCATTTTGTCAACAACACTCGGCCCATATAAATTAAGCAAAGTTTATAAGGTCTTTGAGCATTTGTTTAACTTGAAAAGGGAGGACCTAATGCACTTGTTTGGATTCTTCTCGTATTAAATGTGGCTTAATTATCATGATTCGTGTGACATGTGGACTCTTGGAGGTTGTACTTGTTTGTCCTTTATGGGTCTTTATATATCATGGAGAGATTTGTACCATTTCAACTTCATTTTGGGTTGGAAAACCCTTGGATGGATGCCATACTCATAGGTTGGGCAGATGACCCTAGAGACATTGTGCATGAGAGATGATCAGTGTTACCTTTGGAGGCACTTGGAAGACCCTTGAGGATGATATATTGACCCATTTAACCAGGACGTTGGCCTTTGGAGGCTTAGGATGACACCTTCTATGCCCTAGATGTCTCATGGAGGCTAATGTTTTAGTGAGTTTTGTTGATCTGGAGGTGATCCAGGAGTGATTTTGGAGAATGGAGACACATGGCATGCCTTATATACTTGATGACATGGAAAATGGCCTTTGGAGGCCCAACGACTTCCACCTTGGGGAAAAAATGTCTCCCTTGAGGTCAAATCTCACCCTTTTAGGGCATGGCATCACCCTTCTAAGGGCATGGCATCACCCTTCTAAGGGAATTATTTTATGTATTTTTTATATTTTGTAAGTTGTAAAGGAAAATAAAGGAGGTCAAATTCCTTTTAATTTGGTGTTGACAAACTTATGTGGACAAATTGGGTTTAGGTGAGCTCATATAATAAAAAATCACCTCACTTTTATTTTATCATAACTCTCACTTGAGAATTACATAACATTGGCTGGAATTTTTTCCCTATTTGGGAAATTTTCTCTATCTCTTCTTTGGTGTATTTTTGATGGAATGGCTCATCTATTGGAGGAAAAAGGCTAGTGACTTCTTATTAATGTTTATTCTTGGAAAATTGTGGTGGAATATCTTGATAAGTAAAGGTTTTTCATGCTATCTCTTGAACTAGGTAAGGAAATTCTAAAATTGCGTTGTTTATTCTTGGTTTCAAGGTTAATTTTTTCAAACTCTTGGAGGAGTATAAAGGCATAAACCTCCCATCAATATCTATCTTTTTTGTCAATGAATATTTGTTTTCAAAGGTTTCTACAAGGAGTAAAGGGATTACACCCTTGTAGATTTACCTTTCTAGGTTTGTTTACTCTAGGGAGTAAAATGGCTTACACCCCTAGAGGAGTAATAAACCTATATCATAAAAAATAAACCACATAACCCAATAGATAATGCGCTAATATTATTTGCATTGGATATTGAAAATTTTGCATTGGTGAACGTGATATCGAGGAGATTGAATTGTTCAAGTTTGGAATTTAATTCTACATGCTTTGATCTATTTTATGCCCTAAGGGAGTTTTTTTTATCCAAGTAAGCTCATTTATGTAATAAAACTTTAGCTAAATCCATTAGTGTTGTAGAAAACTCATATTTATCTCATTCTTTACTCACCTTTCTACCACTAAAATTCACTTGCAAGATGCCATAATTGATCTGCTAGTTAAATGCTATTGTTTGGGTCGATTGTTTGTTGATTTTAGTGGCTAGAAATCTTTGGTTGAAGAAAAATATTGCTACAAACATAAGTTTGTTGTAAAATGTTGTTGATAACTCTTAGTAACAACCCTTTTAATTTCTATCAAAGTCTTGTTCTAATCATTGGAAAATTGTCTAGTTATTACTAGCTTTATTTCCAACATCTTACACTTGATTTTGATGGTTACTTATGCAGTTGTTATAACTTGATTACTGCATATATATATTTCCATACTGCTACATTTTTGGACAACGAGGATTATTTCTATATCCTCTTTGGTTTTGAGGCTTAAATCTTCATAAATTGTCTTGTTCTAGGTGGAGATAACATTGTTTTGTAGGTACACTACCTTGGGAACCATTTGACAACTCACAAGACATACACTCAAGCCTCTTTTCCACCATTGACATTGACCTATAGGGGAAATCATTGATCATTTTCCGCTTTCCATCTCAATATCCCTAGGGTCACCGAGAAGCCTTCCTTTTGTTGGAATTTTCCTTCACTAAAACAAGAGGGACATATATTGAGGTGACAATGATAGTTGTTCCCAGTTGTTTTGCACTCTCATGTATTGGTTTGGGCTTTTCCCAAACTACATATTGTGCGATAACACAACCTACTATAAGATTCATGGTCATGTGTTTGGATGAGTTTTTAAAAGGTATTCTTGATGATTCTACTTAAAATAACTTCCAAAGATTGGAAAACCAATTCCTTGAAGAGTTATGTTGAGAGTTTCATAACTTGGCTGTGATGTACCTGGCATTGAACAATTGAAAATTCCAAAAGCGATAGAAATATCATGATATTAAACCCCCAGTGAGATCAAGATGAAAGAAATAATATTAGTGACCTTCAAGCCCAGAACCAAACAAGACCATATTAAGATCAATAAGGTTAAGTGTGAGTCAAGAGAGCTTGAAAAGACACCTTGAAACTTCAACAAGGAGGAACACATATCAATCAAGATACCCAAGGAAGCGATCTGATTTTAAAAAACTATGTAGGTCTTCCAATATGTGGCTAATATATATGATGAGGAGACATAAATCATCAATTTGAGATCAAAGGACCAAGGGAAGGATACCTATCTTGTCACCGAGATGATTGGGCAAAGTATTTTTCCTTAAAAATCAGTATTAAGAGCTTGTGGCGGAAAATGATAACATTGAAATGTTGTGTGTATGTGCTCTTGAAACCCTTACATTTCCAAGATATTGAATAAAGGAAATCCGAAACTTGTGTCTCTATTATTTGAGGTATATTCTAGACATAAAACGCATTATTTGTTTTCTCGATATGTGAAAACATATTTTATGGTTGGGAAAGGGATAAATGTACCAAGAGTCTCAAGCACAATCTATCATAGAGCAAAAAACACTTCAATGATTTCACCCAATGGACATCCCCATGAAATAATTAAGTTATGGACATCATGATATGTTATAAGATTTAAATTTATTCTGTTCTAATCAATAATTTTCCATTTAAATTCTTGAAATCAGATCCATCACAAAAGGTTCAAGTATATATAGAGGCATACCCAAAAAGAATGCTTATAAGCAAGTTTTAGCTCATTGGTCTTTGTTTAGAGAACCAAGAGGATGAACCCAATATACCATATTATAATTTTTTTGGTCTATAATACTTTGTGCGGAACATAGCCATCGAAATATTCATAAATGGGACTCACATAACTATTCGAGTGCATTCATTCCTGTGCAGGAATCAAACCCTAATATTGAGGGAAGTAGTTATAATGGTCGAAAGTGGGAAGAAAAATATTTTGAGAATGGTTTCTATATGTACCACCCAATAGAATCTTTGTGTTCCCTGCTCATCACCAACAAGTAGAGCAATATACCCTATGATCATGACATAGAGGAATTGTTCTATAAATTGACGTTTAAATTATCTGCAAATTAAATGAGGAAAGAATCTATGGAATGGGATTCAAGATTATCATATGTTAAACAAATCTATCACACATGGGAATAATTTGGATCGACCATTCATTCATTCCTATGCATGAGTTAATCCAAATGTGGATCGCAGAGGGTCTGGTGAGGAGCAAATAGGAGAATCAAACCAACGATGTTTTAGTTGCCCCACTAACGATGGGATTGATTCTAGACCTTTAGAGTGCAAATGGAGAACCTTCAGAGATGCCTGGCTAACTAGAAACCTTGATGGAAGCTCTTCAATTGAAGAATGAAAAGATAAGAAGAGACTCACCAATTTTCAACATGGGAACTCGGCAGGGAGATTATTAGTATCATTAATGCAACGGGATATCCTTTTGTAATCATTGTGAATAGTTGGAAAATCTTGCAGCCCTTGACCTGTCTTGAATAAAAAATTCTCGTCCTCACCAATATATATTTCCATGTCATGAATAACATGGTGAACTCTTATAAATTGTGCCTCTGTATTCCCAAAAACATCCACCTCCACCTCATCAGTATCATTTTGGAAGAAGCAATGATCTATAAGAAGGTTGACGTAGCTATGCCCAATGGCCATGTCCATTAAATGGTTCTCCTGTTTTCTCCTCACCAGACCCTCTGCGATCCACATTTGGATTAAATCTTGAACAAGAATGAATGAATGGTCGATCCACATTATTCCCAGGTGTGATAGCTTCGTTTAACATATGATAATCTCGAATGCCATTCCATATATTATTTCCTCATTTAATTTGCAGAATATTTAAACGTCAATTTGTAGAACAATTCCTCTATGTCATGATCATAGGTGATATTTCTCTACTTGTTGGTGATGAGCAGGGTGTTTTTCCTGAGTTTATACTTAAGGCTCAAAGCATAATGTCAGGCATCAGGAAATAAGGAAAGTTTTAATGTTTTCTTTTTCTACCTCAGTTATGTGAGAAAAGTTCCTTAAATTGAATTAATAGTATAACAACTCAGAGGACGTTTTTCGTGTCTGAGTTAAAATTAAAAAATATTGAATGTAATGAGAGAAAAACATAAAGTTGTTAGACAAAGAAAGGCATCAATTACAGAAGAATCTTACTTTGTTACAGAAGAAGAAAATAGATAGTATAACCTTAAATGAAGCATAAAATGGCACAATCTAATTAACTCACAGGTCTTGTATTTACTAACAATAAATACAGAGGAAAATCTGTTTGCTATCAAATAAATAATTGAAATGTAATCATAGTAGATGTTATACTAAATTGCGATCATGCATTCATCAAGGAAATATATAAAAAGATGCTGGAATGTGGAAAGACAGAAGAACACATAACTCAAACTGGACAAAATGTGGAATCTCTGGTCTGCACTTATATTAATTTTCAATGAGGAGAGTTTTATCAATTACAACTGACAAGAAGCAACCCTTGTTCATTCTTTCGAATATGTATTTATACAAAAATTCACAACCCTAAGTGGTTGGAATCCTCCTTATTTCTAAAAAGTAACAATTATAAAATGAGAAAGCTGGAATGCTTTGTTTAGTTCTCCTCTGTCTCTTTATTGTGCTGACAAAGGTGTTTTTATTTCTTGTTTCCCATCTCAGAGGCAGATAGTCTCTAATCATGACTTTGCCCAAATGATGTGTATAGGTTACCTCATTGGTTTGTTGAGGTACTTCCTTTTCCTTGTCCAATACATTCGACACACCTGCTTACAAATTGTGCTATTAGTATTGAGGGCTCTGTCACATCCATTGCTTCAAAGATATACCATTTATTTTCTAATAGTGGTAATCTCTCTTCCATTCCTTTGTCTTCTGCAGTCATTGATTGTAGCTGCAAATTAGGTTTTACCATCCATCTATCTATCTGAGTGATATCGACCTGTTTTAGTTGTGAGATTTCAACTTGAGCTTCTTATAATATTGTTTTGATATCAAGTTGATGTTTTGGTACGTCAACTTGTCCCAACACTTCAGAATGATCATCCTTTATAAGGCCTAAAGAATCTTTATTCAGTGAGTAAAAAGCCTCTTCATAAGCTTCTTTTATTTCCTTAGCCGTTCTTTTACTTTTGGCTATGTTGGATTCCCAGGTCTTCAATATTATGTCACCTCTGACCTCCTCTGAAACATTCAACCAGGGAACTACAAACATTTCTTCTTTGGCCGATGACACAACCACTTCTTGAAAGATGACTCGAGCTGTAGTAGCTTCTCTTTATCTGAAACAAATATTATCCAATGATTCGTTCACCACCCGAAAATGATTCTAGATAATATCTACCTTGTCAAAAAGGCTTAGTTGCACTAATTCAATTTTCTTACACACCTTTAATGCCTATGCTTGGAAGAAGTTTATATCCATAACCATGTTCTCAGTCAAATTCACCCTAGCTTGTAATTGCTTCACCAGTTCACCTTGTTGAATGGCCCGCCCTTCGCTTGTCTATACATTTTTGTGCATGTCCTCAAGAATGGATTTTAGCTGCTGAATTTCTTGTTTATCACTGGCTCTAGCCTACTCAAGACCTTTGTTGACTTCGCTTATGACATTCTTTTCTACATTCCTTATCTGATTCTATAATTGGCTTATCAATAGATTTCTATGTTTCAATTGCTCTGCAATATTTTCAATCGACCACTGATTGGCCGTAGCGAAGGCACCTAATGAACCAACCATTTCCTTAGAGAGATATAAATCCTACAAGTTTTGTCCATCAAATATCATCCTTTTCCTTTTGGTTACCACCCCTTCATTCTACTACAATTCTCTTCTAACTATGGCCCTCCTTTTCTTGCTAAAGAAAAAATTTGAAGGAGGCATCTCTTTAAGTGAGATTGGGGTAAGATCGCTTGCAAAAATAACTTGGGGACCAGGAGTTCTGAAACTTGACTACAGAGGGGTTAGTGCTGTAATTGGATTGCCTATCTATGTGAAATTATTTTTTTCTACTATTTGTGAGGTATCAGCAGGGGTGATTGGCGATAAAGAAGGTACAGTTTGTTTCTATTTTAGAAGTGTCTCAAATTGAACCTTTATCTGCGGCCTTAGATATCCTACCCACGAGGTTTCTAATTTTTGTGTAGACACTTCGATATTCTTTGGGAATTCCTTGGTAGTTTGTTTACTAGAAGACTCTGGTTCAAAACATGGAGGTATGGATCCCTGCACTGGAGGAGTGGTTATCAATTCTCCCTGTAGTATCTTGGGAAAACTATTTTGTCTGTGCCTTTGGAAAGTGAAGAAACTGGCCTGTTGGTTAGGGGATAACATTTGAACTCTATCGTGTATCTCCTCATAAGATCTGATTCCCATGAATATATCGTCATACGGGGAGTCTTCATGCACATATATTTTCATATTGCATTGAGCTAGGTGATTCTCCACGATCTTGTATGGATCATGTCTTTTAAATTCAATGTCAACCAATTTGACATCCTCTAAAGTTGCAGCCTCTACTTTGGAATGGCCAAAATCTAACAAGGAAAACCTACCAACCTGTAGAGGGAAGGTTGGCCAAAATTTCTTCTGAGTTGCTTTTAACTCTTTCCCAATGCCTTCTGTTACTGTCTGGTAATCCACTTCTCTGCACACTAGTGTGTTGGGAGGAAACTTTGGGAGTGCATGAGGGGAAACCGAGCATCCAAAAACCCTAATATAAGAGAATTTTTTATCAATGAACCAATCTGCAACTTTTTTAAGGTTTCCCATAATTTGATCTGGAATATGAGGAGGTGGATGACCATATAATGTTTGATGAATGGGGATCACTACATTATGACAAATTGCATAAAATAATTCTTTGGCCTTTTCCTCCCATAGTTTGGAATGATAAAAATGGATAGGTTCTGTCCTGGTTGGGTTCCAACTCCAATTCATTAATGGAAATGGAGTCATAAAAAAAATGGCATCCATGACATGCAAAAACATTTAAAAAGGGTTAGGTTGACCTTTTGATTTCTCTATTTGATACTCAGTAATTTCCTTCGCTAGGTTATCAGACAACATCTAAAGTGAAGCCCTCAGCTACCTCATGCATGATTGATACCCATTCCATCGGGAAATGAGTAGGACTTTTCTTTCCGAATATTCTACATAGCATCATGGCTACATAGATCATATACACATTTAATGATGCGGTGGAATAAACACCATGGGAGTCAGTTCTGAATTTCACTGGAATTCCCCACCAGGATTTAACTATATCTGGGTAGCTTCGGTCAAATTTCACACATTTGTTTTCTTCAAACTCCTTCATGAATGCAACATTATAAATATATTTTGGATCAGGGGATAGTTTGTACATTACTTGGAGGTGTTTTGGCCTGAAAGAGCCAATGATGACCTTTTTGTGATTGATGATCCTCCTGGTCTGCACATCAGTGTTTTCCAGACCCCACCTTATCATGTCATTATATGGCATGAGCTTCGACCGCATGGATGTTTTATGAAGCTCAGACTCTGCTATAATTCTGAGTTTAGTTCTGTGACTGTCGTTCGTTTCATCTCTAAAATCATCTAAGAAATTTATAACTTCGTGCTCCAAGATTTTGAAAATTTGCGTCCAAGATCTAATTGATTCTACAACATGTGGCGTAGTATCACAGAGAACGTCCACGTTTGGATTCAAACCTTCACCAACATCATCATTCTTCTTCTACGTTTTCCTAGGTGCCATGATGCCAGAAATATAACCCAAATACCTGTTACAGGGGAAAATGCATAAGCTTTCCTTGGATAAAGCTTACTACTTTGTTGAAGGTAAGAATCAAATTCAAAATAGAATACTTTTATTTACACTCAGTTTGCATTAATTCGAGCATGCTTTTACGGATGATGAATTTATTTTCTTTAATGAGGAAAGTACATCTGGCGATTCACACTCTGCGCTGGAAATCATTTCCGTGGATCCATAATAAATGTTACTAAATATTGACGATTCACGATCGGGAGTTTTGAATGGAACAAAATTGAGATATCCTGAAAGCGAATGCGCGAAATATTAATTTACACTGTTAATTTCCTTTTAAGAGCTTAATTAATCATGTTTAAAAACTCAATGCTTTTGGGAACTCGGGTTTTAGGATTTTTTGGATGTGATGAATGGTAAACCCTCGATTCCTGAAACCCGAAACGATTAATTATCTTTGAATTAGTTTGATTTAATTAATCGATATTTATTCTTTCGGTGTTTTATCGTTTCGTAAGTTTGCAAGTTGACTCTTTGTTATATCTCCGAAAGGCCATTACCTATGACGACGTGTCAAGGATGAGTCATCCTAAAGATGTCACGTGTTAATTTGAATCGTGCAAACTCTTAGACAGCAAGCTAGAAAACGTGTCGCTTGTCAACTAGGAGAAGACTCAAGATTCATACGTACATCCATACTTGTGTCTTTTAAGCTTTAAGAACAACTAAAAGAGACATCTTTCGAGTATCAGGATTTTGAATTTTAAGACATAACGAAATATCTGAAATGCGAAACTCCGAAGAAACTTTCATCAATTTGACTCATTAATCATTTGGTGGCTCTATAAATCTGAAAGATATGAGATCATTCAATCATATGAAAAACTTTATCAACGGTGAGACTCATGTGCATTTTGCTCTTATTTAAACGAGAATGAAATTTATTAAAGTCTAAATATTAGAAAAAACATGTGTTCCAACATAGGCTCCATATAGGGATCTTGTCTCCCTGCGGGACGAGAAGAACAGTAGACCAAGTTCATTTATTGGGTAAATGGAGTCATTATTGCATTTCTATGAAACATATTCTGAAAGAGGACACACAGAAGGACTTAGGATTTCATCCTTATCTCCGAAAACTTTCAAAACTTAATCATTCATTGATCTTGAGCTTAGGCTTATCAATGGCTTCCCTTTCTTAAAACTAACTTCATATTTTCTTAAGATAATCAAAACAACCTTAACCGTTCTATCAGGCTTTGTTCGATTTTGTTCGCATCAAGGTAAAGTAATTTCAATGTTTTTAGTCAGGGAGTCCCATGTTAGCTTAGAATGTAGATCTAGTCGAAAAGAGAACTAGTTACCAGAGTACATTATAATTCATGTATAACAGTCTTGCAAATATCGTAGACATTGCTTCACTACTAGCGAGCTTGTTCAGTACCCCGGTGAAGTTATCTAATTCCCACATTGAATTTCCTTTCACCACTTTGATTAGTAATTTTTCATTTAAATGCCGAGATGAGGGAAATCATCTAATGAATTTCCTTTCATCATCTCTTTTTGGACTATATGGGGGAAATCATTTTATGAATTTCTTTTCACCATTTGTATTATATTTTTTAAAACATAAAGTGGGGGCAATCAATTTGTATACAATATACTAGGGACGATATATTCTTATAATTTAGCAATAGAGCTCTGTCAACTCACTTTCATTACTTTGGACTAATCCTCCTTTGAACTTCAAAACACCTTCGCCTATAGGGAAGTTCTCACGAGGATTTTTGATTTTCCAGGGACTTTCCTTGAGCGAAACTAATCAGTTTAAACCTGTTAGAAGGGATAAGATAGTTAGGATTAGCCTAGACATACTTTTTTTTCCAGTTAAAGTTAGAGGAATTATAATAATTTTTACCTATTCTCATTTTGAAGATTTGTTTATGAGTTTTCAAAGTTAAGGTGAGACCCTTTTTCCTCTATGAAGACCATGGGATGGTATCAAGAATCATGTGAAATACAACTTGGAAAATGAGCAGGGGAACAAAATGAAGATTCAGGTGTTCTGTTGTAAGCACGATCACTCTTATGCAAAATTTTTACTCGATTCTTGAACTTTTTCTTTAAGTTCTTTTTATTGCTTATTTTTTTAATATAAGTTTTATTTCCTTTTTATTTTATCCAGAGAAAACTCTTAATAATTAAAACGTAATTTTTCGTTCCTCTGGTTATAGATTAGGTGACAATATTTGTAATATGAGACCTTTGTCATACTAAGTGATATTTCTTTGAAAATTTAAACAGGGCAGAAGCTTATACCTTAGATTTACTCTTATATTTTCAACCAAGTAAACTATTTATTTATCACTTGTTTCAAGAGAAAGCCAATGTTCTGATACGTGAAGGTAGGTTTCTGATATCTCTTATCTCTCAACTATCGACAAGTATCCTGTATGACAATAACATGAAGAGTGTCAAGAATTTATGCGAACCAGAACTCTATGTATTACTTATTTATATATATATTTTTTATGAAGTCAACTAACCTGGTTTTATTTACAGTGAAAGTAAAACTTACCAATAAAATGAAAAACTGTGAATCAAAAAACAAATAAATCAAACCGGTATGTACAGTGAGAGTTTTGGAAATCGATTATTGCATAAAATGCTTCATGTAACACCCGTTTATAGGGGTGTTAAGTTTTTTACCATCCAAAGTTTCTAACAAAAATGAATTCTTCCCTTTAGAAGCTGTGGTTTTGAAAGTTCCACATCAGATATGGTCGAATTTGTCATGCTTTCCTGAATCCTCCTTCCTAGCATCCCACTTTAAAACCAGGTCACCAGGGAGGAATTCACTATCTTTAGCTTTTTGGTCAAACAGGGCTTTCATGTTATCCTAATACTTATGAAGTTTTTCATCCACTTCAACCCTATTTTGCTAGACTTCAATCAATTGATTTATTCTTCTGGTGACATGATTTCGCTCTTCCTTTTCATCTTGCCAGAGTTTCATTATAGGAAAATCCAGGTTTATGGGTAGTACCGCGTCACTCACGTACACCATTTGAAAAGGGGACATCCAGATCAATTTCTTGGTGCCTATCTGATTCGCCCACACAGCATATTTCAAATGCACATGCCAGGCTTTCTTATTTCCGTTCAACACTTTCTTAATTATGGTTATCAAGATTTTATTTGATGATTCAGCTAATCCATTGCCTTGAGAGTAGTAAACTGTGGAATGGCCCAATACAATATTGTACTTTTGGAAAAATCTAACCATCGCCATAGATTTAAAATCTTGGGAATTATCTGTAACTATCTTTTGAGGACAACCAAATCTAGATAAGATGTTTTCCTCCAAGAAATTTATCACCACTGAATTCATAGCATTTCTAGTCGGAATGGATTCTACCCATTTGGTGAAATAATCTATAGTGGTCAGGATCCATTTGTGTTGTGCTCTAGAGTGTGGATTGATTTCACCAATAAAATCCATCCCCCATTGTTGAAATAGGGCTTCTGTTTTAACTGGGACCAAAGGTAATGCGGGAAGCTTTTGCTTTCCTCAAAATAATTGGCAGGGGTTACAGGCTCTAACTTTAACATTCACGTCAGTGAATAATTTAGGCCAATAATATCCTTCTCTCAGGATTTTATAGGTTGTTTCTCTCCATGCGGGATGTCCTTCACACCCTCCTTCGTGAAATTCATTTATGACTCTCTCTATTTCGGATTCTACTAAACAGCTTAGTAAAAATCCTAGAGGATCCTTCCAATATAATTGACTATCCATGATACAATATTTTACTACGTGAAACTTCAAATTTCTAGCTTTGGAAGGAGTGATATTGCCTGGGCACTGCAGAGTTAGAAGGTAAGAGACTATGTCTTTATACCAAGCTGAAGAAGATAACTTCTCCTAGATTTGAGTTGTAGGTTTTTGATCGTCAAATTCTTCTATATCTGGAATTTCTTCATAGGCTTGCAAATGATTTATTCCAAGTGGTCTGAAATTAGATTCAGCTAGTAGCTTAGCCAAACCATGTCCTTTGATGAGATTTGTCGGTTTCACTTCTAGATCAAATTCTTGAATCTTATCAAGCCATTAGCCCCTCCTTCTGTCACTATCGGGTTGAAACAATATATCTTTAACGGAACTGGTGGGTACATATGCAATTATCTTAGAATGTAGTACATAGGTTCTGAAAGCCTTTAGGGCCTTCACCATTGCATATGCCTACTTTTCCAATATATCGTACCTCAACTCTACGTCTCTAAGGATTTTACTAAAGAATGCTATTGGTTGTTCGAACCCTTCTTCATTCTTCTGTAGGAGTACTATCATAATTGTGTGTTCAGATGCGAATGAGAAAACTAAGAATTATTTTAGATAATCTAGGCTTGCCAACACTGGTTCTTCACCTATAACCTTCTTGATGCGTTCGAATGACATTTTGGCTTCGGTTGTCCATTTGACTTCATTGTCCTTCTTGAGCATATCTGTAATCAATTTTACAATTTCAATGAAGTTCGGGATAAATCTTCTTAAAAAAATATTTTTTCCTAAAAATGATTGGATCTCCTTTCTATTCCTAGGAATATTTATAATATCTATAGCTTCAATTCTTTTTGGGTCGATTTTAATTCCATCTCTAGATACTATATGGCCCAAGAATTTACCTTCCTGCATTGCAAAATGAGATTTCTTGGGATTCAGAGACAAACTGAATTTTCGACATTTCTCAAACGTCTGCTTGAGGTGCACTAGGTGCTCTACATCATATTTAGAAAACACGGTTATATCATCAAGATAAATGACAATAAACTTATCTCTTTCATCGACAAAGGCAATGTCGATAACTCATTGGAAAGTGGCTCTTGCATTCATCAAACCGGATGACATTTTATCATACATAAAGGTACCCCATGGGGTGGTGAATGCAGTTTTTTCTCTATCATCCTCGTGGACTGCAATTTGATTATAGCCTGAAAATCCATCAATCATAGACATTCTATTTTTCTGACCACTTTTTCCAATACATGATTTATTTTAGGTAATGGATAATTATCTTTGAGGGATGATTTGTTTAAATTTCTAAAATCTACACATAGTCTAATTTCATCGCTTTTCTTCTTGACCAAAACTAGTTTGGATACCCACTCAAAATACCTGAGTGGTACAATGATATTAGCATCCAGGAGCTTCTTTACTTCCTTTTCTATCACAGGCAGTAGTATGGGATTTATCTATTTGAGCTTTTTCCTGAATGGTTTAACACCCTGCTTTAGGGGAATTTTGTGTTCAATTACGGTGGTATCATAAGTTCTTAATTCATCATAAGACCAGGAAAAAACATTCTTATACTGCTTGAGTAAATCCGCATATTTTCTTTTCATTTTAGGGGGAAGGTATTTATATATTTTTACCAGCCTAAGAGTTTCCTTGGTGCCTATATCACAATCTTCAACCTCTTCAGGCTGAGGCTGCAAAGTAGACTTTAAGGGAATGTCATCATGATCAAATAATCTTTCCAAAGGAATCAGAACTTTATGGATTTGATTATTTTTCAATATAAACATGCAGTGATTAGCGATCTTATCTCGGAACTCTTGAGGATCTTCTCCTTTCTATATGATCCAAGCAGGGTCATTTTGATTTTCTTGGTCAATATGTGTTTCGGCAAATTCGTCCACCATTTCTAGGAATTGTCTGATTTGTTCATCATCTTCGAAGACCTGCCAGTGTTGTATGTTGTTGGGTATTGAGGGTTTGTGCCTCATTTCTATGTGATACTTTAGTTTGAAAAAAATAGGAGGTACAAACGTTGAGGTTGCTTTGGTCAATGAATCTGCCCGTTGATTTTTTGTTCTGGGGATGTAGTGAACATTAACCGATGAGAAACAAATTTCAATTAAATCCCAGGCACAATTTCTGTAAGACCTCAACCTCGGGTGTTTGGACTGGTACTGTCGATTTATTTGTTTTACAATTAATTCAACATCACCATAGACTTCCAAGTTTTTAATTTTCAACTTCCTGACAACCTCTAATCCTAAGACAAGGGCTTCATATTCACATACATTATTGGTGTAATCGATGTCCCAATGTAACCTGTAAGAGAAAGGGATAATAAAATTGTCTTCGGGTGCCAAAAAAATCACTCCGGCTCCTGCTCCTTCATAAGACGAAGCACCATCAAAATACATTTTCCAAACTCCAGTACTATATACACTTTTATTTGTCTTTTCTATTTTTTCTTTTTTTCTATACAATTTTTTTCTATACATTCATATATATCATCATCAATTGATAAAATACAGTTTCCTAAAACCTGATCTGCGACATAAACAGGGTAATTATTCGGATTCATCAGATCACTTATTGTATATGCCAGCCTTGTTTCTCTGTACAGGCGGGTGAACTATCCACCGGAGATTGGAATTGTAACATATGTCATGTCGAGTTGAAGGGATCCTCCAACATTGGTGCCCCGAGACCTGGATAACACCATGCCATACTTTGGAGGGATATCAACAACAACCACATCCATCAAAACACTGTTTACTGGAATATGTGCAAGATTAACCACTAAATCTTTAATCATAGCCATACATTTAACTTTTCTCGAATCAAAGGAATACAGATCTCCATATGGTATGGTAATTTCGAGGCCAAGTCTATCCATAATAGCTTTGGGCATCGCATTGTGGGAAGCTCCAAAATCCAACATGCCATTATGGAGCAGATGATCATGCACAATTAGTGTAATGTAGAAAGGAGAGACATTATCTTTGGCACCTTCAAAATGCAGACCAAAAATAATATTTGGTTTATCATCTTCTAAATTTATAACGTCGACCCGACTTTCAATATCCAAAAAATTTATCATTTTGGCAATTTTTTTCTATATGTAGGGTTCTTTGCCAGTTCAACCAGAGGTACATGGATCTTGATCTTATTAATCTCATTTTCTATATTGAAACTTCTCATTGTCTTATCAGATTCTCTGGTTTGGATTTCTATATCCCTTTTTTCAGATTTATTAGTTTGTGTTTCTTTCATTTCAACTGTTTTTGTTTCGGTAGTTTGTGATTCAACTGCTTTTTTTTTAGCAGTTTGTGATTCGACTGCTTTTGTTTCAGTATTTTAAGTTTCAGTTTCTTTTATTTTGGCAGTCTGTGAGTTAGCTTCTTTTATTTTGGCAGTCTATGTATCAACTGTTGGTTGAGCTGCCTCATTCGCCTTACTTCTCGACAAGATTTTCTTTGGTTGGGCAGTTGTGATACTTATATATCTAGGCCTTATATTATATTTCTGTTGGAGCTTGACCATTACATTATCGACAATTCCTTGATAATAAAAATATTCTATAATATGTATGTTATCATCACTATTTGACTGGTATTCTACGTTTAAAGACCTTTCATAACCTTGCCTCATTAAATGAGGTTGTTGACAATCATCGCCAATATTATTCATATCTTCCTCTAACTCCTCAAATCATAGTATGTCATCTCCTCCTATAAAATTTTCATTTTTAAAGGGGGCCTGAATCTATTGATCTTCATTTTTAATTTTTCTTTGTTGTATTTGAGGGTTAGGGTTCCTCCTGAAATATTTTCTAGCAAACTGATCTGTTTTAGATTGGTCCAATTCCATATTCAAAATTTTGTTTGATAATTCTTTAATTTATTTTTCCATATCGTCCATCTTATCTTCCGAGGACCTCCCAAATCCAAAGGGTCTTGATTGTTCTTTGAATCATTTGGTCTCTTTATTTCCCGTTTGGTTTTAGATTTTAATTTTCTAGATACCATCATATTTGAATTGATTTCCACAACATCGTCTTTCATTCTAGTGAGGTCAACAACTCTCCTTTCCCTCAACAGTAGAGAAAAATCAGGCTCTAAATCCTCGAGGAAAGTTACTTCTGCTGCTGGTTGGGAAGGTTTAACCTCAGCTGGGATCTTGTTATATAATTTATTAAATCTTTGAGTGAATTCAAGAATTGTTTCTAAATTTTTGTTTCTTAAAGCTCCAAACTCGGTTAGATAATATAGGTGATCTTTTCTCTCTCCCATTTGTCTGAGAAAGGCACTTTCTAACTCATCAGATGATCCTATTGAACCTGTCGACAGTCCTCGGAATGAGGTTCTCACCTGTTCTTCAAAAGTTTGAACTGGGATTCTTGAACAGACATCCTTGTGCTCGAGGCCAAGGATATCGGCGAATTGATCAAAGAAATTTATATGTTCAGTCGTGGTTAAGTCTCCTTCTCCTGTAAACTTTGGCATATTTTTCATGTAGTTTTCAGGTAAATCGTACAGGGGAACTGGGAGGACAAAAGGAGCATATATAGCAACTACTTTAGAAAATATCCTAGGAGGTGGGGGTGGACCTTGACCACCACCTCCTCCTCCTCCAACACCATGTCCTCCTCCACCTCTGCCACCTTTGACACCACCTCCACCGACATCACCTCCTTCAGCATCAACTATTGGTGATCTAGGGGATGAAACTTGGAGATTGTAGAGAGGGTTTTCAAAGACGTGTAGTGACCTTTCAATTACTTCAGGATGAAGAGAAAAAGGTTCTGGGAACTGACCTTCATGAGAAAGAAAAAATGAAAAGTGGGGAAACGAGAGACAAGGACTAGGTTCTTCAGGCTTGCAATATATATAAGTGGGAGAACCAACGGGAGTCGAATCAGAGTGTAAGATATATTCTTCAAAACTTTGGGAAGTTGGAATCTTTACTTCGGGAACTAATGGAATATCAATCAAAGTAGGTATCAAGATGGGCCCTTTACCTTTATTAGTAAAGGAGGTAGTTGAATCAGTTTTGTCCTTTATCTCAGATAAAACCAATTTGGGGTTTATGATTTCAGCTTCAATTCTATCAGACGATGTTTCTTCGAAATGGATTTGGGTGGAAAATTCTCATGGAGTTAACGGTTCAAGTGGAACCTTAGCATTATAATGTGTGGGTTTGGGTTGGTAAAGTTTACTTATTGATGCAGTGGTCTGCTTGAGGTATCCCCTTGGTTTTAAAATTTTTTCAGGGTTGAATACAAGCGTGGTCTGCTTATCATCTGGGTTTTGTCTGGTATTCCTTCGACCTAATGCCAGTTTATTAGTTGTGGAGTCACCAAGTGAAAGATAAACAATTAGCCTTATAATGTATTCAATATTTTTTCACTATCAAAGAGAGAAACTTACCATGTCGTTCTGCCAGGGAAAAATAACTTTGTTTCTCCATCCCCGACAACAGCACCAAAAATATGTTGTTCCTGAGTTTATACTTAAGGCTCAAAGCATAATGTCAGGCATCAAGAAATAAAGAAAGTTTTAATGTTTGAATTTTATACCTTAGTTATGTGAGAAAATTTCCTTAAATTAAATTAATAGTATAACAACTCAAAGGCTGTTTTTCATGTCTGAGTTAAAATTAAAAAATATTGAATGCAATGAGAGAAAAAACATAAATTTGTTAGACAAAGCAAGGCATCAATTACAGAAGAATCTTACTTTGTTACAGAAGAAGAAAATAGATAGTATAACCTTAAATGAAGCATAAAATGTAGCAATCTAATTAACTCACAGGTCTTGTATTTACTAACAGTAAATACAGGGGAAAAGTTGTTTACTATCAGATAAATAAATGAAATGTAATCACAATAGATGTTGTACTAAATTGCGATCAAGCATTCATCAAGGAAACATATAAAAAGATGATGGAATGTGGAAAGACAGAAGAACACATAACTTAAATTGGAAGAAATGTGGAATCTCTGGTCTACACTTGTATTAAATATCAATGAGGAGATTTTTCTCAATTACAATCAGCAAGAAGCAGCCCTTGTTCATTCTTTTGAATATGCATTTATACAAAAATTCACAACCCTAAGTGGTTGGAATCCTTCTTATTTATAAAAAGTAACAGTTACAAAATAAGAAAGGTGGAACGCTTTGTTTAGTTCTCCTCTGTATCTTTCTCGTGCTGACATAGGCGTTTTCCTTTCTTGTTTCCCAACTTGGATGCAGATAGTCTCTAATCATGACTTTGCTCGAATGATGTGTATAGGTTACCTCATTGGTTCTTTGAGGTACTTCCTTTTCCTTATCCAATACATTCGACGCACCTGCTTACAAATTGTGCTATTAGTCTAGAGGGCTTTGCCACATCCTTTGCTTCAAAGATATACCATTTCTTTTATAATAGTAGTAATATGTCTTCCATTCTTTTGTCTTCTGCAATCATTGATTGTAGCTGCAAATTAGGTTTTACCAACCATCTCTCTATCTGAGTGATATCGACCTGTTTTAGCTGTGAGATTTCATCTTGAGATTCTTCTAAGCTTGTTTTGATATCAAGTTGATGTTTTGGTACGTAAAATTTTCCTAGTACTTCAGAATGATCATCCTTTTCGAGGCCTAAATAATCTTTATTCAGTGAGTGAAAAGCCTCTTCATAAGCTTCCTTGATTTCCTTAGCTGTTCTTTTACATCCGGCTATGTTGGCTTCCTAGGTCTTCAATATTATGTCACCTCTAACCTGCTCTAAAATAGTCAACCTGGGAACTACAAAAAATTCTTCTTTGGATGATGACACAACCACTTCTTGAAAGGTGGCCCGAGCTGCAGTAGCTTCTCTTTCTCAGAAACAAATATTATCCAATGATTCGTTCACCACTTGAAAATGATTCTGGATAATATCTACCTTGTCAAAAAGTCTTAGTTGCACCGATTCAATTTTCTTACACACCTCCAATGCCTGTGCTTGGAAGACATTTATATCCATAACCATGTTCTCAGTCAACTTCACCTTGGCTTGTAATTGCTTCACCAGTTCACCTTGCTGAATGGACCGCCCTTCGCTCGCCTTTACATTTCTATGCATCTCCTTAAGACTGGATTTTAGCTGCTAAATTTCTTGTTTATCACTGGCTCTAGCCTACTCGAAACCTTTGTTGACTTCGCTTCTGACATTATTTTCTACAATCCTTATTTGATTCTGTAATTGGCTTATCAATAGATTTCTCTGTTTCAATTGTTATGGCAGATTTTCGACCGACCACTGATTGGTCATAGTAAAGGCGCATAATGAACCAGCCATTTCCTTAGAAAGCTTTGAATCCTCCAAGTTTTGTCCATAAAATATCATACTTTTCCTTTTGGTTACCACCGCTTCATTTTGCTGCTATTCTCTTCTGACTATGGCCCTCCTTTTCTTTCTAAAGAAAAAATTTGAAGGAGGCATCTCTTCAAGAAAGATCAGGGTAAGATCGCTTGCAAAAATAACTTCAGGACCAAGAGTTTCAAAAATTGACTACAGAGGGGTTAGTGCTGTAATTGGACTGCTTATCTCTGTGAAATGATTTTCTTCTATTGTTTGTAAGGTTTCAACAGGGGTGACTGGTGATAAAGAAGGTACAATTTGTTTTTGTTTTAGAGGTCTCTCAGATTGAACCTTTGTTTGCATCCCTAGATATCCTACCCACGAGGTTTCTAATTTTTGTGTAGACACTTCGAGATTCTTCTTGATATTTGTTTACCAGAAGACTCTGGTTCAAAACTTGGAGGTATGGATCCCTTCACCAGAGGAGTGGTTATCAATTCTCCCTATAGTATCTTGGGAAAACTATTTCATCTGTGCCTTTGGAAAGTGAAGAAACTGGCATGTTGGTCAGGGGATAACATTTGAACTCTGTCTTGTACCTCCTCATAAGATCTGATTCCCTTGAATATATCGTCATATGGGGAGTCTTCATGCACATATCTTTTCATATTGCATTAAGCTACGTGATTCTCCATGATCTTGTATGGATCATGTCTTTTAAATTCAATGCTAACCAATTTGACATCCTCTAAAGCTGCAACCTCTACTTTGGAATGGACAAAATCTAACAAGGAAAACCTACCAACCTGTAGAGGGAAGGTTGGCCAAACTTTCTTCTGAGATGCTTTTAACTCTTTTCCAATGCTTCTTGTTACCATCTGGTAAGCCACTTCTCTTCACACCAGTTTGTTAGGAAGAAACTTTGGGAGTGCATGAGGGGAAACCAATCATCCGAAAACCCTGATATAAGAGAAATTTTCTTCAATGAACCAATCTACAAATTTTTTAAGGTTTCCCATAATTTGATCTGAAATTCGAGGAGGTGGATGACCATATAGTGTTTGATGAACGGGGATCACTACATTATGACAAATTTCAGAAAATAAGTCTTTGGCCTTTTCCTCCCATAGTTTTGAATGATAAAAATGGAGAGGTTCTGCCCTGGTTGGGTTCCATCTCCAATTCATCAATGGAAATGGAGTCATAAAAAAAATGGCATCCATGACATATGCATACATATAAAAAGGGGTAGGTTGACCTTTTTATTTCACCATTTGATACTCAGTAATTTCCTTGGTTAGGTTATCAGACAACATCTTAGCCTAGTTGAAAGTGAATCCCTCAGCTACCTCATGCATGATTGATACCCATTCCACTGGGAAATGAGTAGGAATTTTATTTTCGAATATTCTACATAACATCATGGATACATAGGTCATATGCTCATTTAATGATGTGGTGGAATAAACACCATGGGAGTCAGCTCTGAATTTCACTGGAATTCCCCATCATGATTTAACTATATCTGGGTAGCTTCGGTTAAATTGCACACATTCTTTTGATAGTTTGAACATTACTTGGAGGTGTTCCGGCCTGAAAGAGCCAACAACAAACTTTTGGTGATTGATGATGTTCTTGGTCTACACATTAGTGTTTTCCAGACCCCAGCTTATCATGTCATTATATGGTATGAGATTCGGCCGTGTGGCTATTTTATGAAGCTCAAACTCTGCTATAATTCTTATTTTAGTTCCGTGACTATTGTCATTTCATCTCTAGAATCATCTAGGCAATTTATAACTTTGTGCTCCAAGATTTCAAAAATCTGCGTCCAGGATCTAATTGAGTCTACAGAATGTGGCATAGTATCAAACAGAACATCCGCGTTCGGATTCGAACCTTCACCAACATCATCATTCTTCTTTGACATTTTCCTGGGTGCCATGATGCTAGAAATAGAATGTGAATTCCTATTACAGAGGAGAATGTGTAAGCTTTCCTTGGATAAAACTTACTACTTTGTTGAAGGTAAAAATGAAATTCAAAATAGAATACTTTTATTTACGCTTAGTTTGCATTAATTCGAGCATGCTTTTACGGATGATGAATTTATTTTCTTTAATGAGGAAAGTACATCTGGTGATATGCACTCTATGCTAGAAATCATTTCTATTGATCCATAATAAATGTTACTAAATATCGATGATTCGCGATCGGGAGTTTTGAGTGGAACAAAATTGAAATATCCCGAAAGTGAATGTGCAAAATATTAATTTACAATGTTAATTTCCTTTTAAGAGTTTAATTAATCATGTTTAAAAACTCAATGCTTTTGGGAACTCGGGTTTCAGGATTGTTTGGATGTGATGAACGGTAAACCCCCGATTCCCAAAACACGAAACGATTAATTATCTTTGACTTAGTTTTATTTAATTAATCGAGATTTATTCTTTCGACATTTTATCGTTTCATAAGTTTGCAAGTTGACTCTTTGTTATATCTCTGAAAAGCCATTACCTACGATGACGTGTCAAGGATGAGTCATCCTAAAGGTGTCACATGTTAATTTGAATCGTGCGAACTCTTTGACTGAAAGCTCAGAAAAAATGTTTCTTGTCTACTAGGAGAAGACTCAAGATTCATACATACATCCATACTCGTGTCTTTTAAAGCTTTAAGAATAGTTAAAACATACGTCTTTTAGATATCAGGATTTTGAATGTTAAGACATAATGAAATATCCAAAACGTGAAACTCTGAAGTGACTTTTGGCGATTTGACTCATTAATCATTTAGAGGCTCCATAAATATGAAAGATTTGAGATCATTCGATCATACAAATAACTTTATCAACAGTGAGACTCAAGTGCATTTTGCTCTTATTTAAACGAGAATGAAATTTATTAAAGTCTAAATATTAGAAAAAAATGTGTTCCAACATAGGGAACACAAAGATTCTATTGGATGGTACATATAACAACCATTCTCAAAATATGTTTCTTCCCACTTTCGACCATTATAACTACTTCCCTCGATATTAGGGTTTGATTCTTCTTGCTTTGTGTAAAACCCTACCCAAAAATACCATCACTTCTACAATCTATTTCATTGCTTTTCCTCAGAGATTAAAACCATCTTTGAAAATTAAATGTTATTCCTGAGACAAGCCTCATTACTAATTGGTATTATAAACATGCCCCCCCACCAGGCCCATCCCTTTCATTTTTTTATTGAAACTTTCTCAAAAAAATACACATTGTGCTTCCTCCACATGAAGAGTGTGAAGGAGGAGGGGCAGATTTCTTACAGTTGCTGTTATATAAATCTCACAAAAACACACAAGAACCCAGAACACAAGACACCAATTGTTGCTCTAAAAACCTGAATTGATTTAATTGATTCTCAAGAATTAGTTAAATACACAAAACATGCTAATAATAAGACTCACAAAGATAGCTCATCAAGAACTAACTCAAACTCTACTAGACTCTAAAATTAAGACTTTCCTAAAATAGATAATGCATAACTAATTGGAACTCTTCTATAGTCTAAATTTGAAACTTTCCAAAAACTGTTATGGGAGTAATTATTTTATAACACTCCCCTTAATTACTACCGCTAAATGCTTTAGTGTTTACAACACCTAAATTTTGTCTATGAAAATAGAACACATCTTTTTCCAATGGCTTTGTAATCATGTCATCCAATTGGTCTTTTGATCTACAAGATTGCAAGTAGATTTCTCCATTGTTTACAAGATCTCTAATAAAATGATATCTAGTATCAATATGCTTTCTTTTATGATGGAAAACATGATTCTTTGACATAGTTATTGTTGAGTTGTTGTCGCAATACACTAGAGTCAGTCCTTTTTTTCCTTGTAGAAGATCACCCAATACTCTACGTAACCAAACTTCTTGACATGCTGCTATTGTGGCTGCTACATAATCATCTTTGGTTGATGAAATCATCACAATGGGATGCTTCTTGAATGCCCATGAAATCACTCATGAACCAATATGGAACACATATCTTGAAGTACTCTTCCTGTCATCAAAACTACTTGCAAAATCACTGTCAGTATATCCAACCAAAAAAGCATTACTAGTGTTGGAACATAATATACCATATCTTGTTGTTCCAACAATATATATCAAAATTATTTTTCCAACTTGCCAATGTGAATATTTTGGAGATTCCATAAACTTGGAAATCGATTTGACAACATATATAATTTCTGGCCTAGTGGTAGTGAGGTACATAAGACTTCCAACCAATCTCTTAAATATATTTGGATCTACATTGGATCCCACATCCTCTTTACTAATATTTTTCCCTATTGCAATTGGGGTTGGTGTTGGCTTACAATTCATCATCTTGAATCTATTCAACACATCCATGGCATGCCTTGACTGAAATGAAAACATTCTTGAATCTGATTGAAGAACTTCAATACCAAGGAAGTATCTCATTAACCTCAAATACGTCATTTCAAATTCTTGTTTCATAGTTGCTTTAAACTCATTCACTGACAAATTTCTTGTGAAGATCATATCATCAACATATAAGAAAACAATCAATATTTGACCTTCCTTATTCACCTTTGTATACAATGTGGGATCATTGTTGCTTCTGTTGAAACCTGTACTAATCAAATATGAATCCATCATGCTATACCAAGCTCTAGGAGCTTGCTTAAGCCCATACAGAGCTTTCTTCAACCTGTAAACTTTATCTTCATGTCCTTCAATCACATATCCTGGTGGTTGCTCCACGTGTACTTCTTCTTCCAAAATACCATTCAAGATTACTGACTTGACATCCATTTGATAAACTTTCCACCTGTTTTTTGTTTCTATGATTAAGATAACTCTAACTATATCTAACCTCGTAGCTGGTGCAAAGGTCTTTGGCCTAATGCCAGATCCATGTTGCTCTCAACTGAACCATTTGAAGCATGCCTTATACGCAAACCATGTAGTACTTTGCCTCTGAGTCTTGACACCTTTGGCCCTGGAGGATTTTTCCCGAGTGTCCTTTTCTTTCATATGTCCCTTTGCCCTGAGCATCCCTGTGTTCCGTGCACTTGGAACTAGTATGTTTGCGACATTCGATCCTCCTTTGTAATGTAACATTATTTTATTCTTTTTCCAAAATTATTGAAAAAAGACAAAAAAATCAAATATACCCCAAAAAGAGGAAGGGAAAAGTATTTTATTTATTGGCAGCATAATGAGTCACCCTTGGATAAAGCACAATTGTCCATTTTTTCATCAAACCCTGGGATTTAATATGAACTTAGCAAGTTGTTCTCGCTACATAGAGTTATGTCCTCCTCTGTTTAGTTATTCTTCCAAACATATGGAGAGTTTGCATTGTCTCCTACCTCGTAAACTTATGTTAATGCCATGCTGCCTGAGTATCATCATTTGTCATGTTGTTGTCCAAGGGAAGTTTTTCACCAAGCCTGAGTCAGACCCTCTGTAGTTTGTCTCTTTCCCTCATACCCGACCATCCTGAACGTCCAATCAAGTCCTTGTTCGAAATCAATGAAGCTTTCAGTCTGATCATCAAGATTATCTAGTCCATGACCGATGAGCCATCGAAGACCTCTGGGTAGTGTAGTCGTACACTCATATTACACTCCTACCTGAGTTTTGAAGATTTTGAAGTTGTTTCTCGAGCTCTGAAGACCTCATCTCCAGCCATCAGGCCATATTAGCTTCTAGAAGATGGATACTCTATATGTATATCTTTTTGATTTTGAGATGTAGCTTCACTATGTATTCTTCATGGCTACTCTTTATATAGTTATATGACATGGATCTACAGTGTATTTGATTGGTAGCCATGATTCTATTTTATCCCGAGAATGGGTATGCCCGCCTCGGTGAGACAATTGTTATTTTTCATACGGCGCCTCCCAGTTCCTGATCCTCGGGCTCAATTGTTTGACACATCAATGAAGATTGTTAATGTATTTAGGACATTGGATTCTCTTCTGACCTCACACATTAGGGGGCATATGTTATAACCCTAAATTGTACCAAACATGCTTACCTGGCATCAGGCCATCTCAGATTCCTTCTTTGCCTAAACATTGTTGAACAACTCTTTAAAAAACCTCTTTTATAAAGGCCCACACACCCTACTCCATTACTGCACATGTGTACATGCTAGCTGACCTAAAACAATGTACCTACAAAAGCACGAAAAAAGGAAAGTTTCCAACGAAAGACATAGCTTTGGGTGAGTTAACTAAACCTTCTAGCCATGCATGGCCAAGGGTTTGACCAAATACCTAGCTCCTTATAGCCTATAAAAGAAAGGGTAGGGATCCCATTTCAAATAAGGAGAATGATAGTAAAGAAACTCTACTCAATTTAACATTCCCATTGTCCCAACCCTTTAGCCCTCCATGTGCAAGGAGCAATATAGAGCAAAGAAGTTGGAGGACATTTGAAGAGGAGCCCAGGATCAGGTTCACAGAGCGGTGGTCGTTCTCAACATTGTAAGTTGATTCATTAAGATTAATAAAGAAATTATTTTCTCATTTTGAATAGAAATTAGCTTTTGTCCACTCTCCTTTTCTTTGAAAGTCTCCAATGGCCATCCTTTTGTTGCACTTTCCATCACACACAAACTGTTAGTTTTAAAAACTTGTGGCCCCTTGGCCTCTTCCTTGGATGCCTCCTGCATCATTTCCTCATAAGTATGAGCACACACGAAACTCATTCCAATAGATATAATGATCTCTCCTATCCTCATACTACAACACTGGTGATATTCTTCTTCTTTCAAGAGTTCCTTCCCACTCATGAAAAATATGCTCGAACTAGCCTCCTCTTTGACTCCCTTATCTACTAATGGAAACAAAATATGTTTACACCCATTTTTATAAAGGGTATAAGTATTCTTTATTCCATCATGAATGACACTCCTATCATATTTCCAAGGTCTCCCCAACAAAACATGACAAACATCCATGGGTATGACATCACATAAAACTTCATCCATATAACTACCAATTTTAAACTCAAATTTACACTGTGTACTTACCGTGACTTGATGTTCTTTCTACAACCATGACACCTTGTATGGAATTGGATGTGCTGTGATCTTCAACTTTATCTTTTCCACCATCTCCTTGGATACCAATTTGTCAGTTCTCCCACTGTCTATGATCACCTTGAAATCTTTGTCTCTAGTTTTATGTCCTTTTCGTCACTTGAATGAGAAAAAGAGGGGCACTTGCAAGTCTAGTTGGGCCTGCTAGATAGGACAAAGGTTAGTGTATGAATCAAACAATTCAATCACATGAAATAAAAAAACAACTACGCTAACAACAATTAAAGAAATAAAACTAAAATGCATGAGGAAATTAGAACCAAAATCAATCAAACAAATGACCAATAATCATTCCACCAATGGATAACTAAATCAGTGGGAAAAACTGTAGCTAAAGGAGGACTTATGGATCCCCTCTTCCTCCTTGTGAGGGCTCTTGAGTCCCCTATGTGAGATCTCTTCTTACAAATGGTAAACTAGAAAGAAAATGGTGAATAAATCCAAGATTATTCCCTCAAGAGGTGAGGTGAATATCTTAATGAGATGTTGCTAGTATGCTCCAAGAAGAAAAGAGGTTTCTTGTAGGAGAATAGAGGCAACATAATAGTACAATGAGATTATTTAGTTCTTAGTGCACCCATGGCCTCTTTTTATAGCAAGTCTTTGAGACAATATCCAACCAGTCTTTAGTGTGAACAAGGGGCCCTTTAGGGCACCCTTAGGTCTTTGACCAGCCCCCCATTTAGATTCATCTCAGATTTGAGGGTCAAATCAAGTTGGGAGCTAGTCCAGAAGTGGGTGAGGGGTCAACAAGAACCATAAATGAGCCATTCATAGGATTGAACAAATTTTCTCATACACAGTTGCGCATCGGGTGCATGTGCACTTTTCTAGCCTGTGCACGTGCATGCGCTTTCTTTAGTGTTTCTGGGCATGTCAATTTTTTGACCAGTTGTATAGTTTGTGCCTTTTGGAAATGCATTTTTGGTGTTGCAGGTGAACCAATAGGTGTTTGGAGATGTTGTATTCTTGTAACCATTTGCAGATGAAATTTCAATGATAACAAATGCCCCGTGATGTGTGAGTTTAGGAGCATAAGTATAGCCGAAATACATCAATGTTTCTTCTACTGAGAGTACCATTGTAATGAAGAGTGTTTATAGGAACTGGAAGAGAGATTCATCAGAGGGAGAGGGGAAACTGTGGGAACCAAACCTTTCTCTAGGTAGGAGAAAATAAAATTTGTATACAAATGAGGTGGGCATGCCCCATGCTCGTGTCATGTAACACTGAAAGTGTATGACAATAAATGAAGTTGTATGTTGATGTAGATAACTGCAACACTCTCTAAGGTGGTTTGATAATGGAAGATGACCATTCAGATGGTGAAAATAATATGAAAAGAGGCAATGAAACCTGTAAGAAGTGTCGATGACTCATAGGCATTAATGGCCTAATAAATTTAGAGGTCTTTGGCTAGTATAAAACAACTGCAATAGTCACATAGTAAGACCCACCATAACATGAGATTGTGTTGAAGATGAATGTTATGGGGGTAAATGACAGTAGAGAGAAATGATGGTTCTCGTTGTGCCATCTAAGACTCCTCATTGTAAAGGTAATGAGAGTCAATATATTGTCGCCCTTATGGAAACTTTGTTGATGTTGACAGAAAGGGAGAGGCGACTCCAAGAACCAAAAGGGCTTCATGAAATAAACTGGATAAGATCAGGAACTGATGAGGAACATGGATGAAGTCAAGATGCGGTGAGACTCAAGACTACCCTTGGATGGGGATATATGTAGATGATGATTAACAACAACCGTGAAACTAGATCTAGCATCAGGGGGATGACTAGACATGGGTTAAATTGTGCCAGAGGTGTGAAAAAGTGGAAAAAATCAGAGATCGGGTACATAAACTATGGGATACTCAGGGTTTATGGATTATGTCAATTATGAGGAGAGGATAGTGAATTCCCCAACCAAGGGAAACATGGGTTTCTTTTCCAGAAAAAGAAGGTCGCCAAGGGGTGACAACAAAAAGCTAAGTAAATGTTGGAAACAAAGGTTTTTGTACAATTGCCAAATGAATAAAGAACAATTTGGGATGAGTGTACATATACAAAAATGGGTGCCCCAGTGAAATATGGCTTGGCTTGTGAGGGCACAAGTTGCGTGGAGAACTGGTGGAGGGTGGGGGCCCCATGGGTGCATTTCTATATGAGATAAATGAATGGAGGGAATTCTGCAAATGGGAAAAATTATGATGGGTGAAATGGAGGGTTAATGATACCACAGAGTTGTAGTCAAACTAAAACCGTAATGAGATAAGCTGGGAGTCCATTGGGAAAGCTAGAAAAAATGAGGAGAAGGAGTATGTGGCTAATTATCGTAAATGCATAAGACTATCGAGAATCCCATTCCTAAGGTGTGAAAGTAGCATGAGTGTCAATGTTCCAAGGGGGGACTATGAATGGGACAAATCATGTGGGGAAGAGTGCTACTGGGTGACAGTACCAAATTGCAGTGGAGGTGATAGTACTGCAGAGCCGGATGTGAGGATCCTATAGGCAAATGTCGGAGAGTGTGATCGGGATATGCAATTGGTATTCAGAGGGAATGATTACATGCCAATGTCGATCATATAGCTGAAGGGGCTGCGTTGGTTTGTGATGGCCAAGTACCTACACACATGAAAACTGAATACTCGACATGAACAATATCTGAAGATAAAGAACATATAACAACTATTTGATAATTTTGAACATGCGCATGTGTACCTGGATGTGATGTGAGAAAAATGATCCACTGGGGAATGTGACTGTGCAGGTGATGGGATCCTGATCTCGTGGCTAAAAACATATTGGAAAATAGAAACTTTGATATCCTGTAACTGAGTGTGGAATTTTGGAAAAAGGGACTATGTATAGTTGTGGGGCTTGTAATGCCATCTCATTTGTACCTGCTGCCATAGTGAGTTGACAAGAGGATTTTAGAGGATATTTTTAGATTACAGGAGTTTGAGCTGACCGATACAGGATTTGTGAGATCCAAGTTAGTGGTCTCATCCTCCTGCATAGTATATAGGTGTTATTTTTTGGGCAGGGTCGTACGGATGGTTGTACTAGTTTTTTTTGTAGGGGTGTGCCAACCAATGCACAAGGAGAGGGAAGGATACCTATTGGAATGAATTTGATCAAGTCAGGGTCCTTCTCAGGTTACTAACAAAAGGTACCATGTAGTCTAGAGTGCTGGCATTTTCATCTCCTCCAGAGAGAAGAAGTATCACCCGAAGCACTACTGAGATAGATAGATAGGGAAGGGTAGGGAAAAGACTAAAGAGGATCCATATATTATTTAGAACTCATTCATGTTCTTACACAAGAGACACCATCAAATATGGAACACCTAACTGTAATAATTGAGCCTACTTGCATTGCGAGCAAAAAATAAACATAGAGCCATCAAATAGAACTCATAAGCCATAAAGAATCATTGTAATGCATAAGTAAACATACAAAGACACATCATATTTTAAAATTTGGTCCTTCTTCATATTGTCTCTAGAATCTTTCTTTCATTACAGACTCAGAGTTGCATAGAAAGGTTTACTACAGACTATTGGCTCTAGGCCCCAACCATAGAGATCTAACTCCCCAACTGATAGGTCTCATTCATTACAGAATCTACTCTTCTCTTCTTGACTTACAACAAGTAACAACAACTAATCCCAAGACCTTGGGCGACTCTGGTTGACATGACTCAACCCAAATCTAATCAACCACATGAATGAGATAACACCAAGTGAATTTGTTAACCCAGAAACAAAACCCGAACTGATAACAACAACAACAACACCCAATTGGATGAATGGACCCTTTTACAATTATATTCAGCCCTATATATATCTAGTATGTGTCTTCCTTCCCGACTTGCATGCTTCCTTGTTCTATTGCAACCATTTGTTTCTTAGCTGGCATTGCGTTGGCTTCCACAATTGCTTTCTATTACTCTTTATTCTAGCCTCTGATGAAGTTTGCACAACTTGTTCTTAGTCAAAACTTGCACAATTATTTCCCAAAAATGAAGGGCCCAACAGTCTCCGACCACAATCCTTGACTCATCCTCGAGTCAAGCACTTGGTTCTTTCACACCCTCTAGGAGCAACTATTGTTTTTCTTAGTCCGACTTTTCTTCTTCTTTGAGCTCTTATGTTTGTGCTTTTTCTTCCTTTACCTCCTCAAACAAAGGGCCCAATTATGGTACCAACTCTAAGGCTCGGTGCTTTACTCCTTGAAAGATTTCAACTTTTTCCTACCATTTCAAGGCGAGGAGTTATGATTCCTCAAGAAATTGTTGGGTCATCTCTTTTTTGTACTCCTTGGGCTTGGACACAACCAACGAGTTCCACTCGGAATATGATGTTGCGTCGAATTGATTCATTTTCATGTAGGTTGTCTAGATTACAGGTCGAAAGTCATGCAACTCTTTATTGGCTATAGACTATGCCTTGTAGAGTGTATTCATGTCATTGTCAGCCTGTTGAATTTGGTCGAACTTTTGTTTTTGCTCCATGGGGTCCATTTTTGTCGCAACTTCTTCATTGAGCAGCTGGATATTTGTGCACACTGCCTCCAAGACTTGTTTCCATTGAGCGATGATGCCCATCCAATCGCTGACTTCCTTGAATATTTTGGTGCAGTCTGTTTTGTTCTTGTGAAGTGTTGCTCAGGCATTGTTTCCTTACAGTATTATCTTCTGCATCTGTTCCTACAGCTGCCGAGGCTATTGTTCTACTTCTTGTTGGGCTTGTTGTAGCTTCGCTTGTATCTACTCACTACTGGTA
The DNA here is from genome assembly GCA_009831015.1 of Picea engelmannii. Lineage (NCBI taxonomy): Eukaryota > Viridiplantae > Streptophyta > Pinopsida > Pinales > Pinaceae > Picea > Picea engelmannii. The sequence goes on from ML781336.1 coordinate 1,284,914, forward strand.
GCGAGCTATATCCATGATTCTTGTAACAACTCGATCTGTTTCTCTAGCTCACTTACATTGTTGGCTTCAAGTAGGTTGAGCGCAACCTTCCGAATCTCTGGCCAGGCTTCTACAATTTTTTCCTACACTTTTTCCAATTTGCATTGGACTTGGAGTTTATCATGTTCTTCATGCATTCTACATGCTTATGAAATGAACTGTTCTTTCCTAGAAATTTTAGTTGATCTCTTAGCTTCCTGGAGCCTTTGCTCTAGTTGGTCCATGGAGGCTCTGATTAGTCCAAAAAATTGTGACGTTGGCCATTGTACCAGGTTTGTAGATGACATAGCTACATCAGTGGGTGCTCATGTCTGTAGAGGGAGTCCACTTGTCATTGAGTGATCCGATCAGATTTCTACCTCCTCCTCCATTGGTGGCATTGGTGTGATCCTCAACCTTAGATCTGCAGGAAAAAGAATCAGAACTTATGTTATGGCGATGTAGATTTGCATCAATTCTACACATTGTTGGAGGTTCTAGATGACTTTCTCCATTTGCACTCACATGGATGTCGTATCCATCTCTGTTGGTGATTCTGGCTCATTGTGTACATCCGGTATCTCTGTATCCTTCGGTACTTCTGCATCATGCGTCATGATTTCTTGGGAATTCTCACCCTTGGGTGGTGACATGATTTGCTGGTTACGGTTGGGTTTTGTCTCTTTTATTCTTTGGGTGACTTCTTCCTGTTCTGAAGACTCAGGTTGTTGTTCTTGGGTTTTTGGATTCAGAGCATCCCTCATCGTGCTCTTCCTTGAGGCTTTGGGGTTAGGGTCAGGAACTTTTGATCTGGGCTTGGGTGATTTTCTGGTTATCTGTGGGGGTTTTCGTTCCTCTATCTCTAGGTGGTCAATATGGATTGGGTTTGAGGTTGTGGTTTGATGTGGAGTGGCAGTGAGGAGGTTTGGTAATTGGAGTGCTGGGGGGTGATCAATGATGAGTGTAGACAAAATTGTTTTAGGCTTTGGGTTGTCCTAAATATCAATGACAGTGGTGATTTTGGTTATGGCGTGGGTGCGGGGAGAGGTATACATAAGGGGTTGTGGGTTCAAGGGTTTGTTCGGAGAAACCCCAGTTTTGGCCTTCTTCAACAATGGTTCAATCTCGAGCACAACACCCAATATATGGTTAACCTACACACCTGATAGCACAACATTGTCTGGCAGCTGATGGTGACCCAATATTTTCCTCCGATCCAACTGTTGTGTATTTTCTTCCTCCTCGGATTTAGTCTGTACCAGAGCGTCTAGCTTCTTCTTCTTGGGGCCTAAGCTCGGTCCCTCTCTTGCTTCCTTGTATTTTTTCTTGAGAAGCTTGGGAGGTAGAATGTAATGCGTTCTCGATTTACGTAGGCCACGTTTAACTCCTGGACATGACATGACCTTCTCATTGAAAGCTTCCTCATCCAAATAGAATGGTAGCATCTATGTGTGGAAATGTTCCCGACTATCATGTCTCGGCCATATGCATGTGTTGTGATGATTCATGTTGAAGGTGATATTCCTCATGTTACTATTGAGGAATTAGGAGATCCTGCTAGATGCGTGGCCTCTGCGTTGCGTATGTCATAACATTATACCATTTGGAAAATGCTACATTGTTGAGTGTTGTGTTCTCCAAGTCTGGTCTGGACTTCCATGGCTCAAACATCTTTTCCATCTGCCATTTATCTAGTATTGCTGGTTGTCTGCCCACAGGTGACTTCCATTTGAGCATTGAAAATGCTACAAGTAGGTATCCATAGGTGAAGGTGTCTCCCTTCTCCTGTGCCTCCTCACACGCTACTAGTAGTTCCTCTAGCAAGAAACTACACCAATTGAACACTACTCCATGTGTGCATAAGTCAATGGATGATAGCACATATAAAGTGAATTATCCCTTATAATACGACCTCATAACCTTGTTGTCTATGACGTAGTAGCCAGTCTGGACTGTTTCAGGAAGTATTGGCTCAATTACTAGTGTGCATCCTCCTCTCTTTGTGTTAAACCTCTCGTACAGGCTAGACTCACCTTTCTTCTTCCCATGCTTGTCAGGGCCCTGAAATCCCTTCGACACATCCTCTCCTTCATAGGATAGTCGAGTAAGTTGTTAGATATCTTTTGAATGGATTGGATACCACTTATCCAACCATAGACTTCTTTCATACACTCTGCTGATAAAAACTTTCATGTAGCGCACAATCTGTCAATCTTGCCTGTGGTACCAAAGACTGGTAAGTGTCTGAGGTTCATGATGGTGGAGTTAAATAGGTTGATGAAATCCTTTTTCGGTACAAATTGTATGTCTCTAGTTCCATCCGAAGTGATCTCCCAAAAGACATCTGGGCGCATCTGTGGGAATAAGGCTGAATTCGTGAGGTCAAGGTCAAGTAGCTTAACGTGCTCTACCTTCCCTTTGAGGTCACCTTCGATCTAGACCTGGGGGTCGCAGAGCTCATCTGGTACTGCTTCTTTAGTCATGGTGCTTCAGCTTGCTGTGACTCTTGGCATTAGCGCTTCTGTGGTAGTTAAGAACTAGGGCTACATTTATAGCTTTGGCAATGGCCCTAAATGGTTTTCACTGATGAGTTCGGAAATGGCTATTCTAGTTTTAGAAACAATGCATTCTCGACTGAGTTCTGAGAGCATTATGCCTGGCTTAACTGGTAAGTTTTAGCAGTAACTTCTCCTCATCATGACCATATAGATGCAATAGGGTGTGAGTTGTCCGACGTGATGATTTGATCAGGGTAAATCCTATTGGACGATCTTGGTATTTACTCATTTGAGTGGAATAGGGACGTGGCCTAATTGAGACCTTTCTGTTTGATGAGTGGGTATCTCGATGAAAAATTTGATGAAATCTTGGCATATATGGCTTTATGGCTTAACGAGCGATAGTCGGGGTACCGGAATGGAAATAAAGGTTGTCACTAGACTGGGTTTGCATGGCCTTTAACTCAGATTGGATTTGGATTCATGGTGCCTCCAACCACAAAGGTTGTCCCTATAACCTTAATGATTGTTATTACTGGGCTTTCTCATGCTTCAAGTCCTATACTATTGATTCATCAGTTCTGTATCAACCAATAATTAAACAAAACAAATGAACTATGTGTTATCGCGCAACACTGCGCACATGGACATTATTAACTGAATTTACAAATTTTCAAAAAGGAAACGAAAATAAAATCTAACTATTGTACAAGCTCCGTCTGATTGGAGTGACTGTCCTTCTTCTTATTTTCGATATAGGTATTTATTCAGGTGAGAGCCATTAACCCATCCCGCACACCATCCAGTTGCGCGAGTCGGACTACTCCTGATGGTCGAATCTCTGCAACTATGAAGGGTCCCAACCAGTGCATACACAGTTTGCCATGATGCTTCTGGTATCAACTATCATAGAGTAACACCTTGTCCCCTTGTGTAAATACCTTGGTATTAATGTGTCGATCGTACCAATATTTTTCTCTTACCTTTTAAACTCACTGATGGAAGTCTGCTAGAAATCTGGTTTCTTCGAGTTCTTTTAGCTCCATAAGTCTCTGTGCCACTGATTCTTCATCTGTCATACATGTGGTGTGTGCAATATACAAACTTGGAGTGATGAAATCTACAGGAACCACTACCTCTCTCCCATAAACTAGATGGAATGATGTGTATCTATGGAGTTTATTTGTGGTTCTCCTGTAGGCCCATAGTACAGCTAGAACTCTATCATCCCAGTCCTCCCAGTTTGCGCAACAAACCTTTGTTAGTCCCTTTTCCATGATTTTTTTGAATACTTTGACTGTTCCATTGGCCTATGGGTGGTATGGATTGCTCTTGTGATGTTGAATTAGAAATTTTGTGGTAATCGTTGCTATAGTACTGCTAATGAAGTGAGCTCCCTGATTGTTGGTTAGGCTCCTGGGACATCCAAAGCGGGTAATGATATTCTCAAAAATGAACATGGAAGTAGTATCTATCGAACAATCTTGTACCATTGTTGCTTCTTCCCAATGAGTAAGGTAGTTGGTTGTGGTAATGATGTATCTTAGCTTTGAATGTTTGGCTGTGGGATTGATTGGCCCAATGAAGTCAACTACCCATTTCTCAAATGCCTGTATATCTCTAATGGGTTGTAATGGAAGTTCATCTCAGTGTGACGGCTTGCCCACCCTTTGACAAACATCACACTATCTAGCATAATCTTTTTCATACTTGAAAAGTGTTTCCCACCAGAGTCCTGTCTGTAGAACTTTTTGTGTCGTTGCCTTTCCTCCTACGTGGCCTCCTGCAATTCCACTATGGCATTCCCAAAGTATATCCTTACTTTCATGATCTAGGACACATCATCTGAGAATGTTTTCTAGTCCTATTTTACACAGTTGCCCAATGATTATCTGATAATCTGTTTATTTGACGACCATATGGCATTTCTAGGTTGTAGAATATGTTTCAGGGTAGGCCCCTGTACTGAGAAATATTGCTATGTCCTCCAGGTATTCTGGTATGGCCTTGATTCTGAACAAATCTGCATATGGGAGATGGTCATCCACTGCTCTTCCACTTTCTCCCGACTCTAGTATGGAGATATGGTCGGGTCCAACATTGCATCGTTTTGGTTTGATGATGACTTCAAAGGAAAATTCCTGAAATATTAACAACCATCTGCAAATTCTCCCTTCCAACACACATTTGTTAACTAGGTATTTTAATGTTGAATGATCAGTAAAGAATTTGAAATGAGACTCTAATAGAAATGTCTAAATTTCTGTAAAGCGTAGATCATTGCTAAGCCTTCTCATTCTATCGTTGTGTAGTTGTGCTCTTCTTGCGACAACTTCTGACTCGTAAACTAGATAGGGTGATCCATAGCTCCATCTCTAGGTTGCGTTAAGATGGATCCTAAGGCAATTCCTGAAGCAACCACATGGACGTGAAATTCCTTTTCCCAATTTGGAAATATCAAAATCGATGCTGTAATGAGTTTCTCCTTAAGTGTCTCAAATGCTTTGTCACATTTCAGAGTCCATCAGAATGTTTCAACCTTTCTCAGGAGGTTTTCCAGAGGTGCAGTAATGTTGGCATATCTTTGAATAAACCTGCAATAGTAACCTGTGTGTCCGAGTGTGGAGCGCAACTGTTTGGCACTCGTAGGTGGTGAAATATTCACAATGACCACAACTTTGGCTGGGTCTACCAATACTCCTTCTCGGCAGACTATGTGTCCCAATAAATTTCCATGTGGCACACATAAGATACACTTTCTGATATTTAATGAGATTTGCAACTCTTTGCATCTATCAAACATTAGCCTTAGTAGTGATACATGTTCCTTAAGCAGTCTATATATTGTCCAATAATCCATATAGACTTCGATGAACTTGTGAATGAACTCTCTAAAGGCGGCTATCACAATCCTAGAGAAACCTGCAAGGGAATTCTTTAAACCAAATGGCATCACATTGTATGCAAAAGATCCCCATTCGATAATGAAAGTGGTTTTTCTCTTGTCCTCTTCAACAATCCTAACTTGATGGTATCCTAAAAATCCATCTGTAAACGAGTATGCTTCCTTCCCCGCACCATGTTCTAGGACCTCATCGGTAAAGGGTTTTGGGAAAGGGTCATGCACACAAGCAGAGTTGAGGCTTTTGTAGTCCACACAGACTCTAATATCCTTAGTGTCTTTCTTGCTTTGAATGAATATTGGGCTGACCTATTCTACTTCTTCTACTAGAAAAATGAGACCCGCTTCTAACATCTTATCAATCTCCTTCTTAACTTTCTCTTTTACTCTCAGGTTAAGACAGTATGGCCTATGTCTGACAGGCTTGGATCCTGGTTTTAAATCAATCTTCATTTCTCCCATAATTATAAAAAGGTCTTTGGGAAAAAATATTTGTATTCCCATAGTAAACTCTGTATTTCCTGACTGGTTTTCTCATCTAGTTAATCTCCCACCAAAGCTATCTTGGGTTTCTCCTCAATCCCTATGTTGAGTCTCTGCAATTTCAATGGGTGATTGTAGGAACTATCGATCTGGTTGAGTATGGTATTTTGGATTTCTTTGTTCCCCTCAGTCTCTTTGATGGCTAGGTTTCTCAGTTCTTCTAAATCATCTAGGATTTATGAATCTTTGCTAATTTGATAGCATTCTATAGGATTTTCAGTCAAGGGTAAGTGGAGTTTAGTCTGAAGTTCTTGGGTATGCTTGGGACACACTACAAAGTATGATCTCTTATCACTATTGGTTGTAAAAAGAGGTTCTCTAATATTTTGCAGGACTAGTTCAAGCTCAGGGTACTTACTTGTGAATGAGAAGTCTTTGAAAAATTGAGCTTCCAGTGTCTACCAATCATTGGTTTGTTGTTTGGTTTCCTCATTTATAAACCAAGATTTCAGGATTGGGCCTAGAGAATCGGGGAATAGATGACCCCATAAGTGAGAGGGTATCTCCACGGCCTACCACTGTGTCACACAATGTTCAATGTGTATTATAGGGTTTGATTCTCCGTTGAATAGTTGTGCGGCATAGAGATTCATCTGTATCATTGATTCCAGCCGCTCCTTATTCCAGAAACTATACTTGATAGCTTGCTTCACCTCATCCCAAGTTCTGAGTACAGATTTATGAGTAGCCCACCATCTGGAAAGGGTGTTCTGAAGAGATATATCTAATACCGATATTCGTTGATCTTCTGTCACAATCTCTTTCATGTTCTGCAAAAAATTGTCTAGGTATGAGGTGCCATCGTATACCAGGTGCTCTCTAACTTTGGTCCCAATCCATCTAGTCATTCTGACAGTTGCACATCTTCTTGAGAATATTTCATGCGAAACTTGTTGCCAAATATCAAGAGCAAGTTCTGAATATTCATCTACTGACTGTATACTTCACCATCTTACTGATCCATCCCCAGTCAGTTTTATATAATCGTCTCTTGTCCCATCTATTATAGTGTACAATTGGTCTAGGTATTCTCCTTTCATATTATTGTCTATTGGTTCTGTGTACCTAGGTCCTACATATGGATTCAAAGGTTGAACTACCTTGATTACCTCAACCTCAAAAGTCATGGTGTCCTTCTTTAAGTCAATTACTGCATAATTATCATAGGCCCAATCGATGCCAAGTAGCGCAGGGTAGGGGTCCTTGTCTCCCATGATCTCAATGACTTCAAAGTCAGCCACTGTTTTTACTCCTGCTACATCGATTTCCACGTTCTCCAGTCTTCCTATGGGAAAGATACAATATTGGTCTTCTATTCTTAACTGAATTGGGGAATATGTCAGTCTCGATTTTCCTAAGGCTTCCCAGGTATTCTTGGGCATAATTTTCACATCTGAGCCTAGGTCCAACATGACATCCTTAATTTCGAAGTCATCTAACTAGGATACCAGTCATAATTCTTTTCCAGTTCTTACTTTTCTTTGCTACACTCTTTGAGTACTCTTCTCAGGGAGGTTAGCCCGTATCCTTGCTTCTGAGGTTTCTTCATTCCATAAGACTAGGTATAGCCCATTACACAACTTCTTTGTCAGTTGATCATTCCCCAAAATGTCAGAGAATAATTGAAACCAGATTTCAACTCTGTTTTGAGGCTGCTAAGGTTGTCTTGGTATGCCTACAGGGTTTATGGGTGTCGGGGGTGAAGCAGGGACTTGTGCCACCTTAGGGTATATAACCGGCTGAGAGGGGTTCTCTTGCATTTCATGATTAGGAATATTATGGAATACTTCTATGGAATATTTAAAGAACATTTTTTGCTTTAGGGGGTCATACCTGTCTCCCTTAGGTGTTGCTTTCTAAATATGAGGTAGAGTATCAACATCAACTCCTATCTTCTCTCCTCCTCGAGTGACAATGTTAAGATTTGACAATTGTCTCTTAGAAATCCTCTTGATCTATGAGCTGATAAGGTTAGTTCCTCTTTGTCGTACTCTATCCTCCCACTTTGCAATTAGCTCTGGGAAGTCTTCAGTTGCATGCCCATTGGTTCTACAGTGAGAGCATCATGGTTGCCTTGGATGAGGACAATCTCTATCCAAGTGACCTTGTTCATCATAGTTATAACATCTTCTCGGTCCTCTTCCACCAGTTCTTCCTCCTCTGAAATCTCCTCCAACTCCACCTCCTCGACCTCTTCCTGGTCCCTGAGGGTTTTCATTTACCCTAAATGTTGTTCGGTCTAGCCTATCTACAAGTGCGTCCAACGCTCTACATTGATTGGTAGTATGCATGGTAGATGCGTAGAAATCATAGTGTATTGTTTTTGGTACTATCAAATATTTCTACATTATGGGACACTATCTCGGCCCATGCCCATGGATTCGATAGATCTCACAATATTCCGTTGTTAGTGCTGCTTGGACTCCTAGGAAAGTGTGATATGGGGTGGGGTGATGGAATGGTGAGTTCGTCGATACTTATGCAACTCCTCCCATGGGTCCTGGTGGGGGTTCCATCAGATTCTAAGGAGGTCCCAACCCTCTCACTCTTGGGCATTCATTCACCACATGACCTTCCATATAACATCCAGTGCACCAAACTTCTGGTCATCCTAGTCTAGGTATCGTCAGCTCTTTAATCTTTCCTGTAAGTGTTGATATCTTCCTTGTAGTTGTGCTAGATTCGCATCTACTGGGCATCGGGTTACTCTCAAACTCCCAAGGTATCTCGCCATGGCTTCAATCTTCATAGATTGTTCCAAGGCATCTGTTAACGTGGCTATCCACTGTTGCATTAGTGGAATCTGAGTCAGGGGAAAAAACTCTTGAATGTACCACTCCCTCTGATGTTCTTCATGGATAGGATGTGCCAACCTCCCTATGGCATCTTTGAACTTCTGGCTATACTCCCAAGCTGATTCGCCTTCCCTCTGCTGGATCTCATGCAACTTAAACAGATCCTGTTGTTCTGACTGAGGCAGTTTGAACTCTACTATGAACCTCATCCGTACCTAGCCAAGGGTGAACGCTTGACCTTGCATACCTGGCACTCCTGGTTCAATGATATTCATGTACCACTTGAGAGCACGAAATCTCAAGGTAGTCTAGAACTCGACCAACTTATTTGCATTCGGAGTCCCTCTGGATCTTCAAATTGCTTCGCACAAGAACCAGTGTTATTCAACGCCTTCATCTCCTTACCCCAAAATTTTGGGTATCGAGCAATAAAACCTCCCACATGGTTGGCCATAGTTGATCCCGTTGTTTGTATCAATATGAACCCTAATGGTCCTTCTTGTGATCTACTGGGGGATCCCAATACCCTACCCATACTCGCACTTTCTGGTTCTGACTAGTTAACTAATTGTACTAGAACAAAACTTGCATGAGAAGGGAGTATCGAACTTACTTCTTGTATAGAAGGCACTTGGGGTATGGGTGATTTGGGGTTGGCACCACTGGCTTCGGGGTGATTTTCTTTGATTTAGGGGGTTTGTTAAGCCCTAATATTGGTTCATTACCACTTAATTGGGGCATATTAGATTAGTAATGTTATTTTATTTATGTCGTCTTTAGGCCATTAGTTGTGATTTAGATTAGTAATGTTATTTTATTTATGTCGGCTTTAGGCCATTAAAACCTTCTAGTCTCCTATATATACCAAGGAGACATTTTCATTTTGAATCATCTTGTACTTGAACATTTAAGTGGGG
>ML781336.1:1299481-1328990 GCA_009831015.1 Picea engelmannii
TTATTTTATTTATGTCGGCTTTAGGCCATTAAAACCTCCTAGTCTCCTATATATACCGAGGAGACATTTTCATTTTGAATCATCTTGTACTTGAACATTTAAGTGGGGTAAAAGGAGGTTGCCCCCTCGAAGAGGCTTATTATCTGATATTATCTCTTTTTCAATGCGTTGGGTACTTTTCTTGAGGTTTTTCTATGCTATATTGATGTTTGGTTCTTAACAGGGTCTCGTTAGCTTCCACTGGGAAGATCTCTTATGTCGGATTCCCGATCTCTCCTGTTATCGAGGTTGAATATTCTCTTTCTCCTCCAAGATTCATGTCATCTTCCTCCTCTCTTACATCCGCGCTTCCTCCTTCTCGTCCTGCCTCCTGGGGACTTCTTTCTCTCCTTGCTTCTCTCTCATTTAATATTTGACAAGCCAGTCATTCCTGTCTTCTCATCCTTTGTAGTTCTTCCATCTGTCTTTCCTCTATTTCTCCCGATCCTTCTTCTTTCCTCAACTTTTTAAACTTTCTTGCATCTTTCTTGATCTTGCTGCACCACCATTTCTCGACTATGGTGGCTCTCTTCAAGGCTTGCTCATCTCTTGAATCCATTTCTTGTTGTTTCCCCCACATTTGTCAAATAACCCTTCCCGTCTCTCATTCCATGACTCTCACCCCGTCTTGCCCTACCCCAAGAGAGGGTGTTTACACTGTCATCTTGGTCGGGGACATAATAAACATCCCTTCCTCCACCAGGAAACCCTTAATCAATAGGGGGATTTCTCTTAAAAATCTTCCCCTTGCACCTTTCTTGAAAATTTCCTTTGTCTGCGAGAAATACTAGTGGTTCTCAGTGGAAAATTCAATTATATATCCCTCTAGCATGGTGCTAACCCAAAAATCCACATCTTGTGTGACTGGGCAATTCATCCTCTGGAGTGTTTCTAACTTGTCGGTATCCCACATGCATATATTCTTGACCCATCCCTAGAAATCTGGAGCTTCTTGGAGGCTCTTGATCTAGTGAAAAAATTCTTCCAGGAATTTAACCCAGAAAATCCCATACTGGTCGCTTGATCTTTCTGGGTAAAAGATTGCTTCCCAAGTAGTTCCCACTAATTTTCTTCTTAGTTGCTCTTATTTCCATATGAAGGCGTTACAGTTTCTTTCCCACCATTGATCAATGCCATATCTATGGATCGACGGTAGCATTCTTCCTACAGGTTCCCTTTTAACACAGGTCCCAGCAACAAAACCATTTTGTTGGTGCAAATTTGATCAAACCAGGGTCCTTCTCATGTTACCAACAAAAGGTACCATGTAGTCTAGAGCATTGGCATTTTCATCTCCTCCGAAGATAAGAAGTCTCATCCGAAGCGCTGCTGAGATAGATAGATAGGGAAGGGTAGGGAAAAGACTAAATAGGATCCATAGATCATTCATAACTCATTCTTGTTCTTGCACAAGATTCACCATCAAATCTGGAACACCTAACTGCAATAATTGAGCCTACTTACATTGCGAGCAACAAATAAACATAGAGCCATCAAACATAACTTATAATCCATAAAGAAGCATTGTAATGCATATGTAAACATACAAAGACACATCATATTTTAAAATTTGGTCCTTCTTCATATTGTCTCTAGAATATTTCTTTCATTAGAGACTTAGAGTTACATAGAAAGGTTCAGTACAAACTCTTGGCTCTAGGCCCCAACCACAGAGCTCTAACTCCCCAACTCATAGGTCTCATTCATTACAGACTCTACTCTTCTCTTCTCAACTTACAACAAGTAACAACAACTAATCCCAAGACCTTGGGCAACCTTGATCGACATGACTCAACCCAACTCTAATCAACCACATGAATGAGCTTACAACAAGTGCATTTGTTAACCCAATAAAAAAACCTGAACTGATAACAACAAAAACAACAACAACCAATTGGATGAATGAACCCTTTTACAATTATTTTCAGCCCTATATATAGCTAGGCTATGTCTTCCTTCTGAGCTTCCATGATTCCTTCTTCTATCGCAACCATTTGTTTCTTAGATGGCATTGCACTAGCTTCCATAACTTATTTCTGTTACTCTTTATTCCAGCTTCTGATGAAGTTTGCACAACTCATTCTTATTCAAAACTTGTGCAATTCTTTCCCAAAAAAGAAGGGCCCAACAATAACCGCGCTAATATTCGTGGGTATAATTCCCTCTCCCACTTGTAATTTGTGGTTGTGTAGAAGAAAAATGTGCATCGAGGCACATGGGTTGGATAAACAAGTGCACATTGGGTGTGCTCCTGTTCAAATTACAGCTGCACACTATGTGCAACTGTTTCTCCAACAACTGCGCATTAGTGCACAACTGTGTAGAGAATAGGTGCACATGAATGCGCACCTATGGGTGCGACAGATGCGCATTGATGGACATCTATTTATTCGATAGCTATGCATTGATGTGCAACTATACGAAGAATAGGTGCACATATGTGTGTGCCTATGGGGGGTGACAGCCGCACACTTGAGGCAATAATGGGGATTTTGAAAAACTTGTATTTTTTGAAGATTTTTGTTAATGAATAATGATGGCTCATCAAGTGTTTTTTGAGTGAATGCAGGTGATCAGTTCAACATGCCAATCCACTTGAGAGAGAGGGACTAGGAGCGCCTCAGGGAGATGGTGAGAGATGAGCCGAGAATTCATGGACCCTTGGCATCCTATGGGCTACTCAAGATCTTGAACTTCCCATTGATACAATCAAAGGAGCACCTGCTTCAGTGTCTGATTTCGTTCTGGAGGACTGATCTGCAGTGATTCATTGTGTGGGGGAAGTAGTTGACATTCTAGACTATGGAGGATATCTATTTCTTGATGGGGCTCCCTTTTCGGGGAATGGCCCTACCTGTTGATCCCCAGTTGCTAGGGGATGTACAATTGGTAGATTTTGCACGAGATTATTGTTCGAGGCTGAAAATTATGTCAGTTTTGGTCATCCACCTCGAGGTGATGCATGCACTCTTGCATTAGTGTATCGCAGCGATGATTGTGAGGAGCTATGGATCCTTAGCGACTCAGCAAATCATTGGTGGTCAACTAGATATTATGCATAGGGTATTGGATGGAGATTGTTTTGCCTGGGGATTGATGTTGTACACCAAGATGATAGGGCAGATTAACTAGTGTCGGGTTGCCGACTCTGGTGATTTTTTGTTTGGATTGATATTGGTGGTGTGTTTTTTGGAGAGGGTGCCCATGTTGCGCCCTAGAGTGTTGCTACCAGCTGTTGGGGCACGAGATCCATGACTGATGCGGTGGGTGGAGATTTTGGTATGGCATGGAGGGGGAGAGGGTGGCCATTATTTTAAAAATACCTTGTGGCCTGTGTGGTGCCATATGCCACAAATTATATTGTGGTTCCCATATGGTGTGATGGACTTACAGCATGACTTGGATATGGTTTTTCCTCCTAGAGAGGATTGGGACCAGAGAGGTATGTTGGAGTGTTTATGTTTGGTGATTTTGATAGTATAGCATATGTTTTATGTATTGATGGATGTTGATTCTATCTGTGTGTGTGTTTTTGCAGATGTGGGACCACGAGTCCGAGAGGTGGAGTTGGTCGGGGAGTTGGCTCATCCAGGGCCATTGAGACCACCACGGGTGGAGCCACGAGGCTGGTGCAAGGCCCGCAGATGATGCGAGAGCCGACAAGAGGCAAAAATTTGATGATCTTGGTGCAGGGCCATCACATTCTCCTCAGGTAGAGGCCGATGAGGTGTTAGAGGATTTTTGACACCAGTTGGAGGTGGTACTACAGGGTGTGCCCAAGGGCATGTGGTCCCATATTCAGGACGAGAGAGTCCTGGAGTAGTGTGTGGGCCTTCCGGTAGAGTTGCAGACCCTGATCCACAAAGCAGTTGTAGTGGGGGAAGTGATGACTGGGCGACTGCCCCCTGGACCTGGAGGACCACCAGTTGGAGGGGAACCTTCTGCAGATAGAGGACCTAGTGGTGGTGCTCTAGAGGCACCACGACTGATGTGTTGTATATTTTTTGTATTTATATAGTCTTGCGAGCCCATTTTTTATAGGGTAGTGTGACACCCATGTTGTACCTATAGGGGTGAGGGGGGCTCACTTGCCTAAGGGAGATGTATATGTTGTACCATTTTGTAAATATTGATGACACATTGATTGATATATATATATATATATATATATATATATATATGGATATACATGTTTTGGGATATCCATGATGTTTACATGTGATGATATTTTGTGATACTTTTTATGATGTTTAATCTATATGTTATGACAGACTTTTGATTATTTATGTATGTGTGATGATGTCTTGATGTGATAAATGAAAATCTAACACTAGGTTAGCTATGTTATATGCTATTTGATTGAATTGTCGTGGAATATGTGTAAATGTAATTGAATCGAAATGTCGAGATAAGAGTCTAACTTGCAAGTATTTGTGGAAGAGGCAAGAATCACGGACACAATACACATTGTTGAGTTGCAGGAAAATAAGATGGGAATCTAATAAGACACTAAGGTGATGAATGTGGTAGTGACGGGCCTCAACGAGGAGGCCAATGAAAACTGTGTATTCTACTTGGTTTTTGGTTTTTGAGCCCAAACATATGCCGCTGGAGTGGAGCAGTTCATGGTAGATTAGACATAAGGAATGGAGGGAACAAAAGAAGACTAAAAACTCTACAAATGTGTACAAAAGAAAGAACCTAGTGTAGGATGACTACGCTTAGGCGTAGAACTTATTTAAGTACAACCCATTTACATGTTCTTTGAGAGGATAGCCTTCTGGAGAGGCTAGGATGTATGCACCTTTAGTGAGGTAGTGTTGGACGATGTAGGGTCCATGCCATAATGACTCAAATTTCCCATGACATAGGGTATCGTGAGTGATATCATAGGCTAGGATGAGGTCTCCTTCGATGAATGAGTGAATGTGGACATGGAAGTCAAAGGTGGCCTTTGACTGTTTTTTAGCTGCCTCATTGTTCTTTAATGAAGACCAATGGTATTCATCCAACGAATCTGAGTACAACAAGCACTTCTCCATTAGAACAGTGTCAAGTAATATCTTGATGGAAGTATGCAACGTGGGAATTTTGCACTCGATGGGGAGGGTTGCTTCAATCCCATGGAATAGATGAAATGATGTAAAACCAATGGAAATTTTGACTGTCGTGTGATAAGCCCATAACGATGAAAATAACATATGATGCCAATTGGTGTTATGTTTGTTGACAGGCATTGCAACATGGTTTTGAGGACTTTGTTGACAACCTCAACCTATATATTGGATTGAGGGTAGTATGGGGAGGGAAACTCATGGGATATGCCTAGCCTTGGGGAGATTTTGACAAAGATCTTATTCTCAAAATGTTTACCATGATCAGAGACTAACTGTAGTGGGAATCTGAAGTTGGTAATGACATGGTTGAAGAAAAAATGTGTTGCAATGTCAGCGGTGTTATTGAAGGTAGGCATGGCTTCGGCCCATTTGGTAAAGTAATCCACTACCACCATGATGTACTTGTGTCCATTGATAGATGGAGGGATTCAATTCATGAAGTATATGCCCCATTTCCAGAAGGGGTCGATAGTGATGACTAGATGTAGCAAAGCGGGTGGCGGTCGTGCTTTGTTTACATAAAGCTGGAATTTGTCACATCACTTCACAACGTGGATGTGTTGAGTACTCAACGCACCCTAAAAATGTCTTTGTCCATTTCTACTTTTTTGGGTACACTTGATCCTTCGCACTGTATGTTTCCATTGAAGTATGAAACTGCACTGTTGCCTGTCCTTATCTTTTATGTTTTCATGATTGAATTGTTTGAAGTCTACTTAAACATATAAAGAGACATCTTAACTTTAAAGGGGACTAACTTTAATTAAATAACTAAAATTCAAAGTGTCTCCGTACACGCTTAAGGGTTTCGACATCGGGGAGACGTAAGTGCGATAAGAAATATTCATGAAAACCAAAAGAGTCAAGTGCTGATATTCATCGATGTCGGCAGATGAAAGTCTCTCTCTTTTTTTGTGAATGAGCTTCAACAAGAATACTACCAAAGACCGATCCATTCGACTTCAACAAAAAAAAGAAAGAATAAGCATCACATGAGAAAAGGAACTATATCACCAATCCCTGACTCTCGGAATGTTTTGGCGTCGAAAATTTTACAAACGTAATAGCCCACTAAGAAAATTCACGCTCGAATTATCCCTGACCATCGATCCCCTCTGCCTTTTGCCATCAGAGGTTGCCTCAATATGGCCCCAACAAAAAGAATACATGATGATATCTCTGATCCCCGATCCGTACATCGGAGAGACACGACGTGATGAGACATTTTCACCCTAATATATGTTGGGTACGATGCATTTAAATTGTTAGTTAATTCATAGATCATGCATTAGTTTCTATTTCATGCACAAATCAAAAGGGACCATTTAAGCCTGCTGAAACAATGCATTTCCCTCCAAGTACCCACCGTCAACCGAGTTAGAATTTATTTGCATAGATCCGAAGGTAGTTTGTTTTGATTTGAGTTCATTACTCGCATTAACCAATTGATACGACTAATAGGATCCCTCCCATTATATTCTTTTGAGTTATTCTATATGAACCTATTCTGTGCGGCAAGGAGTTCAGAACACACATAGGAGCAAGGCTAACAATCCATAGAAGGCTTCCAAGGTTCAATGAGTATTAAACAACAATGTTAGCCAACATTACAGGTATGTATCTTCTTATGGTGTTTTATGCTTCATTTTGTGTGTTTCCACCCAATGATACTATGTATGCATGTTTAAAATACCGTATTTAATTGCAGGAACGATGCCTCCGAAAGAATCCCACCACCAGGAAATCCCCAAGAGCGCCAAGACCGCAAGAACCATAAGAGGGAGAGGGATCCTCCCCAACAATTGCAAGGCAATTAGAATTAGCTCCAAATTCGGTGCTTGTCATTAAGACAACCACTAGGAAGGTCTTCGTCTAGCCCCCGGCCTTTGGAGACACATAGGTGAGCATTGGAACCAAAACAACATTCCCTCACTGGGAAGAATTGTTTAATAAAATCAAGAAGGAAGAACCCCTCGAGTATACCCCACACAATGATCCTGATACAAGAAGACTCGATGATGATGTCCTCCTAAATATCCATAGGACGTATCTGCACATGGTAGCAAGACGGACTCTGATATTTCCTTGCATTAAGCTCCTAAAGTGGCTCATTGACCACACTGATGTACAATTGTTTTTGATTAATGACGATAACGATAGGTGCGTCAGAATTTTCTTGCCATTAGAAGTTCAGAGTTACTACAAGCTCAGGGAGCTGGAAGAAAAATTGAGCACCGATTTTGTTGTAATTTTTTATGCAGCACACTACACCAGCAAAATCATGGCGTCATGGGGGAGGGAAGACAAAAAATTCATGAACTGGACTTTTGGCTAGTATCCGATGACCAGCCTAAGGGAACCATACATATACCTGATGGCTCTTCTCTACAAGATGCATGGGGAGAATAATTTCTCCCTATTTTCAGAGGCTTGGATGCCTCTAGCTTACATGGTAGCTATTTTAGGCATGAGCTTCAATTGGGGTGCCATCATCTTCAAATAGTTGAGAACCTACATACAACAAGCCCAGACATTGAAAGAGGGAGAAAATCTCTCCTTCTACATGGCCTCATATCTGTTGGACGTCATTTGTGCCATGAGTGTTTTTTCTGGAATGAACTTAAACAAACACTCCTCCGAACTCCTAGTTCATGTATACTTCAACATCTTATGGGAAAACGGGTAGAAGAAAGCCTATTCTCTTATCTTTGACCAGTTTATTGCACACATTTATTCTTTGTTTTTCAAGAAAGAGTTCCCAAGGCTATCTAATGAAGAAAAAAGGGTTATATAGAAATTAGGTCATTGGTATCTAGATGAGCACGATACCTGCATTAGGGTTTTCGGTGCCATAAGGGAACCCCATTTGTTACCCATATATGTGCCCGATTGATTAGTGCTAGGGGAAATTTTCTATCAGAACATTCTGCAAGGGTATAATGCCACTTTAGCAAAGGACAAGAAGCAGGCCTTCGTACCTTATGGGTTTCATATTGGCTTCTACATGGTCAAAGACACTGTGCAGACTAAGAAAGAAGGGTTAAGTCAACTGGAATTCTGATTCCAAACTGGCCATTTTCGCAAACATGATCCCAAGGTTCTGGTCTTAAAGCATGCATCAAAGGTATCATCTTTCTAGCGTTATGCCCATGACCAGTTTGAAGATGATATTTTCATAGAAAATGCTCAAGAATGGAATGAGATGGTGGAAAGGATGGCTAATCCTAGAACAACCAGGTTCAAGGCCATGAGTTGGGAATATCAAGAGACGTCCTTGGAGCAAACAACTCAAGAAATTCTCAAGAACCGAGAAGGAATAGTAGCATCTGAAGTGGGTGAAGAAATGGGCAATCCCCAAGAAGACAACGAAGTGACAAATTTTATCAGGAATTCCCAGTATAGACAAGGGATTCCCCTGAAATTCAATTTTTTGAGGGGATGGGTGAGCTCTTATGGAAACAAAGCTAGCTGCTAATGAGGTGAATGCACGACAATCCATGCCTCACCATAACACCTAGGCTCCCAACTGGTATCCGAGAAGGCAACCCGACAGAGCCAAGTGGCCCCCATTCAACAAACCTTGTTAACACCAAAGGGTCAGATAACCCCGAATCCACAACATTGCCGATCAATTCCCCGGTGGGTGGGATGAATCAACCAGAGACAGACCAGGTGTCACTAGAAACATACGTGCCTAACCCTTTGAGAAAGCTTATACATATATATAGTGACAATAAGAGCCTGGAGTCATCTCACGACATCCCTATGCATGTGCAAGAGGAAAAGTGTCCTGAGAAGAGTTCTTCCCCTGAGCCCGAATTCCAAGCCAAGGAAGTCCTGTTAAAGGAAACAAAATCCCAAAGTGGCCTCGACACAAAGGGACCTGATAAATTGGAAACCAGAGTAGATCTGAAACACAAGCTTGAACCAGAGGAGCCAAAGAAACAATCCTCGAAAAAGGAAATAAACGGTTCCACAACCAACGAGCAAGTAAGTAACAAGTTTGTATCCAATGTCTCTATTCTACCAAATACTCAAATCCCTGACGAGTGACAAGTAGAGGATGGGCCTACGAGGCACAACGAGGAAGTTCAATATCCCAATATTGAACAAATATACACCACCAGTAGCCTAGGAAACATGCTCACATGGGGTGATCAACAGATACCAGAGGCGTTAGATGAGGTAATAGATATCTATGCGATATCCTACAATCAAAACAAAAAGGCCATCGTTCAAAGGACTGCAAAGAAAAGAAGGATCATGTTGGATCACTCCATCTTGGTTACTACATAGGAGAACTTGATCAGCATGGCAGATGGACGGATGTTTGAAATCATCGGCGTGGGAAAGGCACTCTCGGATGCCACCTTGGATAGAGCCAAGAGAGACGAAAAAGAACTAGCGGCCGCCCTAAAGGAGCTTGAACACCTGCGTCATATGGATGGATACTATAAAGGCACCACATAGACCATTGTGTACCTGAAAGGTGAGTTCGAAGAATTTTACGACGAGTTCAAGAAATAAATATACTTGTTAACTGTGAAAATAGTTGAGCTCTAGGATGACACTCTCATGGAACTCACGAGATTCAAGGAGATGGAGCGATGGTATGAAAGAGCGCAAAAAGTGGTAAAAAGACTTCAGTACATTGAGGTAGTCTAGCAGGGTTGAGACAAGGAAGAACATGGCATTCAGACAGTGGGAAAAAGTAGTCTTAATCGCATGAAGCGTTTAGCCAAGTACTGGGCTAAGATGTCTCGGGACCCACATCAAGAAATCCAAGACAAATGGACCATATGCAAGAAGCACTGGGATAAAATTAATAAAGTAATGAAATATATAGGGCTCCCTGAGTTCGACACCCCTGACAACTTTGTTAGCCTAAGTGATGTGGTCGAGACGCATGCCAAACAAGATTCACTATGGACTGAAGAGCTTTCCAAGATGACCGATGCGAAGCCAGGGCAAGTGCAATGATTCATAGAGAATTCGATTAGGCTAGATCCATGCTACAACAATTGAAATCCAATCTTGAAAAGTACCAGTAACTTGCAATAGACATCAGGGGAATATATGTAGCTCCGATGGAACAGGACAAATTTCCATGGGCCCAAAATTGTGAAGAACTGTTTATCAGTTGGTTTGATTATGAGAGAAGTCACCCTTTTCAAGAGATATCTCTGGTCGACTGTTAAAGAAACTATTAAAAGATGATGCCACATGGTGATTTTTTATTTTCTTAAACTGCACTTAGCCATTAATTTCAGTTGAACTTTATATTATAAGTAAAGGCATCAACCAATGAGTCCAGGTCGATGGTTGTTGTAAGAACTCTTTCTTTTTGGTTGTTAAGAATTATTTTGAAACTACTATGAATTGAGAAGTCCTTCTGGACCAAAGACAATCTATTTTCATCAAATGCATGTGATTGGACTTGGAGAAGAACTACTTCCCGTTTCATGAATGATGCAGTAATGAGTAAGAGAAATTAAGTTTGTTGTCAAGTTATCATGTGCAATGTTTTGATGTTCTTTTCTTTAATGATGAAGATAAATCATTGTGTTATTATGTGATGAATGGTTCTGGTAGATGAATTTTTTTTCTTTCCATTATCTTATTACATATATCTTTTTATTTCTGATAATTAGTTTCTCAGACAGTAATTGGATGCTCACATGGTTAATGTATTAGTACTAGGCTTGTGGTATAGAATCATTGTCTGCATGTTTGAGTAGCAGGTTATCCCAAGCTCAGCCTCTTCCCAAGTAGTTAAAACTTGATCCTTTTTGTTGTCAAGTTGTTTTATACTGTCTTGCATCTCTCATACCAGTCCCACCCAATAGAAAATACAGAAGAGAATAGTCCTAACTGAAGGAAGAGCCTTCACAACAAAAAAAAAACTCATCGATAATTTGGCTGGATCGTAAGATCTGGAGAAACATTCCATATTTAAACGCTACAGAGTCTAACTGGGCCTTGATGACGGGTTTGGTTCCTACTGTTGATTCAATGGATTTAAGACCCATCAACATAATTGGTGTTAGAAGGAGGGCCTGAGAATGAATGGCTGAATATATATTTTATATAGCATTTCAAATAGTCTATAGATTCACAATGACCCACATGCATGTCTAGTCATTCACAAGACAACCTACACATGCTAATTACTACCGAAGTGGGTAACTCACCGTAGCCTAAGGAAGAACCTTTTTACCATGAAATACCTTACGCCCTTCCTCGCGAGGAAGTAAATCAATTCAGGAGAATCACAAGATCCTACGCCTGACAGATCAGTGCGTTTTCCTTATCTTCCATACTCCCTCGAAGAAAACAACAAATAAGACCAGTGGTTAGCACTCTCGATGAGGTTTTCGTACACTTTGTAGAAGACTTAATAGATTTCACGATTACCGAAATCCAAGAACCTCTTGATTTGATACCCGAAACGCCAACCAATGACATCTCTGAGCCAAATGAATTTTCGGAAGAAGAAGAATTTGACTCAGATTCAGAAGATATGGAAGGTAATAACAACCATGAAGAGGAAAGGGAAATCCCTCTTCAGAACAACCAACCTTGGTTGGTCAGACACGTCGTGGCTGTCCCTAGACAAGTACATAATCTTCCCCGGCACCCAAAGAAGTTGATTTCCAAGTACGACCTTGAGACTTCAGTTTTACTTGAAGATCATATCAAGAAGTTCATACTCACGATTAGTCTTGAACATTCAACATGAATACGTAGTCTGCAGAATTTTCCCCTACACATTTGAAAATTTAGCTTCCATGTGGTATTTTAATCTACCAGTAGGATCTATAACTAGCTGGACCGAGTTCTAGAAATATTTTCTAGATAAATTCACAGAGGAAACTACTACGGGAGATCTGATGGCTGAATTGTTCACAACCACCATGAGTCTGAAAGAAAGGGTCAAAGATTTCAATGAAATATTCATGACCATCTTAAACAAATTCCAGCCCGTGACAAATCCAACTCAAGAGTTGAAAATTGAGGTTTATGCTAATGCGCTCCTGACTTCTATTTCTATGTTTGTAAAAAGAGCCGCTAAGAAAAACCTGGTGGAAAATTTTGAAGAGGCCAAGATAATAGAATTACAGATGAAAGGATGTAAAGAAGGCCATGCCTCTCTAGTAAATAAAGAAGCCCACCCACCTCCCAGGAGAGGACTCCTTTTGACTAGACCGTCGGGGAAACCAACTGAACAAACTCTCGAAAAGGGTAATGGAGATATAGAATATCTACAACGCATGGTTAAGAAATTATCAAACAAAATCATAGACATGAAGAGAAATGCAGGGGAGGGAAAGCAAGGCCAAAGGCCCTATAAGCCTTTCTTTAAATGAAACACGCCTTTCAAATAAATTGAACCTCCCCTAGCCAACTTGAATATTGACCTAGGGAATGTTGCGTCTGATTCTTTCTGTACTTATCATCAGGAAAACCACTCTAAAAAGAGACTTCCCTCAATGGGTACATGCCATGAATTTGATGGCCAATCGGTTTTTAGATGAAGTCTCCCTGACCGAACAACCAAGTAGTTTGGTTATGAATATTGCTGACCAGGAAGAGATTGACCCACCACAAGATACAACCATGCTGATATGGGATCCTGACCTTATCATGCCTTCCGACGACCTGTTTGAGTCTCAGGAACAACTCGTAGAATTTTTGGTGATACAGACACGAAGTAAGGGTCTACCTGGGTCGAAAGATACTGACGCCACCCAGGCCTTGAAAATTAAGGCAAATCTAGATCGCTCGAAAACACCTTTCTCTCTCGGTAATAAACCTATAAGCATCCATACCCAGGAATTTCCCAAATTGTATTACAACATGGTCAAAGATTTGAAGAAGTTGAGGGATAATATATCATTTATGGACATATGCAGGATTCCTCAAAAGAAGAACTTTCTATTGCAAGCTTTGAGTTCAGTAGAAAATTTGACGACAGGAAATGGTCAGGAGAGAAATCTATTCCCCACAGATCTAGTGGGAAACCAACTGTGAACACATGTTCAGAAGATAAGAAGGAAAGCTCTGGTGTCCCACTGTTCCTCTTAACGTTTGAAGTCTTCAATAAAAACCTTCACAATTGTTTGGTAGATTCTGGGGTGTCTTCCAACATGATGCCCTTGGACATCTGCAATAAATTAGGTATCATTCCTCTCAAGAGTGATAATCATGTCATACAACTAGACAAAACCTAGGTCAAATTCATGGGAGAACTCAAATATGTGATGATCAGGATAATGACACATCCTAATTTTGTACAAGTGATTGACATCATTGTAGTAGATATCCCAAAGGCATATGGGATTTTACTGAGTCGAGATTGGTCTAAAAATCTAAAAGGGTACTTCAGTAGAGACTGGGCACACCTTTCACTACCACTGAAGGGATACAAGAACATGATCATAATCGATAGGAAGATATATCTGAAGCATATGGTCACTGATATAGAAACCCCGAAGGAACTTGCATCTATCGATTTCCCTGTGTTAGGCAATTATTCCTATGATTCCCACTTCAGGAACTTTGATCCTCTCTTGTCCGATGTTACTCTTACCCAAAACTCTGAAATGTTTTTTCAAGAGAATTCATCGATACCGATAGGAGACTCCCTCTTCTGTCAAGACCCTGTGCTAGATCTTACAAAATAAAAGATGGGAGAGCAAGAAATTAATAAGGAAAACAAAAAGAGCGATTTTCGTTCACAAATTTGGACCCTCGATTTTGATGGATCTAAATCGAAAAAAGGGTTAGGAGTAGGGTTCATCCTCATCGATCCTAAAGGTAAACGTCATTTCCTATCTTGTGGACTAGAGTTTGAATGTACCAACAACACTGCCGAATATGAATCTCTAGTACAAGGATTAAAGAAAGCCATAGATTTGAAAGTCAAAGAATTGAAAGTTTTCAGAGACTCTGAAATTATTGTTAGGCAAGTAAGGAACACCATACATTGCAATTCTCCTTACCTAAAGAACTATCAGTAGGAGGTGCATAGGTCAATAGATAACTTTGAAGCCTTCAATATTATAGCGATCCCTAGAGCTAAGAATATTATTGTTGACTCCTTGGCCACAACTGCTTCTAGGGTGTTGCCTCTAGAGGATTATGAAGCCTCCCAATTCACTTTGGAGCTGCTCTACAAACCATCGGTGCCTAATAACATTTCTAATTGGAAATTCTTTGAAGGAGATGAAAAAATCATAAACTTCTTAACTAACCAAGACAATTTCAAAGATTTGGCTATTGACGATGAAGTATTCCAAGAGCAATCAATGGATACCAATACTTGGGTAGGAAAACCTATAGGTAAATCAAAGTCTCACACAATCCCAAAAGGGATAGCTAATTTTGAAATTTTTTTTGATCTGAAAGAGCGATTTAAGGGACCTATGAACGCAAAAACTGGTAGCTCTTGTCCCCTGCATGAAACTATAAATCTTGGGACCCCAGAAAACCCAAAGAATGTGAATATTGGCAAGACTATATCTAAGGAAGAAAGGAAATTTTATCTCAAATTATTCAGACAGTACCAATATGTCTTCACATGGTCCTATAGATATCTGAAAACGTATGATACCCATATCATTTAACAAACTATCTCATTAAAACCCGAAGTGAAACCTTTCCAACATAAGCTCTAAAAATATCACCCATCCCTGGAACCTCTCATGTATCAGGAATTAAAGAAACTTTTAGATGCCAAGATCATTTTCCAGGTTGGGCATTCTGCACGGGTAGCAAATCTTGTTCCAGTGAGGAAAAAGTTGGTTGAAATCCACCTGTGCGTAGACTTCAGGAACCTCAACAGAGCTTTAGAAAAGGATAATTACCCAGTCCCGCCGATGGAACAAATCCTGCAGACCATGTTTGTCTCATAGGTTTTCTCTCTTCTAAATGGTTTCTCAGGTTATAACCAAGTCTTGGTTTCAGAGGAAGACCATTTAAAAACCACCTTCCGAACCAAGTGGGGAACCTTCGCTTATAAATGCATGCCTTTCAGGTTAATTAACGTAGGAGATAACTTCCAAAGGGCCATGGAAGTAGCTTTTCAGGGACTAATAAATAAATGTGTGGTAGTGTATCTAAATGATGTAACAATGTATTCTAAGAATAGAGAAGAGCACATCCAACATTTAAATCAAATTTTTGAAAGGTGTAGGAAGTACGGTATATCCTTAAACCCTAAAAAAACTATCTTCGGTGTCAAGGAGGGTAATTTGTTAGGTCACATTATATCTCAAGCAGGTATTCACATAGACCCATAAAGGATTAAGTTCATAGCTCAACTTCCCTTGCCCCATAACAAGAAATCTATGAAGTCCTTTTTTGGGCAAATCAATTTTGTGAGGAAGTTCACTCCCGATTTCGCATAAATCATCAAACCCTTACAAAATATGATTCACAAGGGTGTTGAATTTAAGTGGGATGATGAGTGAAAAGATGCCTTGAACAATATCAAGGCTGCTATATCTTGGTCCCCGGTGTTGTGAAGCCCCGATTTCAATAGAGACTTCTCCCTTTATACTTTCACCTCAGACCAATCGTTAACTACAATTTTGAATCAAAAGGATGATGACAACAACGAGGCCCCATTGTCATTCATGAGCACTAATATTCAAGGAGCTGAGCTCAACTACCCTACTATAGACAAATATGCCTATGCAATATATAAGGCAGTAAAACATTTTAGGTCTTACATCCTCAAGAACCACACTAAAGTAATTGTGTCTCACCCTATAGTCCGATCCTTGTTTACCCAACAAGAAATGGGTGAAATAAGAGGGAACTGGATGGCAGTAGTCTAGGAATTTGATCTAGATATAAAACCTACCAAACTAGTAAAAGGACAAGGGTTATGCAAGCTTGCAACTGAGGCCCGGGATCAAGTAAATGAAGATTCTGGATGGGAGAATGAAATGGCACTATGGTGTGGTGAAGTAGCATACATATCCCCAGGACAAGAGTCTTGGTATAAGGATTTACCTTATCTTCTACATCATGAGACTTGTTGATGCAGGAGCATCACCCACATCAAGATAGCGTGGGGGCAAGCACCACACAGTTTGAGCATATGTTAAATTGTTTAAAAACTTTTGAAGAGTGGATGTGCCAAAATTAAATATGATAGTTAAGGAGAGGCGTACTTATGCATTGTATAGGACCTTGAGTGATCCGCTCTCATCCTTAGTAGGTAGGAGGCATTTAAAGTAGTTAATGCAGGTAGATAGAATTTAATTCTAGATTAGACTGTTTGAGAGCGCAAGAGGGAAACGGGATATAGACACCCTCATTGTGTATTGTAACATGATATGGAACAAAATCAGGAAGAAGAACACAGAAGAGAGGCAGAGAGCTGTGTAAGAACACCCATGTACAGTTATTTGGATTAATAGAAGAAGTTGATTCAAATTCATGGCGTCGTGTTGTTCTCTGTGTAGGTGTGTTGATTGATATACTCATGAATGATTGCTTCCTGTTATACATATGCTTTAATATGCTGTGTATATGATTTCATGTTCTAATTTGAAGTCTAAGAGGTAGAGAGAATTAGTTTCAATTGTTTCTCTACCTAAGCCAGAGTTACTGCAAGGAGTGCAGTTGAAGTCATCCGCAAGGAGTGCGTTGACAAAGGGTTCAGATAGGTTAACTTTTGTTCTAAGTACCCAGAAGTGTAGTTGGGTACAGGAGCCATGCAAGGAGTGTGCAGGACAAGAGAACACTCATAATTGTGAATCTGAGTAAATAATTTAAGGACTGTTGTTGTAGGTGTGTGCAGAGTCGAAAGAACTCGACACTTGGTAGTGTCTGAGAAATGTCGCAAGGAGTGCGCGTAAGAGTCTTCTTGAAGACTCAGAATTGTGTGAAGCATAGGAAGTCTATGCCGTGGAGTGTCTAAACAGGCGTTGCACAGTTGTGTCGCGGGAGGACCAGTTTTTTTCGTAGAGGAATACTGGGTTCATTTTGTAGAAATCGCCAAAGAGGAAGAGATCGACGGTCAGGATCTTGTGGAGAGGATTTGCGAAATCTCGCCAGTCATCCGATCTGGTAAAGCAGCGAGGAGGTTACGACTGCATTCGGAGTTCAATCTCTAGGGGTCGTGAGCTATTGAATTGTTGACCAGTCACCCGTCAGCCATCCGATCTGACAGGAGTTGCACAGGGTTTAAACACTCGTGAGCAGAGTAAGAACCCCAAGAAGCATCGAGATATCGAGGTGTCGGGGTTCGAGAAATCAGAAGTCCTGTGGACCAGAGGTTGGGGAAATCCATTGTGAAAATCCTGACGAGTTCAAAGACATCCATCTGTTGGGACAAGTGGCAGGGATCAAGAGTCCATCGACATTTCAGAGATTCAGAAGTCAAGAGCTCAAGACCTATTGAACCTCAGAACAGTGAAAGGATCACAGTCGTAGGATCTCAGGGAGGACACATGTCGTGTGATCGTCTAGATCGGGGATGTGGTCGTCAGAGCTCAGGTAAGTGAGTGTTTATGATTTTGTAAAGTGGTGAAACCCAAGGGTTGATCTGAACCGTCCATCGCTTGGGACATGTGTTAGAATTCCAAAGAGAGTCAGGGATCAACGTTTCTGAGGTCCTGAGGACAGGGAACTCTTGCATTTCAGAATCGCGAAGTGCGAAATCCCGATGAGAAAATAAGTTACGTGCGGGGCCTAGCTGACGTCGTCTCATCGTAACAGGGAAATCGGGATTTCCAGGGTAAAAACCTCAAGGCACATCAAGACCATCCATCTTTAAGGATGTGAGGCATCGATCTCAACTTTTGGGAAAGGTCCTGAAAGGGGAGTCAAATCGGGAAATCGACATTCGCAAGATCGGGGAATCGAAGGCCAAAGCACTTCGAAATTTGAAGTCACAAAACCCGGAGGGAGATCGGGAGCCATTGATCTCCATGATCGATCATAGTCATTGGTTGTGGAAGGGCATCCTGGTGATGTCATATCGCAAAATCATGAGTCGGAACATCGAGAATTCCGTGGGTAAGAGATTTACTATATTTCAACACTCGAAACCCTGAATCCCGATAGGGAGTATGAATGCGGTCATATGAGAGGAGGTCGCATGGACTAACTGCATAGATTAGAGGCTAAGGAAACAAGGGAGTGTGTTGGGGTATCGGCGATCGGGAAATCGGGACCCCAAAGGGTGGTGACATCAGGGATTTGAAAACCCCAAAACCCGATTGTGGCTTTCTGTCGTAAACGGAACAGTGACCGGACTAAAGGTTGAAAGGTGCCAGAAAAGACCTGTGGGTCGAATTCAAAGGAGATTTCAGTGGGAATCAAAAGATCCATTCCAGCTCGAGGTAGGAAATTGAACGATCCTTAAGATTGGGAGGTCAGGCACGAGACCTACTGAGGTAGGTGCCCCGGTGGATGCCACCAAGTGGTATCAAACCTTTGAAAAACTTATTGTCTTTCTTTAGCAAGAAGAAGGAAGATTCACCATGCACCGAGAAGAAGAGATAGACAATCATCTGATCCAGAGGAGGAAAGGGAGACGTCCAGAGGAAGGGGTAGACAGGTGCAGAACCCAGAAGTAGAAAGAGATCTGCATAACATACGCGCCAGACTTGTGGATGTGGAGATAAGAAAAAAATGCACAGCTGATGTAGGAGATATCAGTGAGTCCGAAAATGAAGATGATGCTAGACATGGAGAAGAAGAAATCACAACAGAAGATGTAGCAAATGAGCGCTTACTTAAAGCTGTTGCAAGAATGGGTGCAAAGGCGAAGATGGACATTCCAGTTTATGAGGGAAATCTGGATGTACAAGAGCTTCTAGACTGGATTAGAGCTCTAGACACATATTTTGACTATGAAGATGTCGAAGAAGACAATAAGGTCAAGCATGCCATCACGAGATTAAAAGGACATGCAACATTGTGGTGGGATGAACTATAAGCGAATAGGCGTTGCCAAGGCAAGCAGAAAATTAAGAGCTGGGACAGGATGATTGCAAAGATGAAGGAAAAATTCTTCCCCAGGGATTACTAAATTACTCTATTCAGAAGACTACAGAACCTGAGACAGAAGCTGATGTTAGTGAAGGAATACACTGAGGAACTTTACAGGATGAACATCAGGGTAGGTCATCGTGAAAGCAATGATGAAAAGGTAGCTAGGTACATGAATGGCCTGAGATATGAGATTCAGGATGAGATGAGCATGGTAACCATCCAGACGGTGGAGGATGCTTATTAGATGGATCTAAAAGTGGAAGAGAAGCTAAGTCGAAAGCAAAGTCAAAGAAGATGAGGCATAAGTCAACCCAGAGGCAAATCTGTTGTCCAGGACAGAAACCAGAAGCCCAAGGAAAATTGGAAGAAACCTCAGACTCAAACTGAGAAAGGTGGAAGCTCACAGCGAGGGCAATATGCTAAACAGAGAGGACAACATACTGAGCAAAGAGGAGGGTATGCTGATAATAATACTTTTCCTCGTACTAGAGGTAGGGGAAGAGGGAGAGGTGGAGTAATTACATGCTTCACATGTGGAAAGAATGGACACAAGTCTTATGAGTGTCCAGAGAAAAAGAAAGAGGGTGGAGAGACTCACATCGCCAAAGCACAGAGGCGATATGTGGAGGTGGAAGATGCTGAAGGAAGAAGATTGCTGGTGATGCGAAAGGTTCTTTTGACACCAGAGAAGGAGGTGGAGAATTCAGTGCAAAGAAACAGTCTTTTTCGGACTACTTGCAAAACCAAGGACAGGGTGTGCAAGGTCATTATGGATAGTGGAAGCATGGATAATCTCGTTTCAACTGAGATGGTAGAAAAGCTGGAGCTGGAGACAAGCGAACATACAAGTCCATATAGGGTTTCATGGCTACAAAAAGGACATCAGGTAAATTTCACTAAACAGTGTTTAGTTGAATTTAAAATAGGTGGATATAATGATAAGATACTCTGTGATGTTATTCCTATGGATGTTTGTCATTTATTGCTGGGTAGACCATGGCAATATGACAGAAATGTGATTCATGATGGGAGGATGAACACATACACCTTGGAAAAGAATGGGAGGACACACATGTTGCTTCCAATTAAGGATAAGGAGGTGAAGCCGGAAGTGAGAAACACAGTACTTCTCATGAGTGGGAAGGAATTTCTTACAGAGGTTAAGAAGAAGGAGGATCCACAATTCATTGTGGTCATGAAACCGAAAAATTGTTTTGACTAGCACAAGAGTGGATGATTTACCAGAGGAGGTTCAGGAACTGCTGGAAGAGTTCTCTAACATTATAGTGGACGAATTACCTCATTCGTTGCCACCGATCAGAAGTGTGAGTGACCATATTGATCTCATACCAGGAGCTAGTTTGCCAAATAAATCCACGTATAGATTGACGCCGCAAGAAAATGAAGAGGTTCAGAGGCAAGTCCAGGAGTTGTTGGAAAAAGGTTTGGTCAGGGAGAGCTTGAGTCCGTGTGTGGTTCCAACAGTACTCAGTCCAAAGAAATATGGAGGCTAGAGAATGTGTACTGATTCAAGGGCGATCAATAAAATAACCATCAGGTACAGATTTCCATTGCCAAGGATGGATGATTTGATGGATTGCTTGAGTGGAGCAAAGTACTTTTCAAAGGTTGATTTGAAAAGCGGATATCATCAGATTTGCATGAGGGAAGGTGATGAGTGGAAGACAACATTCAAAACAAATGAAGGGTTGTATGAATGGCTTGTTATGTCGTTTGGCTTAACAAATGCGCCAAGTACCTTCACGAGGTTGATGAACGAAGTCCTGAAGGAGTTCATCGAAAAAATTATTATTGTATATCTGGATGATATACTGATTTTCAGTAAAACGGAGGCTGAACATCTGAAGCATTTGGCTACAGTGATGCGGAAATTACAGCAAGAGAAGCTCCTCATAAATATGAAGAAATCCTCATTCAAGAAGACTAAACTCATTTATTTTGGATTTGTTATTTCTGTAGATGAGTTGAGGATGGATCCAGATAAGGTGGAGGTAATAAAAAATTGGCCATCACCGAAGAATGTATTTGAGGTGAGGAATTTTCACGGGTTAGTTAGTTTCTACTGGAAGTTCATCAGGAATTTCAGTGGAATTAGTGCAACAATGATGGATACAGTGAAGAAAAGACATAAATCTTTTCACTGGATAAAAGAAGCTGAGAAGAGTTTTAACCTGTTGAAAAGGAAAATTACGGAACAACCAATTCTGGTGTTGCCTAATTTTCAAAAGACATTTCAAGTAAAGTGCGATGCAAGTGGATTTGTGATAGGGGCAGTCTTGAGTCAAGAAGACAGGCCAATAGCATACTTCAGTGAGAAGTTGAATGAAGCGAAGTTTAAGTACTCTACTTATGATAAGGAGTTTTATGCTATCATCCAGGCATTGAAAAAATGGAGGCATTACCTGATCCCGAAAGAGTTTGTATTGTATAGTGATAATCATGCACTGTAGTTTGTGACTCAACAAGAAAAGTTGAATCAGAGACATGTAAAATGGGTTGAATATATGTAGAATTTAACATTTGTGATTAAACATATTTCTGGTACTGCTAACAAAGTTGTTGACGCTTTGAGAAGGAAGTGTTTGTTGTTGCAGGAATTCAAAGTCAAAACATTGGGTTTTGATGATCTCAGAGACATGTACGTAGATGATCCAGACTTCAAGGAAGCGTATGAAGCAGCTGGGAATCTAATTCTCAGAGATAGAAGCCAGTGGGATGAATACATGATCCAGAAAGGATTGTTGTTTAAGGGCAATCAGCTTTGTATTCCAAAGTGCTCCATGAGGGAGAATCTGCTGAAGGAAAAA
Organism: Picea engelmannii; assembly: GCA_009831015.1. Taxonomy (NCBI): domain Eukaryota; kingdom Viridiplantae; phylum Streptophyta; class Pinopsida; order Pinales; family Pinaceae; genus Picea; species Picea engelmannii. The sequence goes on from ML781336.1 coordinate 1,321,479, forward strand.
CACAGTGGAGGATTGGCAGGGCACTTTGGCCATGACAAAACATTCGTGAAGCTGAATGATTCATATTTTTGGTTAGGAATTCAAGCGAATGTCAAGAGATTCGTGGACAGATGCATAATTTGCTAGCATTCGAAGGGAAGGAGACAGAATGCAGGATTCTATCAACCATTGCCCATACCAGAAAGGTCATGGGATGCGATTAGCATGGATTTTGTACTGGGGTTTCCAAGGACGCAAAGAGGATTTGATTCCATCTTTGTGGTGGTGGATAGATTTTCCAAGATGGCACACTTTATCCCATGTTAGAAAACTAGTGACGCGACTCACATCGCGAACCTGTTTTTCAAAGAGGTCATTCGACTTCACGGCTTACCAAGGAGCATAGTTTTGGATAGAGATACGAAGTTCATAGGACACTTATGGAGGAAATTATGGAAGAAGTTCGGAACTAACTTGTTGTTTAGTTCATCTTATCATCCTCAGACGGATGGGCAGACAGAAGTGGTAAACAAAAGTCTGGGCGACTTACTAAGGAGCCTGGTGACAGAACACCACAACCAGTGGGATAGTATATTGCCGCAGGTAGAATTTGCATACAACGACTCAGTGAATCGAAGCATGGGGCAGAGTCTATTTCAGATTGTTTATGGCATACATCCGAGGGGAATTTATGAATTGAGGGATTCAGAATAGAATGCAACTAGGAGCACCAGTGCAGAAGATTTCGCAGAAGCGATGAGGGAACTTCACAGCCGAGTGAAGGAGTGGTTGTAGAATTCAAGTCAGGAGTATAAGCGAAGAGCAGATCAGCATAGAAGACAACTTCTGATTGAGGTTGGTGACTTAGTTCTGGCACATTTGAGAAGAGAAATATTCCTGAGAGGAACGTATAATAAGCTGAAAATGAAGAAAATCGGGCCATGTAGGGTCTTGAAGAAAATTGGAGAATATGCTTATGAGATTGAATTACCCGATGGGATCGGAATTTCTCCGATATTCAATGTCTCAGATTTATACCCATACAAAGCTGAGGAAGCAGGAACAAATGATGAACATTCAGAGGTTCAGTGGTGAAAGCAGATGCCAGTTGCAGATAAGGCACAGATGGAGCAGATATTGGATAAACGAGTGGGTAAGAAGACCAGAAGGAAAGAATACTTCGAATATTTGGTCAAGTGGAAAGTCCATCCAGTTGAAGATGTTAGCTGGGAGAATAAAGCTGAGATTCAAAAGCATGGACAGACCGTGCAAGAGCTCATGGATAGGATCCCATGAATATTTTCAAGCGAGGGAGTATGATGCAGGAGCATCGTCCACATCAAGCGAGCGTGGGGGCAAGCGCCACACATTTTGAGCATATGTTAAATTGTTTAAAAACTTTTTAAGAGTGGATGTGCCAAACTTAAATGTGATATTTAAGGACAGGCATACTTATGCATTGTATAGGACCTTGAGTGATCCGCTCTCATCCTTAGTAGGTAGGAGGCATTTAAAGTAGTTAATGCAGGTAGATAGAATTTAATTCTAGATTAGACTGTTTGAGAGCGCAAGAGGGAGACAGGATATAGACACCCTCATTGTGTATTGTAACATGAGATGGAACAAAATCAGGAAGAAGAACATAGAAGAGAGGCATAGAGCTGTGTAAGAACACCCATGTATAGTTATTTGGATTAATAGAAGAAGTTGATTCAAATTCATGGCGTCGTGTTGTTCTCTGTGTAGGTGTGTTGATTGATATATTGATGAATGATTTCTTCCTATTATACATATGCTTTAATACGTTGTGTATATGATTTCATGTTCTAAGTTGAAGTCTGAGAGGTAGAGAGAATTAGTTTCAATTGTTTCTCTACCTGAGCCAGAGTTACTGCAAGGAGTGCAGTTGAAGTCGTCTGCAAGGAGTGCATTGACAAAGGGTTCAGATAGGTTAAATTTTGTTCTTAGTACCCAGAAGTGTAGTTGGGCATAGGAGCCGTGCAAGGAGTGCGCAGGCCAATCAAAGACTCAGAATTGTGAATCTGAGTAAAGAATTTAAGGACTGCTGCTGTAGGTGTGTGCAGAGTCGAAAGAACTCAACACTTGGAAGTGTCTGAGAACTGCCGCAAGGAGTGCATGCAAGAGTCATATTGAAGACTCAGAATTGTGTGAAGCATAGGAAGTCTGTGACATGGAGTGTCTAAACAGGCGTTTCACAGTTGCGCCGTGGGAGGACCATTTTTTTTCGCAGAGGAATACTGGGTTCATTTCGTAGAAATCGCCAAAGAGGAAGAGATTGACGGTCAAGATCTTGTGGAGAGGATTTGCGAAATCCTGCCAGTCATCCGATCTGGTAAAGCAGTGAGGAGGTTACGACTGCGTTCGGAGTTCAATCTCTAGGGGTTGTGAGCCGTTGGATCGTCGACCAGTCACCCATCAGTCGTTCGATCTGACAAGAGTTGCAAAGGGTTTAAACCCTCATGAGCAGAGTAAGAACCCCGAGAAGCATCGGGATATCGAGGCATTGAGGTTTGAGAAATCGGAAGTCCTGTGGACCAGAGGTCAGGGAAATCCATCATGAAAATCCCAACGAGTTCAGATCCATCCATATGTTGGGACAAGTGGCAGGGATCAAGAGTCCATCGGCATTTCAGAGATTTAGAAGTCAAGAGCCTGAGACCTGTTGAACCCCAAAATAGTGAAAGGATCACAGTCATAGGATCTCAGGGAGGACATGTGTCGTGTGGTCATCTAGATCGGGAATGTGGTCGTCGGAGCTTAGGTAAGTGAGTGTTTATGATTTTGTAAAGTGGCGAACCCTGAGGGTTGATCTGAACCGTCCATCGCTTGGGACATGTGTCAGAAGTCCAAAGAGAGTTGGGGATCAATGTTTTGGAGGTCCCGAGGACAGGGAACTCTTGCATTTCAGAATCGTGAAGTGCGAAATCCCGATGAAAAAATAATTTACGTGCGGGGCCCAGCTGACGTCGTCTCGTCATAACAGGGAAATCGGGGATTTCCAGGGTAAAAACCCCGAGGCACATCAAGACCGTCCATATTTAAGGATGTGTGGCATCGATCTCAACTTTCAGGAAAGGTCCTGAAAGGGGAGTCAAATTGGGAAATCGACATTCGCGATATCGGGGAATCGAAGGCCAAAGCACTTCGACATTTGAAGTCGTGAAACCCTGAGGGAGATCGGGAGCCATTGATCTCTGCGATCGATCACAGTCGTTGGTTATGGAAGGGCATCCTAGTGATGTCATATCATGAAATTGCAAGTCGAAACATTGAGAATTACGTGGGTAAGAGATTTACTACATTTCAACACTCGAAACCCCGAATCCCGATAAGGAGTATGACTGTGGTCATATGAGAGGAGGTTGCATGGACTAAACGCATAGCCCGGAGGCTAAGGCAAAAAGGGAGCACGTTGGGGTATTGTTGATCGGGAAATAGAGACCCCAAAGGGTGGTGACATCAGGGATTTGAAAACCCCGAAACCCGATTGTGGCTTTCTGTCGTAAACAGAACAGTGATCGGACTAAAGGTTGAAAGGTGCCGGAAAAGACCTGTGGGTCGAATTTGAAGGAGATTTCAGTGGGAATCGAAAGAGCCATTCTAGCTCAAGGTAGGAAATTGAATGATTCTTAATACTGGGAGGTCAGGCATGGGACCTGCTGAGGTAGGTTCCCCAATGGATGCCACCACTTGTCCCGAAAACCTGAACCCTAGGGAAAGGAGAGCCCTTAGGTTAAAATCTGCACAATATCGCCTTATAAATGCAGTACTCTTTCGGATCAATTATGACGGAGTACTTTTAATATGTCTCGAACGTGAATACATAGACAAATTGCTGAAGGAGCTCCATGATGACCCCGCTAGGGGACATTTCACAGGAAACACCACCACTCATAAGATCCCGAGAGATGGTTATTATTGGCCCACCTTGTTCAAATATCCTCATACTTATGCTAGAAACTGTAAGACTTGTCAAATAAGCATTGGGAAGAAGAAAAGAGCAATAGTCCCACTCCAACTTGTGACTGTCTCTAGGCCTTTTGAGAAATGGGGGCTAGATATCATAGGAGAAATTACACCAAGCTCTTCAAAACTGCACAAGTACATTCTTACTGCCACCGACTATTTCATGAAATGGGCAAAGGCCATTCCTCTGACTCATGAAAATGAGAAGGTAGTAATCCAATTCATAGAACAACAACTGATCACAAGGTTTGGTGTCCCTTCTTTTCTGGTCTTTGATAATGCAACTTACTTTTCTTCCACCCTATTGATGTAATTTTCTCTCGGCAAAGGAATCATAATTAAGTACTCTGCAAATTATTATCCCCGGGTAAATGGTGTGGCAGAATCAACTAATAAGAACCTAGTGAGAATATTAAATAAGACGATCATAGATAACCAAAGAAATTGGCATAATCTTCTCCATAATTCTCTATGGGCCGATAGAGTCACACCCAAAGAAGCTATAGGGAATTCCCCGTACTTTTTGGTCTACAGGAAAGAAGCCATCCTCCCAAATGGGATCTATCTTCAATCTCTTCAACTAGCCTAAGATTCCAATGAGGAATATTCATCAGCCATACAACAAAGAATCAAAGAGAAAAAAGGATAGGTCAAAGTTCATATCTCACCAACAGATAGTGAAAAGATGGTTCGATAAGCATAAATATAAAGAAAAGAACTTTGAAGTAGGAAACTTAGTCCTAAAGTGGGACAGGGAAAATGAACCAAAAGGGAATCATTATAAGTTTCATAATATATGGCTTGGACCTTTCCAGATGGCTGAGAAGGTTAGGGCAGGCACTTATCGGTTGTAGAATCAAAGGGGGGAACCTGATGCCCTCCCAGTAAATGGCCAAGCCCTAAAACAATACTTCCAATAATAAATAATAATAATAATAATAATAATAATAAATCTGTGTGTTTTATGTTCTTTGTTGAATATCTTCACGATTACAAAATACTTCTTTGTTTTTTATTTTCTTTATGGTTTTCTCTGCTTTTGAAGGTGTGTCCGCAAGGCAGTGGTTGTCCTAAGAACCATACAACATAGAAAACTTTGTTTCTAAATCATTGCTCACTTACAAACACGAGAGGCACTGAAAAACTTGCAGTTACTTTGAGGAATCCTCTGTCTAACCTGAGAAAATGAACAACTTCAGAGAAATGCCAAAAGTATCTAGTTTGTGGTTCAGTAAGACCTTAAGGGAAAGAAGGAAAGATGGAAAGGACTACATGAACCCAGAAGATGAAGATAGTGAAGGATCCACCTTAACCATCTCACTTTTCAAATAAATAGACATCCTCCTTTCCCACTCACTTAGGGCATCATGCTGAGGTAAAATTGATATTATCAAAAGGGTGAACAATAGGAGAGGGTATGCAGATATCTCCGCCCGGGCTATGGATGCTCGTTGGCAGTAGAGAAAGGTCTGTGATGTCAAGGTCACTCCATCAGGGCTATGGATGCTCACTGGCAGCGGAGCAACACTGAAGTAGGTGAGTAGAGGTAATTAAAGGCTTCATGTCGGTGAATACTTTGTTAAAATTTTGTAAAAAAGGGGCATGGGTCAGGGTCAAAGGATACGAAGGAGGAAAAGGGTTAAAACGCCATAGGAAAACCCGAAAGCATCAACTAAAGAACTTCAAATGAAAAGGTTAAGAGGTTTCGATTTAAGAACGGTTAATATTCTCCATCAGCTTCTGTATCGACCGAGCATTGGAGGAGGAACAAAGATTCTTGTTTCACCTAGTGAATCGGCATTTGTTGAGTACTCAACACACCCTAAAAAAGTCTTTGTCCGTTTCTAATTTTTTGGGTACCACTTGATCCTTCGCACTATATGTTTCCATTGCAGTATGAAACTGCACTGCTGCCTATGCTTATCTTTTGATTGAATTGTTTGAAGTCTTCTAAAGCATATAAAGAATCATCTTAAATTTAAAGGGGACTAACTTTAATTAAAGAACCGACAATCAAAGTGTATTCAAATGCACTTAAGGGTTTCGGCATCGGGGAAACATAAGTACGATAAGAAATATTTGTGAAAACCAAAAGAGCTGAGCACTAATCTTCATCAGCGTCAGTGGATGAAAGTCTCTCTCTTTTTTTGCAAATGAGCTTCAGCAAGAATACTACCGAAGACCGATCCATTCGGCTTCAGCAGAAAAAAGAAAGAATAAGAGTAGCGTGAGTAAAGGAACTATATCTTCAATCCCCGACACCCATAATGTTTCAGTGTCAAAAATTTTACAAAGGTAATAGTCTGCTGAGAAACTTCACGCTCAAATTATCCCTAACCACCAATCCCCGATGCCTTTCAGCATCGGAGGTTGCCTCAGGATGGCCCCAATGGAAAGAATACACGATGATATCTCGAATCCCTGATCCATACACCAGAGAGACATGACGTGATGAGACATTTTATCCCTAAGATATGTTAGGTACAACACATTTAAATTGTTAGTTAATTCATAGATTGTGCATTAGTTTCTATTTCATGTGCAAATCAAAAGGGACCGTTTAAGCCTACTAAAATAATGCATTTCCCTCCACACCCCCACCGTCAACCGAGTTATAATTTATTTGTAGAGATCCGATGGTAGTTTTTTTTTATTTGAGTTCATTACCTGCATTAAATGATTGATATGAGTGATAGGATCCCTCCCATTATATTGTTTTGAGTTATTTTGTATGAACCTATTCTACGTGGAAAGGAGTTCAAAACACATAGAGGAGCAAGGCTAACAATCCGGAGAAGGCTTCCAAGGTTCAATGAGTATTAAACAACAATGTTATCTAACATTACAGGTATGTATCATCTTCTGGTGTTTTATGCTTCATTTCATGTGTTTCCACCCAATGTTACTCTGTACGCATGTTTAAAAGATCGTCTTTAATTGCAGGAACGATGCCTCTGAAGAATCCCACCACCAGGAAATCCCCAAGAGTGCCAAAGCCACAAGAACTAGAAGAGGGAGAGGGATCCTCCCCAGTAGTTTCAAGGAAATTATAATTCACTCCAAAGTGGGTGATCGTCATTAAGATAGCCACCAAGAAGGCCTTCATCCATCCCTTGGCCTTCGGAGACACAGAGGCAAACATTGGAGCCAAAACAACATTCTGTCACTGGGAAGAATTGTTTAAGAAAATCAAGAAGGAATAAGCCCTTGAGTATACCCAGCATAACGATCTTGATACAAGAAGACTCGTGCAAGATACCAGATATATAAAATATGCAGAACAGAAACGAAATGCTAGAAATAATAGAATAACAGTAGAATATCCAGCATAATCTTCACAATACACAGAAATGATATACGAAATAGCAACAGGAATAACACTTGAACAGAAATAGCACTTGATTCAGATAGAAATGTTCACAGGCCTCTTCGAGGGGGCAACCTCCAATCGAGCAGCGCTCTGTTACAATAATATCCAAGCTAGGGTTCTCATACCCTCGAATCCTATTTATACTAAAAAGAAGCATCTAGAGGAAGATCCTTCTA
>ML781336.1:1340062-1359316 GCA_009831015.1 Picea engelmannii
AAGTTTTTCTGCATTTACTTCACCATCATATATGGGCAACTCAAATTTTACATCAAGTTTTAACAATGGCATTTCATTTTTATTCTTATGAACATTTTTCTTTCCATTAGATTTAGAACTTGAACTTGAAGAAGAAGGAGAAGGAGGTGTTGATGGAGGTGAAGGAGGGATCTAAGGATGGTCCTCTTCCTCTTCACTTTTTCCCTTTGAGGATTCACCCAAAACTGGTCACTTCCGTTCCAAGTAATCTTCGTACAAAACTTTCACCATCTCCGACATAGCAAGGAATGTTTTCCGGAATTCTTTCTCATCTTGAGAAATCCCTTCTTCCGATGCCATATTCTCGCTGTGAGAAGCTCTCTTTATCAATCCAATTAATGGATTCTCTGCAACAAGTTTTCCTTCACCACGCTGTAGCTTTTCCCTGGTTAACATGCAAAACTCAAATCCAAATGTCAACTAGCTCTGATACCACTTGATCCATAGGATCTTTTAATGACTATGGTTGAGTTTTAATTTTGCATGCGTTAATTAACCATTTGAGAAACTTAGTGAAAGAATGAGGAAAGAAGAGGAATTATGAAAGCCATATACATATATGCATATTTGAAATGAAATAATAGATAACAAACCATAACACGTAGATTGATAACGGAGTTCGGCACAACTTTTGCCTACGTCTCCGGGCCTTTGTCTCTGTGGGAGAGGCTTCTTTATTTCTGTTCAAAATCTCAAAAGTACATCGCTGCAGTGCCAATTAGCTACAAGACTAATCTGGTCATGTTCTTCCAGATCTCAAGAACCTTGCAGAAAAAATGGCACACAAAACGGATGTCTGGAGCTCTTAGAAATGGCCCGACAGCGTCTGCTCCTCAATATCTTCCCTGCATAAAAATGGATTTGGCTTGGCTTCTCTTCAACATAACTCTACTTTTTTCTATCCTTGACTGTCCTCCATGGCCTCAAACATGCCTGGTTTTTATAGATCTGAAGTTGGTTATCCATCCCCAACTACCAACAAAATTTGGGCTCCAAAAATGCCCAATATCTCCCAAAAATGGAGAAAATCAATTAATATCAGGCATATAATCTTTTAAAATCCAAACTTAACAAAAAAATCCACTTTGGTTTAGTTTTGGGTGCAACCCCCAAAAGCACGTGCCTCTGTTCATATGGAGGAGCAGCCATCTGGCCATGCACTCCATTGGCTCTGCGCTGGCCCCCTGTTGCTGGCTCCTGGTCATGGGATCCACATGCGATCTCAGGCTAACAACTAACCCATATCTGTGCCCTGTGTGGTAAAGGTCCCAAGTCACATGGGACTACCTAGGAACCAAGGGCTAGACCCTTATCTGCATACACCTTCTCATCTGCACTCCTGGTCATATGTAGTGGTCACTGCCATGTGTTAACGCCGAGGGTTGGGGCTAAGACCTGACCCTTTCCTCCTCCACCCAAGGTTTTGACCAAACTTAAATAGTTTATATGCCATATAGTTAACAAGTACCAACTATGGAGTGGGCGGTTAGCCCGGCCCTACCAGTGCACAGCCCGGAGGAATAGGTCGGGGGTTCGACCCCAGCCGAGCCATATACATTTTATACAAATCCATAAACCAACCACAAGGTGCCACGTGGAAGCCCATGACTGGGCCACGTGGCACATCAACAACCAACCACAAGGTGCCACGTGGAAGCCCATGACTGGGCCACGTGGCACATCAACAACCAACCACAAACTACCAAATGTCAATTGTTGAATGGTCCATGTACCCTGCCATGCGTCAAATTCTGTATGCCACATCACCTGCCCAGTCACTGCTGACGTCATCCCATGCCATGTGTCACCCTTACAGTGGTGACACGTGTCACCCCTGGATTGGTCCAGCTTTCTTCCCGTACCTGTGCGCCGTCACCTGCCACATGTCATCTTCAGGAGCCTCCACGTCAGCTATACAACTGTATGACCTGTATAGTCAGCATGCCATGTGGCACTGTACGAACTGTACGGACTATACAATCATCCCCTTTTTTTGTCTGTTTGGGTTTTCAGACAGAACGCGATATCTTTCGCATACGGAGCCCATTTTATGAAGTAAATATACCACCGGAATCAGGAAGACGAGACATACGCAATGGAACTGGTTTCGTCAGATTCTGAGCACTTTCATTTTTGAGCATTTTTAAGCCCTGTCAGGCCTCTGGATCCGATTCTAGATCACCAACAGAGCCAAGTGACCCCCATTCCACAAACCTTGGTAACACCAATGGGACAAAAAACCCTGAATCCACAACATTGCCGATCAATTCCTCGGTGGGCGGGACAACTTAATGAGAGACAGGCTAGGTGTCGGTAGAAACATATGCACCTAATCCCTTGAGCAAGATTATACATATATATAGTGAAAACGAGAGCTTGGAGTCATCTCACGACACCCCTGTGCGTGTCCAAGGGGAAAAGGGTACTGAGAAGACTTGTTCCCCTTAGCCAGAATTTCAAGACAAGGAGGTCTCGCTAAAGGAAACATAAGCTAAAAGTGGCCTTGAAACAAAGGGACCTGATACATTGGAAACCAGAGCATATCTGAAGGACAAGCCTAAATCGGAGGAGCCAAAGAAAGAATCCCCACAAAAGGAAATTAACAGTTCTACTGCTGATGAGCAAGTAAGTAACGAGTCTGTACCCAATGTCTCTATTATGCATAATACTCAAATCCCTGAAAGGTGACAAGTAGAGGTCGGGCCTACGAGGCACAATGAGGAAGTTCAAGAGACCAATCTTTAACAAATATACACCACTGATAGCCTGGGAAACACACTCACATAGGGTGATCAACAAATACCAGAGTCGATAGATGAGGTATTAGATATCTATGTGATCTCCTACAATCAAAAGGGAAATGCCATCGTTCAAAGGACTGGAAAGAAAGTAAGGATGACCTTGGATCACTTAATATTGGTTACAACAGAGGATAACTTGATCAACATGGTGGACACCTGGATGTTTGAACTCATTGGTGTGGGAAAGGCACTCTCGGATGCCACCTTGGATAGAGCCAAGAGAGATGAAAAGGAACTAGACACCACCCTAAAGGAGATCGAACACCTACATCATCTGGACGAATACTATAAAGGCACCACGTAGACCGTTGTGTACCTGAAAGGTGAGTTCAAAGAAGTTTATGATGAGTTCAAGAAAGAAAGACACCTGTTAACTACAAAAATAGATGAGCTCTGGGAGGACACTCTCATGGCACTCGCGACATGCAAGGATATGGAGAGATGGTATGAAAGAGTGCAATAAGCAGTAGACAGACTTGAGTACATTGAGGCAGTCTAGGAGGGCCAAGACAAGGAAGAACATGGAATTTAGACGGTGGGGAAAAGTAGTATTAATCACATGAAGTGGTCAGTCGAGTACTAGGCTAATATGCCTCGAGACCCACACTGAGAAATCCAAGAGAAATGGACCAGATGCAAGAAGCACTGGGATAAAATTAATAAAGTAATGAAAGATATTGGGCTCCCTAAGTTCGGCACCCTAAACAATTTTTTCAACCTAAGCGATGTAGTCGAGAAGCATGCCAAACAATATTCACTATGAACCGAAGAGCTTGCCAAAATGACCAATGCGAAGCCAGGGCAAGTGTAATGATTTGTAGAGCATCTGATCAGGGCCCCAACCATGCTACAATAGTTGAACTCTAGTCTTGAAAAGTACCAGGAACATGCAATAGACATCAGGGGAATATATGCGGCTCTGATGGAACAACACAAATTTCCATGGGGCCAAACTTATGAAGGACTGTTTATCAGTTGGTCTGAGTACAAGAGAATTCACCCTTTTCAAGAGATATCTTTGGTCGACTGTTAAAGAAATAGTTAAAAGATGACACCACGTGGATATTTTTTCTTTGCTTAAACTGCACTTAGCCATTAATTTCATTTGAACTTTATATTATAAATAAATACATCGACCAATGAGTCCAGGTCGATGGTTGTTGTAAGAACTTTTTATTTTTGGTTGTTAAGAATTATTTTGAAACTAATATGAATTGAGAAGTCCTTCTGGACCAAAGACAAGCTATTTTCATCAAATGCATGTGATTTGTCTTGGAGAAGAACTACTTCCTATCCTATTTCATGAATGATGCAGTAATGAGTAAGAGCAATTAATTCTATTGCAAAGTTATCTGGTCCAATGTTTTGATGTTCTTTGCTTTAATGATGAAGATAAATCATTGTGTTATTATGTGATGAATGGTTATGGTAAATGAATTATTTTCCTTGCCATTGTCTTATTACATATGTGCTTTCTTTCTGATAATTAGTTTCTTAGATAGTAATTGGATGCTCACATGGTTAACATATTAGTACTAGGTCTGTGGTATAGAATCATTGTCTGCATGTTTGAGAAGCGGGTTATCCCAAGCTCAACCTCTTCCCCAGTAGTTAAAACTTAATCCTATTTGTTTTCAAGTTGGTTTATACTGGCTTGCATATCTCATACCAGTCCCACCCAAGAGAAAAGACAAAAGAGAATAGCCCTAACTGAAGGAAGATCCTTCACAAGAAAACACAAATCCCATCGATAATTTGGCCGGATCATAAGATCTAGAGAACCATTCCATATTTAAACACTGTAGAGTCTAATTGGGCCTCGGTGGCAGGTTTGGTTCCTACTGTTGATTCAAGGAATTTAAGACCCATCAATAGGATGCAGTCATGAAACAATGTGGGCCAGAAGTATCTGGCTCGAATGATTTTCTAGGAGGTAGACATCCCTGAGAGGTGGCCACCGTAGGCGCCGCTATGGCAATCATTTAATACTATGTCTACTTTGTTGATGGTCAAACATCGATGAAGTATGGTGTCGACCCCACGTTCGTATAAGATGTCACCGATGAGGAGGTATCAAAGGGCCTGATGGCGAATGCGTCGACGATCATCTTGAGAGAGGTGAGATCCAAACTTTTGTGTTTGAAGATAGACGAGAAAGTCTCCACACCAAGGGTCATCTGATGGAATATAGAAGAGGTGTTCGTTGAGAAAATCCATATTGACAGGTCAACTAGTAGCGTCTGAGGGAAACTCCATGATGAGTTCGGCGAGAACAAGTGCTTTCTTTCTTTTGGGAGTTGAAAACTATAGGTCGTATTCCTGAAGGATGACAATCCATTGGGAAAATTTACCACTAATTTTCCATCGACTAAGCAAGTATTGCATGGGGTTGGAATCTACCACGAATTTGGTAGTGCAAAGCAAGATATAATGACACAGTTTATGGACTGTGAGGACGATTGCGAGGGAAAGTTTCTCCTCATGATTATATTTCAGGGGTGGTCCTGAAATATTTTTATTGATGTAGTAAATGACATGCTCACGACCATCATCCCCTAGTTGGACGAGAAATCCTGCTACTGAGACGGTGGAGGCTGATATGTAGAGGATGTAATTGTGATCATAGTCAGGAGGACTAATCAAAGGGGCATTGGAGAGCACGACTTTTAAATCATCAAAAGAAGTTTGGGCATGTTCATCCCATCGAAATGGGATATCATGACACATTAAGTGAAGGAAACCATGCATGCGAGTGGCGTAATTTTGGACAAAGCATCGTAAAAAGTTGGCTTTGCCTTGTAGGCTCTACAATTGGTGCAAATTCCTAGGTGGTGGAATTTATGTGATAGATTGGACCTAGAGGGGTTCGAGTGTGATCTCGTGTTGGGAGACAATGAACCCAAGGAGGCATCTGGTGGTGACACAAAATACACACTTGAGGGGTTCAAGAGGATAATGTATTGTCGACATCATTGAAAGATGACCAGTAAGTCATATAGGTGTTGAGTTTGTTTCTTAGATCGAGCAGTGAGGTCATCCAAGTAAGTGAGAATGATGCAAGCAATATCATGGAAAACATAATTCATGGCCCGTTGGAATGTCACACCTGCATTTTTTAGTCCAAAAGGCATGACACGATAAGGAAAATTTCCCCATGGGCTAGTAAATGCGGTCTTGTACTGATCCGCTGGATGGATTTGGATTTGATTGTAGCCAAAGAACCCATCCATGAAGGACAAGGCCTCGTGGTTGGAACAGTCATCGATAATTTGGTCGATAAAAGGTGTTGGGAAGTTGTCTTTGGGACAAGCATGATTGAGATTGTGAAAGTCGGTGCAGACACAAATAGTTCCCTATTTTTTGTTAACATGGACGGGATTGGAGACCCATGAGGTATACATGATGGGGTATATAAAACCTCCAGTGCGTAAATTGTCAATTTCAGCTTTGATAGTCATGGCTTTGGATGGGTGAAGTGGGCGTTTCTTTTGACATACTGGGGCGACATCAGGCCAAGTTTCGATGCGATGTTTGACAATAGAAGGATCGAGGTTGGGAATATCTGTATTTGACCAGGATAAAATATACCGGTATTCCTGAAAGAGAGCTTTGTAAGCTATAATTTCTTCAGGGGAGCATGTAGTGCCTATGGCGACTTCTTCTATGATTCTTGGTTTGATAGAAATGTAAATTTTGATAGTGGGGGAAACATTGGCCATGTTGCCTTCTTAAAAAGCATCAGGAGTAGGGATAGGTTTATTGAACCAATCTATGTGCTTTGATGGGATAAAATCCTTGTTTTTGATTGCACATATTGAGTTTTGGCTAGGAGGGTCAAAGTCTTACTGTGAGAGAAAAAGCACTCTATCATGGAGCGTGTTCCATGGGAAATCAGGGGTATTTAGTTCCTCCAGGATATCTTCATCGTAGCGGAAAATGCATGAATATAGGGGATATGAGGAAATAACCTTGGTGATTTTCACCACGTGATTATCTTCAGGTGGTGAAGATGTAGAGTGGGTATTGCAATGATGGTGCAATGGAGTGATTGACATAAACGAAATGTCTAGACACTGCGGGTTATAAACTATGGTTGGGGGTAAGATTTCTTGAGGGAAATGAACCAGAGTGTTGGGAGGATTTGGGGGAAAATCCTCATACAATCTATCCATAAACCATGGAGGGGTGGGAAGTGACTCAGGTTTAGGGGACATGATATGAACAATATATGGAGAAGGAATAGGGGGAATCACTTTCATCATAGGAAGTGAGGTGTTTGGATGATTTTGAATAGGGGCCATTTGACGACGAATGTATTCAATGATCATAGGACACCGGTACATAAATGATCAAGTGATTCACAAAGAGAGCAAGGGAATAACATCCATTTGTTGACTGAGGTTGTGACATAATGGATGTCAGTGACATGGGTACTCGATGATGTGGGTGGAGGGGGTTCTTGCTGAACGATTTGGTGTATGGTTGTTAACATCTATTGAAACTGAGGTAGCGCGGGGCAATGGTGAGTGTAGTGGCCATACTTTGAACATATGGCACATGTGAATTTGGTTTGCAGCCATTTACTACCTGTAGTAGGGGACACAATGGTAGTACTAGGTTTTCTTGGTGAAGCAACGAGCGATGTCGTTTCTCAAGGGAGTTGGATAAAATTGCATAACTCAGGGAGAGAAGGACATCTATTTGTGGGGTGTCCCTCTTTCTCGCAGAGTGTGCAAGGAGGTTGAACTCGGGTAGGAAGTGGAGTGGTGGGCTCTTTCTTATTTTGTCTGCCCCCAACTGTCATGGTGGTTCTGGCAAGTAGGGGTGAGGGAGGTGTGGTCGGAGTTAGTACTAGAATCTGCATTGGGATTCCCTCCATTTGGGGAGGTAGGGATGGTTTAGGAACCATTGCGGGTGGGTGTAGCTACCATACTAGAATGGCGAGCACCATGTTGGGAGGCATAAGCGTTGTGACTACCTGGAAATCTTATACTCCTGGTGGGGGGTAGAAGAAGGGAATTTGAGTAATGGCTTGGGGGACTGTTTCCCAAATTGGAATTTGACCCTGAGGGAGGGTGAAATCTGGGATAAGTGGTGTCATAGGGTTCATAGGGGATTCCTGAGGTATGATTTCTTCCACTAGTGGGATGTTAGGGTTTAGAGAAGCCTCTCTGGGAGGAATGGTATCTCCGGTTTCAATTCCATTGGAAGATATGACACAAACTTGTGCTGAGGGGTGTATGCCCAGTGGTGCTCCATGGTATGCCCCCAAAAAAGATGGGTCCTTGAAAATTATGGGGCCCATATCCATGAGTGGATATGCATTGGAACTGGTGTAGACAAGAGGTAAGATGTTATCGATGTTGTAGGAATGGTTAGGCTCGTAATGTGAAACTTGGTAGATGGTGATGATATTTCCATTGTGGGGGAACATAATCATTTGAAACAAAGAAGAGGCCATAGCCTTGATAGTGTACATGTAGCTATGTCCAAACAAGATGTTGAAATCGAGTGGGGCTTCAATAACCTCAATGTTGATAAGGATGGTTTTTCCCTCGAGTTCAACAAGGACATTTTGAAACATCCCTTCAGGAGAGGATGGTTGTCTGTCATAAGCTCTCAAAGTAATTGCAGATGGTATTAGCTTAGGGGAGCCAAGTTTCTTCCATATAATTTTGGACATGATTCATGTGGATGCACCTTCATCAATGATACATCGATGAACCATGATGTTTTGAATATTGATTGGTATCTGGAAAGCTACCAAAGCGGGGAGATGATGTTCCCCACAATCTAGATCAAATGTGATGAGTCTAGTATTATCAGGGTCGACTTCCCCCAAGGTGGAAAGAAATGATTTACGTTGAGTGGGACATGTTTGGAGGACCTCCAATACTGTCATGGTTGTAGGATATTGTGCCAAGTCATTGACTAGACTGTAATTGTGTGCCGCCCTAGCTTGAGGGTTGTTGACATTCCATTGTAATGGGATGCGCAAAATATGAATGGGGGGTTCAGTGTTAGGGTGCAGAATCATCAAGGGTTGTCTGGTTGTAGCTGGAGCTTCTTCCAAAGTGGTGGGAGTAGATTCAGGGGGTGCGCTATATTGACAAATGCACGTTTGCAAAATAATTTCTTCTTCGCTAGTTAGGAGGATATTTCGATCCGCTGGATTTCTAGGGAGTTGATACTTTCCCATTTGTGGTGGGGCAAGATGCATTTCCTACTGGGTATTCATCACACCTTGGTGTGGAATATGGATTTGCAACACAACTGAGGGTGGTTGTTGCAAATACTGTTGTGGGGCCTGCTGAGGGGCAGGTGGCGCTGAAGGACATGAGACATTCATGGAATCTTTCATCCATTTGAAGTCAAAAATTTGGGGGAAATGGTGAGTATAATGACCATGCTCACCAAAAAGGGCACAAGGGAAGTTCTTCTGGAGGTTGTTGTTGTTGTTCCTCCCTTGGCATTTTTTGTTATTTCCCCCTTGGGGGTTCTGGTTACCTTGGTTCTGGTTTCCCCTAGTAGGTTGGTTTTGTTGGGGGTTATTTCCCCCTGGTCCTGGGTTATTATTGTTTTGGTTTTTTCCTTTCTTTTTGGAATTATTTGGTTGATGGACTGGATTTTTCGTATACAGTTGTTCAAAATTTTGAAATTATTGAATGGGAGAGGGATGAACAAAGTTAACCCCAGAGTGTGGTTGTCCTTGTGGAGGAGAAATTGGTTGTGGAGGACCAGGAAATGGAAAATATGGATTATTTTGTGGTAATGACCCGTAGGGTGCATAGGAAGGAATAATGCTTTCAATAGTTCCCAATTTATAAGTTGAGGTAGAGGGGGTACCTGAACTTGGTTGAGAGGTTGGGCGCATCATGGGTGTTGGCAAGGGTCCACTCATGGGTGGAGGGGGGGCCATCGGATATGGATGATGGTAAGGGGGATTAGTGTAGTAATATGGTCCTCCATACATCGATGAATATTGGGGTGTACCATACATAGGTGGTGGTTGGATGTACATATTGTGGTGCGTTGTGGTACCAATCAATCCATCTGCCGAATGAGACATCTTGGGTTTGTCTTGGCCAAATGGTACGGGTCTCGGGGTGTTAGGTAATACTATTTATAAGTATCATGATTGATCATAAATGAGGTCATATTGTTGAGCCTTGTTGATGGCTTCTTCTTCAGTTTGGGGGAAGGCGGAGGCCACATATTTGGCAAGGATAGATATGAGTGATCTAAGAAACCAATCAAGGCATTGGTCTTTGGTGGTTTCTACTTTGCATAAACTACATTGTCGATGCCATTAATGAATGTGGTTGACGATATGAATTGCTAAGGATTGTTTACATTTAGAAAGAAGTTCTAGTCCATTGTCATGACAAATTGGTAGTTGAAACAATGTCAAAAAAAATTTGGCCAATGATTCAAAAGTCACATGGGACCCTAATTTTTCATCCACATACCATTTGGCTAATGGAATTGTGAGTGTGCGCTGAAATAAAATTAAATGGACAAAGTCATCCATGATGCTGTTTGAAGAGCACCATAAGTGGAAGGTCATGATATGGTTGGCGATATCTTCTCTCACCTTTCCTTCAAACTTGGGAATGTATGAAGGTATTTTGGTAGGCAAATCGGTCCATGTGGGATCATGCAATATAGGTTCATTCGTGAGCTTAATTAGATTAGGTATGTTGAGGGAGGCCAAATATGGCATGTGGCATGGTAGTGGAGGATTAGTTCCAGCCATAGTGTGAGCAGGTAGTGGACCTGACCCTTGAGGGGGGTTTGGTGGGGGTGTACTTCTCCCTTGGGAAGAAGTGTACCCTCCACCTCCTTATGAAGGAGAGCTAGTGGATGGATGGCCTTGGGAAGTGTACCCAAATAAAGTGGGACCAAGAAAAGTTGAGCCTAAAATAGTAGCACAAAGCTGATCCTAAAATAGTAGCACTCACAAGGGTGTGATAGGGTTTAGATGATGAATTGGAAACACTAGGAATGCCTCCTAAAATATGAGGGAGGTTTAGAAAGCATCTGGAATGATGAGGATTTTGTGAATCCCCTATGATTTCCGACTAGCGAAGTGGAATGTGTGAAAAATGGTGATGAGAGAAGTAAATCAACAAGATATTTGTATAATATGGACCTTCACAATATATCTCACAATTGCATGTAACCAAATGAGCGTCATACATAAATAAAAAATAAGCATACATGTGGGTAGGTGTATTTTTTCTGTGTGGGAGAACAAAGAAAGTGAATTCTCTTGTCCTAAAAAGACGTAACATCCTTTCTCTCAAATAGTATTTTACCTTCCAATAGAAATCAACAGTGGGGTCTGAAGCTACCGGAAGAGGAACTAGTGAAGGATGAAACAATCAGTTATAATGAGGGGTAGATGGTGCATATCTCGAAGGAGCTAGCGATATTTCCCAATAGCCACACAAAATCTAATCAAGGTGCAATTGCAGCCCACAATTTCGACTTGGGTAGATTTCCTAAATTTTGGTCACTAGGTACCCAGGTCAAAGTGTGACATTTAGATTTTAGGCCTCAGAAATGGGTCATGGGCTGTATTCATTCCAAGAGGTGGGTGCCTCAAGGGGGGATGCATAGAATAACCGGACCTTGGCCTTCGACCCTTAATGGGTATCTCCCTACCATATGGTGTTAGGAACACTTGACGTGGAGGATTTTAAAGTTCCCTATTTGTCAACATATAATGTTTTAAAGATGTGAGAACCAGATAACGGGGGGTTATTCGGATGCCTACCCCCGAGATCCTACCTAGACTAAAAAAATTATTTTGGCACCTCCTTTGGAGGAAAACTTAGTGAGATTTTAGAAAAAATTTAGATGTGGTTGTTTCAGATATTGGGGGTGTGAACCAATCTTGTTTGAATTAAGTGGGTGTGGGTAATTTCTTCAAGAAGTAGTGGGACATTTCAAAATCCCTTTGGAGGAAACCTACTTCAACCTCCACAATTCTAGATAAAATTACGTGAGTGAGGAGTGACTTTGTGTGTGAGCAAGTGAAAAAATGTGCCAAAATGTTTAATTAGTTAGGTGTCACCTTGCAACATGTGGACTTCATACAGTCCTTACAAATATTGATTACCTATCTTACTAGATGCCATTGGTACAACCTTGCAGAATTTTAAAGTCCCTAAAGAACTAACATGTGGACATATGGGTCCTTACCAATCCTTTAAACTCCCTAATGTGATTTAATCTAAGAAATCTTAAAAAACTATCCTATATTGTAAGCATGTGGGCATGTATGGGCCTGTTACTATAATATTTAAACTCCCCTAGTGATGTAAACTAAGAAAGTAGCTTAAAAAACTATCCTAATTTTTGCAACATGTGGGCATGTATGGGCCCTTACGAATTTAAGATGTTTGAAAAGAAACTAAGAGGATCCCTAGGAGTGCTTTTTCCTCTCCTAAATATTTTGTTAATGGAGATGACATCTTTCCTCAATCACTTTTTTGATTCTCAATATCACTCTATGGTGCGAGTTAAGAGCATACTCAATGATTGAAGTTTGATTTCTGGTCCCAATGCAAGTGTTTATATATGTGATAGTAAAGGATCTCAACTTAACTTTTACAATCAAAACAAGCCATCCATGTGGAAACTCAAAGAAAAAGAGGATAAATATGGTTCTTTTTAACCCCCTAAGTGCCTATGTTTTGAATAACCCCTCATATCGGAAGGGAATCTAAGTGTGCTGCATTTACAAATTGCATAAAATAAAAATTTTGAAGGCAAGGGACCTTCAAAACATCACAAAAACTCTTACAATTTTGAAATTATGGACAGATACGCGGGTTATTGTTCAGATAGAGGTGTAGTGGGTGTACAATGCTCAGAGAACCGAGAACATTTTGGTGCATTGTGCACAAAATGTGCAGAGAACAGAAATGTTGTGGGCGCACAATGCTCGAAATGTATGTCTATGGGATGAAATACCCGTGCACGTCCTGATACACATCGGGGGGATAAATTTTAAGTGGAATTCTCCTCCTCCAGCTCCAAACTCAACTCTTTGCAGGTAAGGCTTGGCCGGTTATGATCCATGCAAGGAAAATGGGTCAAAAAGAAGTTCTCAAACAACCCAAATAGGGAAGAAATTGATACCTTATCCCCAATATGGTCGCCAATCTGTTGTGTCCTTTTTGTCACTTGAATGAGCAAAAGAGGGACAATTGCAAGTCTAGTTGGGCCTACTAGACAGGACAAAGGTTAGTGTAGGAATCAAACATTTCAATCACATGAAATAGACAAAAAATGAAGCTAACAACAACTAAATAAATAATTAAAGAAATAAAACTAAAATGCATGAGGAAATTAGAACCAAAATCAATCAAACAAATGACCAATAATCATGCCACCATTGGATAACTATATTAGTGGGCAAACACCATAGTTAAAGGAGGAATTATGGATCCCCTCTTCCTTCTTGGGAGGGCTCTTGAGTCCCCTATGTGAGAGCTATTCTTACAAATGGTAAAATAGAAAGAAAATGGTGAAGAAATACAAGCTTATTCCCTCAAGAAGTGAGGTGAATAGCTTAATGAGATGTTGCTAGTGTGCTCCAAGAAGAAAAGAGGTTTCTTGTAGGAGAATAGAGGCAACATAATAATACAATGAGATTATTCAGTTCTTAGTGCACCCATGGCCTCTTTTTATAGAAAATCTTTGAGGCAATATCCAACCGGTCTTTAGAGTGAACAAGGGGCCCTTTAAGGCACCCTTAGGTCTTTGACCAGCCCCCCAATTTAGATTCATCTTAGATTTGAGGGTCAAATCAAGTTGGGAGCTGGTCCATAAGTGGGTGAGGGGCCGACAAGAACCATAAATGCATCGTTCATAGGAGTGTGTGACTTTTCTCGTACATAGTCGTGCATCGAGTGCATGTACGCTTTTCTGGATTTTTTGGCCTGCGCACATGCACGCTCTTTCTTTAGTGTTTCTACGCATGTCAATTTTTTGACTAGTTGTATAGTTTGTGCCTTTTGGAAATACATTTTTGGGGCTGCAGGTGAACTAATAGGTGTTTGGAGATGCTGTATTCCTGTAACCATCTACGGATGAAATGTCAGTGATAACAATTCTATTATAGGAAATTATTGTTGTGATTCATTCTTTAGGAATTACATAACTGAGATTTCGTCTTATGCATAATCAAACACACAATCTAAAATCCTTGATTGCACTTAGATTGTTGAGCCTCACTGTAACATAGAAACTAAAACTGACCATTATGTTGTACATTCTAACACAATATTTAGAGATAGATTAGATTTTTTTGCTAACTCACTAACCACACTAATTGAAATAATAAAGAAAATTATGAGTCTATACACAAACTCAAGAGAGACCCTAATATGTGGAATTTATTTTTTGATGGATCCAAGTCTATTGAAGGTGCAAGTGTTGTATGTATACTAAAATACCCTACTGGAAAGAAGACTTTAATAGCTTGCTGACCTGATTTCCAATGCACCAATATTACTACATAATATGATGCCCTTCTCCAAGGCCTAAGGAAAGAAATAGACTTGGGAGAAAATAAAATCAAGGTATTTGGTGATTCAAAAATTGTTATTAGACAGGTAAGGAACACCATACATTATCTTTTGAGTCATCTGAAACATTACCAACTGGAGGTATGAGAACTAATTAAATTATTTGATGCTTTTAATATCAGTCTTGGTCCTCGATCTATAAACTATGATGATGATTTTTTAGCAAATGTAACATCTATTCTAATTCCATTAGAAGGAATATTTCCTAACACATTTTTTGTGAAATTATTGTATAGGCCTTTAATTCATGACAATGTGACCAACTGGGGAGTCTTTGATGATGACCAATAGATTATCAACTTTCTAAACCTAAAAGGAAACTTCAAAGATTCCATAATTGATGAATATCACCATGATCAAAGTATGAACACAAATGTTCCTAACTCAGTAAACTAGACACAACAAAAGGATATCTCTAGTCTGATCAATAACCATCCCAAGAGTGTGGAGACTGGAGAAACTATATGATATCCAAGATATGTTCAAGAAAGTGACCAACGACAAGACCAATATCTCAGTGATTCATTTTGAAGTAATAAATTTAGGCACAAGTAGTGCACCTCAAACTATAAATCTTGGAAAAAACAATTCCTATGATGAAAGACAAGCCTTCATTAAACTGTTCAATGAATACAAAGATATATTTGCATTGACATATGATGACCTTAAGACTTACAACACAAGGATCATCCAACATATTATTCCTATGAGGCCTCAAACAAAACCTCTTCAGCAGAAGTTGAGAAAAATGCACCATGGCTTGGGGCCACAAGTGAAGGACGAGTTAAACAAACTTTTGGCAGTAAGGATAATATTCCTAGTCAGACATACTCAATGGATTTCCAATCTTGTGCCTGTATGGAAGAAAAATGGAGATATAAGACTCTGTGTTGATTTCATAAACTTGAATAAAGCCTCAGAGAAAGATAATTATCATGTTCCCCCCATGGAACAAATATTACAATGTGTATCTGGATCTGAAATTTTCTCATTGTTAGATGGGTTCTTTGGTTATAACCAAGTGCTAGTCGCTAATGAATATCAATTAAAACTTCATTTCGAACTAAATGGGGAACTTATGCCTATAGGAAAATGTAGAAATTTAAATACAAATTATGTATTGCTTGGATTCTCTTGATCTAACAATTATATGCCACTTTTAAATACACAATCGCTTTTACAAATATTCTTTTAGAATTTAAACATGATCGCCAATTGCAATATCAAGAAGAGAGATCAATTACACATAACACATATGTTTTTACTGGGAAAGAATAAAACTAAAAACCTCACTATCATATATTATGTATATATCATGGATCATGAAGCAATATCATACAAAAATCTAATCAAGGAGCTCTCAGTACAATATACAATCGTCTCACATTGCCATACAAAAATTGACAAATTCATGTGCCAATTTACTGCCTCCAGATAGACTGCCTCCTCTGCACAATCCCTGCTGATGGAAATCCATGCAATGAATGAATTCCTCTTGCCTAGGTTGCGCAATCCTCATGGGCACATCCAATGTTTGTGTGGTTTCATGAGTGCACCCACTAAAGTCACAACTGATAGTCAAACTATCCCTTTCACCTGTTATCTCAATTGGGTCTCCACTGGATCTAACATGCATGTAGTTAACAACGGTAAATCTTCAGTTGCATGTGAGACCACTAATTATGAATTAATTAATAATTAATTCACTGATCTCTCACTAGTGTAAGTTACATTACAACTAGTACAAATGAGCTTAACTCACTTAACTGAGTTAAACTACTTTACAACTCACATAACTACACATATAACTCTGTTACAACTAATTTGACTTGAATGTCCCACCAGTCAACCTTTGAACTCAAATTTCCTATAGCTAATTGATTTTCCACTTCAGTTAACTATTTCCAAGTGCTCATTGAGAATATATTAATATTTATTGTCCAACAATTATTAAGGGACAATAACAGTCGACATACATCTATAAATAGAATTTTCTCACCATCTATAAATAGAATTTGCTCATCATCTAAAAATAGACTTCCACCTAAAAATAGCTTGAGGCTCCATCCTAGTGTAGGTGCATAATTTTCACTAGGATCTTATTTTTGAATCTCAACACTCCCTCTCAACAAGAAAGGGATTATTCTTCACCCCATTCCTGTCTCTATGGTATTCAAATTTTCTCCTGGTGAGCACCTTCGTCACAATGTCTGCATCCTGATCTTCCGTAGGAATGTACTGAAGAAACATGATCTTCCACTGCACACAATATTTGATATGATGATACCAGATATCTATATGATTAGATCTATAATGAAACACAAGATTAATCGAGATTTTAATGCAACTCTTATTATCACAATGAATCACTGTCAGATCTAAATGAGAACCAAACAAACCAACCAAGATCTTTCTCATCTAGATAGCCTCACATGCAGCTTGACTCGCTACCATGTATTCTGATTTCTCTGAACTAAGTTTCATGGATCTTTGCTTCCTGCTGTACCAAGAAACAACTATAGATCCAATACTAAAGATCCCCCTTGATGTGCTCTTTCTGTCCATTTGGCTACCTGCCCAATCTGCATCTATGAAGCCATGCAACTTCACCTCATCCATCTGTCTATACCATAAGCCATACTTATATGTTCTCCTTAGGTATCTTAGGACATTCTTACCCACCTTCCAAAAGAGCTTGGTAGGCTTAACCATCGCTTGACTCAGCTAGTTAACTACATAGAAAATGTTCGGTCTCGTGTTCACTAGAAACATTAGGGAACCCACTAATTGTCGATAGAAAATAACATCCACTAGCTCTCCATAAGTAACATCCTCTTTCTTCCAGTTTCTTAGAAGTGGAGTATCCATGGGTTTGTAGCCCTCCATGTGAAACTTACCCAGTATCTCCCTTGCATACTTTCCTTGAGACACAAAAAGTTCACCATCTTGTTGTCATATTTCCAATCCAAGGAAATAATGAAGGAGGCCCATATCCTTCATCTCAAACTCCTTTGCAAGGTCCTCCTTGCATGATTGTATCAGCTTCTCATCACCAGTCGGTATTAAATCATCAACATAAAGAACAATGATTAAAAGCTTACCCTCCACCATTGATTTATCGACCAATATTGGAACAATTTCCCAAGCACTGTTTTTTACAATGGAGTCATACTCCTCCACCATTGCATCAACCCAAGTGGGATCCTGCAATGCTTCTTGAAAGGAAGATGGTTCAGTCACAATACATTTTCTCACGAGAGCCATGTATCCAGTCAATTGATCAGGAGACTGTCTCTGTCTGCACTGTAAAGTAGGTGCTCTGTTAAGCCCTAATATTGGCTCATTACCCCTTAATTGGGGCATATTATATTAGTAATGTTATTTTATTTATGTCGACTTTAGGCCATTATTTGTAATTATACCTCCTAGTCTCTTATATATACCAAGAAGACATTTTAATTTTGATTCATCTTGTACTTGAACATTTAAGTGGGGTAAAAGGAGGTTGCCCCCTCAAAGAGGCTTATTATCTGAAATTATCTATTTTTCAAGGTGTTGAGTACCTTTTCTAAGATTTTTATATGCTATATTGATATTTGGTTCTTAACATAAGGTATCAGAGCTCAAGGTCTTGGGGTTTTGCTGCTACATCTGAGACACCTTGTCATTTTTACTATAACATATTTTCTACAATGTTTCAGAAGGAAATGATTTTATGATATTTAGTATATGGATCAAGGTATGTTCGGTCCAAAATTCAGCTCTTTAGGCCTTATACTTTCGGAGATACAACCTATACAAGATAGGGTTCCAGAATCATCCTGAACTAAGTCATTGTAGAATTTTCGCTATACAAACTTTTCTATAATGTTTCAAACCCTCAAGTCTAGAGGATATTTACAAAAATTAGAAAGGTATATGTGGTAAAACTTTTAGCTTCCAGGTCATCTTAAATTTGTAGATACACCTTGTGTAAGATAGGGTATCTGACTAGTCCTATTGACTAGTCTCAAGAAGGTATTCCAGGTAAAAAAATCATAACTTATTCCTAGAGTATCCAAATTGAGTGGGACTAGTTTCATTGGTTCATGGACAGTCTGTAGTATTTCAGGTGTGAGTTTCAGAATTTTATATCAATTATTTTGTGCGGGGCATGCTACACAAGTGAGATATCTTGGAAAGGCCAAAAATCAGCAAGTTGTGGGGAAGTTACCGTAAATTCCACTTGTCACATCCAATTTTGATCAGACCCATGGCATTAATAAGAAGAGATATTAGAGAACTACATAAAATAAATTTTTATACCCATAAGGGCCGAGACTTGGGAGATACAACAGAAGAAATATTTTCTAGCAAAACCACCTCAAAATCAAGGTTCAAAAGTGATACTTGGCCAACATGCCACCAAAAAATGGAACTTCTACACCAAATAAGCCTCCAGAAAATCCTACTTGGATTCTTGATGAAGGTGAAGAAATGCATAGGGACATAAATTATTTACAAAAGAAGATAGTAACAAAATATGAACTACAAGAGATGTTGGAGGGTTTAAAAGGGGAGATCATGGAAGTATTGAAACATTTTGTAACAGAGAAGACACATGAAAGTGAAAATGCATCCCATGAAATTCATGATGAAGAAACAAGGAAGGTGAATCAAGAATGGAGAAAATCCAACTTTGGTTTGAAGACCAACCACGTTCCTAAGATTTATATGAGGAAGTTTGATGGAAAGGACCCAATCACATGGATACTTCAGATGGAGAAATTCTTTGATCTCCATAATGTGCCACATACACAAAAGGTACGAATTGC
>ML781336.1:1361404-1372103 GCA_009831015.1 Picea engelmannii
TTGACCACTCCAGACTTCACAAAAACCTTTATTGTGGAATGTGATGCCTCGGGAAATGGAATTGGTGTTGTCCTAATGCAAGAAGGAAGGCCCTTGGATTTTGAAAGTCAACCACTCAAGGGAAAGGACTTACACAAACCCATATATGAGAAGGAAATGATGGAAATACTACATGCATTGAAGAAATTGTGTCCTTACCTAATAGGTAGAAACTTCAAGGTAAAAAAAAATCATGATAGTCTTAAATACTTCTTGAATCAAAGACCATCTTCAGAAGAACAACAAAAATGGGTAACCAAGATATTGGGTTATGATTTTGAAATCCTCTATAAAAAGGGGAAGCAAAATGTTGTGGAAGATGCACTATAAAGAAAGGATGAATATGTTGAGGCCTTTCTCTATGCTATCTCGATCATCCAACCTGATTAGATAATAGAAACAAGGGATGAATGGAAGAATGACGAAAAAGTGTGGACCCTCATTCAAATATTGCAGCAGGATTCCAGTGCATCAGATAAATTTACATGGAAAAATGATTCACTATGGTACAAAGATCGCTTATATTTATGAGAACTCCCAACTCAAACAAAAGGTACTATTGGAATTGCACACCTCTCCAGTAGGAGGGCACTCAAGATTTTTGAAAACCTACCATAGAGTCAAGAAGGATTTTTTTTGGGATGGCATTAAAACTGATGTTCAAAGGTTTGTGGAAGAATTTTTGGTTTTCCAACAAAATAAGGTGGAAACAATTAAGACCCCAGGTCTCTTACAACCATTATCCATCCCAAGTCAGCGATGGGAGGAGGTTTCCATGGATTTCATCACAGGGTTACCAAAGTCTGAAGGGAAGAGTGTAATAATGGTGATTGTTGATAGACTGACCAAGTACACACACTTTTGTGCACTCTCTCATCCCTTCAAAGCTAGTACAGTTTCCACCACATTCATGGAGACAGTTCAAAATCTACATGGCAGCGCAAAGATTATTGTAAGTGACAGAGATCCCATCTTCACTAGACATTTTTGGACAAAATTATTTTCTAGTTTGGGTACTCAATTGGCTCATAGCTCATCCTATCATCCTCAATCTGATGGACAAACCGAGATAGTGAACAAATGTCTGAAAGTCTACCTTCGTTGCTTTGTCTCTGATAAACAAACACAATGGGTCAAATGGTTACCCTTGGCAGAATGGTGGTATAACACTTCCTTTCATACTGCAAGAAAAATGACACCATTTATGGCACTTTATGGATACCACCCTCCTTCCATCACTTCTTCTCTAAAATAAAAATCTAATGTTCAAGCAGTGGAAGATCACATCGAGAATCAACAACAAGTTCTCCAAATCTTAAAGGACAACCTGACCATGGCACAAAATCACATGAAACAACAAGCAAATCAACATCGTAGTGAAAGATGTTTTGAAGTAGGGGATTGGTTGTTTTTAAGACTACAACCATACAAATAGATGTCCCTCAAGCAAGCCAAGAAGGATAATAAATTATCACCAAATTACTATGGCCATTATAAGGTGTTGCAAAATATTGTTACTATGGCATACAAATTGGAGTTGTCTGCATCTTCACGACTACACCCATTTTTCCATGTTTCATGCTTAAAGAAGGTTATAGGAAATAAGATCCCAGTTCAAACTATATTGCCAGAACTTGACGAGGAAGGAAAAATCATATTGGATCCTGAAGCCATCACTAACACAAGAATTCACCAGTTGAGGAATAGATCCATTTCAGAGTATCTCATTAAATGGAGGAAACTACCGACTGAAGATTCCACTTGGGAAGATGAGTTTTTTATACAGAAGCATCCAGAGTTACTCAAGTGTTACGGAAAACACTTGTCTCAAGGGGAGGGTCATGTTAAGCCCTAATATTGGCTCATTACCCCTTAATTGGGGCATATTATATTAGTAATGCTATTTTATTTATGTCGACTTTAGGCCATTAGTTGTAATTATACCTCCTAGTCTCCTATATATACCAAGGAGACATTTTAATTTTGAATCATCTTTTACATGAACATTTAGGTGGGGTAAAAGGAGGTTTCCCCCTCGAAGAGGCTTATTATCTGAAATTATCTCTTTTTCAAGGCGTTGAGTACCTTTTCTGAGGTTTTTGTATGCTATATTGATATTTGGTTCTTAATATGCTCCTACATTATGTGCAACATCTAGTCTCAATCTATCAGGTTCTGTGGTGCGCTTTCTACCATTTCTGATGGATGGCTCTACATGAGTGGCTTCCTCCACTCCATGAACCTCCTCATGTGTCTTATCCACATCTTGAGACTCATCTTTGGGAACCAACAGTTCCTTGTTATAACCCTAAATTGCACCAGACATGCTTACCTGGCATCAAGCCATCTCAGATTCCTTCTTTGCCAAAACACTGTTGAACAACTCTTTAAAAAACCTCTTTCATAAAGGCCCACATGCCCTATTCCATCACTGCATGTGTGTACACACTAGCTAACCTAAAACAGCCCACGTGTACCTACAAAAGAACAAAAAAAGGAAAGTTGTCGACGGAACACACAACTTTGGGTGAGTTAACTAAACCTTCCGGTCATGCATGGCCGAGGGTTCAACCAAATACCTAGATCCTTCTAGCCTATAGAAGAAGGGGTAGGGATCCCATTTGGAAGAAGGAGAATGATAGTAAAGAAACTCTACTCAATTTCACATTCCCATTGTCCCAACCCTTTAGCCATCCGTGTGCAAGGAGCAATACAGAGCAAAGAAGTTGGAGGACATTTGAAGAGGATCCCAGGATCAAGTTCGCGGAGCAGTGGCCGGTCTCGACATTGTAAGTTGATTCATTAATATTAATAAAGAAATGCCTTTCTTGTCCCACTATATGAGTTCTTCACAATTCATTGAATATATGTTTGAATCTCTAACCCATTAATCTGTAGGTAAGATGCATGTATAGTTTATTGCTTGTTTTGTATGCAAGTCATCCTTGGGAGGATAGCTTCTAACAAGAAATCAAGCATGAAGAAGGATCAACATCGAATGCCCAAAACAAGGTATGTTTGTCTAACCATGTATTTTCTTAAAAGAAATGGGGATTAGGTCTGGGAAGACAGTAGAAAGTAGATTTCTTTTGGTCATATCTGCATGCATATTATAACCCTAATTGCTAGTCCGTAGGAGGTTTTCCCACTCATGACAGAATTGGCGACCATACTGAGGAAGTCTCTAGGGTTCCTGGGAATTTTATTTTTGGGTATTTTAAAAAAAAATAACTAGTTTCCTTTCCTGTTTTTTGAAGTTTCTGCAAAGTTTGAAGTAACAGAGATTCTAGTCTTCCATACCAGTTATCTTTGTTTCTTTGTTGGACTGTAATTTTTTTTTCAAGACCCACAGAGGTACATGTGGCCTGTATAAGGTCTACACACATGTACTCACACCCTACATTCTTACAGCCCGCGTGTAAACGCTAGTTGAGGAAGTAATAGTAGCATGTATGAGTCCAAAGAATTTTTGAGGCAGTCATCCTCTTCCCTGACGGAATTAGTCATTCTTAGGGGTTTTCTGGAACTCTTTCTAGTCTTGGTTGTTTGCAGTCTATATCTTAGGTTTCATCTCAGGTTGGTTTGTTCTATGAATTTTTTTCCTTCCATTGTTTTCTTTTTTCTATTAAAGAAAGTATCTGAGCCTTCAAGAGATCCTAATTCTTAGTATCAATGGTCCCTGCCTAGTTTGGATTTCCTGTTTTTATTTTGTTTCAGAGTTTTAGAGATACACGCGGCCTGTATAAGGCCAGCACACGTGTACATGCTCTCTAACTCTATACAACTCACATGCACATGCTTGTTGTTGAACTGTCAGCAGTGTGCTTGTGAAGGATAGTTTTTGTTGAAGGAGAGGTAGTCATCCTTTCCCTTGACAAGAGTTATACCTCTCAGGATATTGAATCTCTATCATAGCAATCAGTAGCTTAGGTTTGGTCTCAGGCATAGCTTTCTTTTTCATTTAGAAGTTTTCATGAAAATTTTCTTTCGTAAGGTTTTTAGAAAAGTGTGAGAGTCCATTTTTAAGTTGCTAGTGTGTGATTTTTTAAAGTGATTCTTTGCGATCTGCGTTTAGGCTAGAAGGTTTTCTTGGTTTTGACTTGTTGATATTTTTCCTTTTTGCTTTGTAAGCATTCAAATAAAAACAAAAAATATTTTGTTTTTCTTTGTTTGGTTGAAAAAGCGTTGTTTTGCATTAGTAACCAGGGAAAAGTCTTTTCTTTCATAAGTTCTTGGCAGTTTACTTAGACCATAAGTAGCTCATAGTTGAGTGAAATCCTTCTTTGAGTTTGTTGTTCAAAGATCTTCGAAAAATTCTTAAATTTGAAAAGTTGTTTAAAATTTGAGTTAAGTGAAGGTTTTTGTTTCCATCTTTCTATCCATTTTTACTTTCATCTTTCAAACATCACTAGTTTCACTTTCATAACCTTTTACATAAGACAAGCCATAAAATTAACGCTAAATATAAAATTCATTAGACTTTTATGTTTGTAGGGTCAACCAACTAGTTCAGAATTAGGGCCTTGAATTAGGTTGGAGAGTAAACTCTTCAAGGCCATTAAAATCAAACATTGGAGTCTAAGTTAGGGAGTGTGAAAGACCAATATCGTGAAATTTATGTGGGACCCCCCTCTAACACAAGGGATAAACACGAGGTCACGTGTGGAGAGGTAGTATAGATAACCCCTCCAAAGCTGGACCAATCGTAGTGGAGAACACATATAGAGGGCTTGTCTTGGGATTCCGTCGATTGCATTTGCCACAGACCTTCGTGGGTCTCAAATCCATTCAAGGTCCTCATTTGTATTCCAGAACACTTTCTCTCAATACCCTTGACAGGTTTCGAGCTCGATACCCTGCTCATTGTGGTCTACCCGACTTTCGACTGTACCCACCTGGTGACTGTTCGCACACTGGCAACCTAGTTGCCTATCTTTTTTAGGGACATACATAGGTGACTACGGGGGTATACCATGGTACCTAGGATAGACATCAGGCCATGCTTTTCAGAGTATACCCGGAGGGTGCTTCCGTGTTTGATTTTCACTTTCACCGGTAAATTGCTCTAGTGTTGGTTGTTGTAACTGTTCTTCCAATTAATTTAAGTGTTTGCCTGTCTTATCTTATAGGGACATTTTTAGTGTGTGTTGTTTTTGAACGAATAGAATGCCCTAGAGTTTATTTTGATATTCTCACACAGTGGAGGATCACGATATTTTCTGGTCACAAAGGTTTCTGGGCCTATCACCGGTTACATTGGAGCCACCCCCGCCACCACTAAGGTGAAGGCTAGACCAACAAGGGTCTTTTGAAGCAACCGGGTCACAATAAATTGTGCCTGACCAACATCCAGAGGAATCGACCATTTTGGACCTTGGAGCAAAATCCCTTGGCCTAGTTGAAACCCCAACCACTGATCTCTCAGCACCCCTCATCGTACTGATTCACCTTTACTAGTGCCAGACAGTGTCGCACATAGTAATGGAAACAAATGTTGTTACTCCTTCTAGGAATTATTCAATTCCCACTATGGTTGTCACCACAGGAGAGTTTTCACCTCCTAAACCATCGTCCCCAATCCGAGCCACCATGGTTTCAACTGCCTTTACATTGCATAGTGGTCTGATCCCGTCTCTTGCGGCGGCCACAACCCCTTTCCCACCAAATGTGACAGGCCCTCCATTCTCATACGGGATGCCTAATTCAGGTACAAGTCCTATACTTTCCTTCTCCACTTGACAGAATTTAGTTCTGGGGGCAGGGAGCTCTAACGCTCCTCTACAAGGCCACATGGGGGGCACTTCCACTCCTTTTAACTCTTTTCCTTATGGAGGAGGTCATATACCTCCTTCGTCCCCTTCGCTCGGTGACACGCACCAGCCATCCGTTGGGCCGCATGCATAGCAAAGTTTATTTGGAGTAGGGAGTCAAGGACCACCTTCACATAATATGCTGGTAGGTTCGACACCATTTTCTTTGTTCGGTGCATTTGGTAACAATGCCTTCTCATCAGTTGCTTTCTCGACTGGCGGTAATCCCGATTTCGGACAATCTATTCCTATGAAGGGTACTATTCATGCACAGGGGGCACACCCAGAAACTTCTTCTGCATTAGGGCCTTAGAATTCTTGGCAGGCATCCATTCCCTCATTAGAAATGTCGTTCTAGGGTAATTATTTTCACAATCAATGGAACCCCGGACAAGGTACTATGGCTATCCCCATGGGACTGACATGGAGCAACCCTTCCCAAAGTCCTTCGAATGTAATGCATGCCCACCCATCTATGTCCTATTTTGGGAATCAACCGATGATGTCTCCTCACATGAAAAATATGTACGCTGGCCATGGCCATGGTTTCTACCAGAACCCAGGCCAGCAGCCAAACTTTTCCTGGCAACCTCGTGCCAGTCAAACTTCAAGTCCCTTTTTCCCTGGTTATCACCAACAACCCAAATTACCCTTCCTGGCAACCTTGCATTTTCCAGACTTGACACGGTTGTTGAATGAACCTATCTATCACGATCTGCGTTGGTCTCCTATGCTGACGAAGTTGCCTTCAGAAATACCAAAGTTCAAAGCCAAGCCTAACAAAGATCCAGGAGATCATGTGACTACCTTCCATCTTTGGTGCTCATCTAACTCGTTGAAAGATGACTCCATATAGTTGTGATTGTTTCAAAGTACTCTCATTGGGAGTGCTGCGAAATGGTACATTGAGCTCGATCTCTCAAGATACTCTTCCTTCGGCGAATTGGCCATGGATTTCCTAAACCATTTCCAATTACCTATGAGATGCAATGTTGGCACAGAATTGCTGACCAATTTCTCACAAACAAAAGAGGACCATATCTCTGATCACATCTGAGAATGGAGAGACCAAAAGAGTTTGATTAAGGTACCAGTCCCACCATCATTCTTGCTCAAGTGGTTCCTTAAGTCTTTCATCCCATAGTTATCCAAAGACGTCACAACGTCGGGAGTTTTCTCCGAAGAACATGCCATCATGAGAGCTCAACAACTTGAGATAATCTATTCTTAGTCCAGTTTATTATATGAGATCTTGCCAGATGCACCACACTCAATATTAGACAAAACCAGACAGAGAGTTGGACCACATGCCGATGGTATTGTTGGTTTAGCACAAACAAAGCCTGTTGAGAAACTAACGAAGCAATTGCAACAATTGTCTATACAACACATAGTGGCCAGCCAAACTACTGCTTTGGCTGTTCCCCCTACCAAAATGTTGGATGTACACATGGTGCAATCAACTAATCCAAAGGCCGCCCAACAACTTGAAGGAAAGAAAAACAATGAAAGAAGAGTAAGGGGTATAAGAAACTCACCAATAATGCTAGCAGGGGCAATACTGAGAAACAAAAGGTGAGGTATCCATGCAACCTGTGCGTGGAAGACCACTCGATCCACCTATGTCCCCGGTTTGCAGAGGCCCAAAATTTTGTGACACAGAAACAACCTGTTGTGTTAACCCATCCATTTCAACATGGGAAAAATCTAACTCAATCCTCTATGAGCATGGAAGGGGGTAGTCAAGGACCCCTTCCATCTTCGAACAACCCCGCATCCGCGAATGTATATATGGTGAAGGGTGATGCTTTTATATCAAATAGAGCACATGAATATAGTAAACCAAGCACTTATGAGAAGGGAAAAGAAGCCAAACTCCCATCTTTTCCTCTACAGATTGAGAAGACGTTGGGCGAAACAATGACATGCATACCCAAAGGTGCGTTCAAAAAATCTTCCCACAACCCAAATGCAAGGGCCACCCATAACTATTATGTGGTGGAAGATTTGTCACAAACCCCTTGTGCGATGTCTACTTTGGAGGTCCTCCAAAGATGCCCTTCCCAGAGGAAAGCCTTGTTAACTGCTTTAGGATCTACCGAGACTTGTAATCCGGGTGAATACAACCGACTTAAAACCTCGTCTTCCTTACCAGGTAGCATTTCAGATAGTAGTGGCTTATCCCACTAAAAATTTTACTCAGAATATATTCTACATGGTGGTTGATGAGGGTGCCTCGACATGCATTATGTCATTGACATGATGGAAGGCCATTGACCAGACCGTTTTGTCTCCATCACCTAATATCCTCACAACTTTCGACGGTCATTCGTTCCGACCACATTGTATCATTCCATTTTTCCCCATGCAGTTAGGAGGGAAGATCATGTGTATTGAGGTAGAAGTAGTCGACACGCCCCTTGACTATAACCTCTTGTTAGGAAAGAGTTGGACTTATTCCATGCAAGCCGTGGTTGCTACAGTTTTTCGGGTCTTATTGTTTCCACACGAGGGCCAGATTGTGACCATCGATCAATTGTCTTTCTCCAGACCTGACCCTTCATTGAGGGTATCCATGGTCCCAATGATTGATAATCCTCAACTAGCCATGGTCAACATAGGGGTTGGTTTGTGGAATGTGCCCATCTTTGATGGGTACCTTCGATTACCCGCCCCCTCAAGGCGATATCAAGTTTATATCCAATCACCATAAGGTTGAGATTTTTCAAGTTTCATCATTCTACATGACTTAATTCAATGATCCGTGGATAATTCCTTCCCCATCGGCCACGATGGATGGGATAGGGCACCCAGGCATGTCCATGCCCTTGTCCACAGCTAAAGTAGTGTACTCTTTAGTCCAAAAAACTTTAGCCAATACAGATCCATCTCTTGCACAGGAGTTAGATCCGCTTTTAGAGCCTATTTGGGCTCAAGGTTCTCTCGCTAACACCGATTCATTAGACTTAGTATTTCCCTCTGATGAAGTAGTAATCGAAGCAATGACTAGTCTGGACAAACCTTGGGAAGATCTTCATCACAGATCATATTTCCTCCCAGAGTTAAGCCAAATCGAGGCAGGAGAATTCACCGTGACTATGACGGGAGATAGGTCTTGTCCTATTAATCCTTTAGCTACACATGAGGTTTATGCTGAGGGTAATATGGTAACCATCATTGAAACCATGTCGATCAATATCTCCTGAAACCCTGGCGTCGTGGAGAATTTTTTCGTCGAAGTTGACTGCTCCCCCAGAGAGATTCAATGCTATATAAATCTTTTTAAAGAATTTCACGATGTTTTTGTGTGGTCTTACTAGGAAATGCCAGGCATCGATCCAAAAATAGTCAAACATGAAATCACAACTTATCCTAATGCCAAGCCTATTCAATAGAAGCTTTGTCTAGTTAACCCAAGGAAAGAAGCAACCATTAAGGTTGAGGTCGAGAAATTGCTAAAATCCAGTTTTATCTATCCTATCGATTTGACCCAATGGGTTTCAAATCCTGTGCCAGTCAATAAAAAACAAGGCATGATTCATGTATGTACCGACTTCCATGATTTAAACAAGACCTATCCCAAAGATAATTTTCCCACACCATTCATCGACCAGATCATTGATGAATGTGCCGGTTGCGAGGCCTTCTCTTTCATGGATGATTTTTTGGGATATAATCAAATACAAATCAAACCCGAAGACCAGCACAAAACAACATTCATTTGTCCTTGGGGTACATTCGTGTATCATAAGATGCCTTTTGGTTTCAAAAATGTTGGAGTGACCTTTCAGCGGGCCATGTCTTTTTCTTTCCATGACCTCAAGCATATAGTCGAGGCCTATTTAGATGATTTAGCATCTCAATCTCACAAGAGAACAGATCATCCCACACACCTTCGACTTATCTTCGAACGTTGTCACTACTATCAGATTCGCTTGAATCCAAACAAGTGCAACTTTTGTGTAATGTCAGGACGTTTGTTAGGTTTCATCGTATCAATGACAGGGATCATGGTCGATCCTCTCAAGGTGGATGCAATAATTCAGTTGCCTCCACCATTCACAATCCTTCAACTTCAGAGTCTACAAGGCAAGGAAATTTTTTTAAGGCGCTTCATCGCCAACTATGCCGAGATCACCAAGGGCTTTATGCACTTACTAAAGAAAGACATTTCCTTTTATTAGGATGATGCTTCTCAATGCTCTTTTGACACATTAAAAAATTCCCTCACAACTGTTGTTGAGTATTCTACCCTACGGACTAATAAGCTAGGGCTCTAAGCTTATACGCAGATCATGACCCTCAAGACTTAACTTTTAACCTTCTACCCGAATCTGAAACCCCTTTCTTCACATGCATGCAAGAGAAGACTAAACCAACCTTTTTCCGGACGGCTGAAGTAGATCCTTCGTTGAGCTTCTTATCCCCTTGCTGCTGCTGCTCCTTCCAAAAGCTTCCCTGCAATCACGACAAGACTATGCATGCATGCTACTGATCTATTATAGGGTTAGAGATAAAACATAAATCAAATTACAAAGATGAGACTCATGTATGCGGGACGGGAAAAGTATCTTTTTCATTAACTTCAATATGAACCAACTTACAATGATTTCTGAGGCCAGTCACCGTTCCACGATCCTGATCCTGGGCTCTTCCTCTTCTTTTTGTCCTTCAACTGCTGCTGCATGAATTTCTCCTAAAGCTTGGGGCAAGGCTAAAGGGTTGGGACAAAACTGGCTTGGCAATTTGGCAGAGTTTCTTTGCTATGATTTTTCCTCCTTTGAATAGTACCCCTACCCCTCCTTTTATAGGCTAGAAGGAGCTAGGGTTTTTGGCGAACTCTCGGCCAT
>ML781336.1:1382325-1442139 GCA_009831015.1 Picea engelmannii
GAGACTCATGTATGCGGGACGGGAAAAGTATCTTTTTCATTAACTTCAATATGAACCAACTTACAATGATTTCTGAGGCCGGTCACCGTTCCACGATCCTGATCCTGGGCTCTTCCTCTTCTTTTTTTCCTTCAACTGCTGCTACATGAATTTATCCTAAAGCTTGGGGCAAGGCTAAAGGGTTGGGACAAAACTGGCTTGGCAATTTGGCAGAGTTTCTTTGCTATGATTTTTTCTCCTTTGAATAGTACCCCTACCCCTCCTTTTATAGGCTAGAAGGAGCTAGGGTTTTTGGCGAACTCTCGGCCATGCATGGCTCGGCATTCCAGTTAACTGACAAAAAGCCTTGTGTCCCGGCGGAAACTTTCCTGATTTTTTGCTTTGTTAGGTACCCGCGGGCTGTTTTGGGTTAGCCTGCGGATACCCGCGTGCAGTATGAGGACAGCAAGCGGATGCCCGCGCCTAAAGAGAAGTTAGGGCGCGGGTTGCTTGTTTTGAGTGGTTTTTTGAGGAATTGCTCAGCATGGCTTTGGCTAGGAAGAGGCATGAGTAGGCCTGATGCCAGGTAAGCAGGTGTAGTGCAATTTAGGGTTATAACAACAACTACCCCTCTGCTCCAACCACCTAACTATAAAAAATATTTCTTATTATACCACGCTACAACAGAGTCAACCATTGGCATTGTTTTAGTTCAAGAGGATGAATTGTTCTCTGATTACGTGATATATTACTTGAGCCAAGGCCTCGTAGGAACGGAACTCAATTATTCTCATATTGAAAAACTTGTGTTGGCGACAATTCATGCTATTTAATGATTCCATCATTATGTTCTATTTCACAAGACCACCATCATTGCTGTCGTGAATCCATTCCAGTACATGTTGACACGACGGGTAATAGGTGGAAAGATCAGTAGATGGATAGTCATCCTCCAAGAATTTGACTTAGATTTTGTTTCAGCGAAATCCAAAAAGTCGTTGGTCTTCGCAGAACTTATTTCAGAACTTTCGGTTGAGTCAGGTGACGTTGTGCCTGAAGAATCACCTATCAGGGGAGATATGTTTTTGATCACATCTTCAGATCCCTGGTACGAAGATATACTTATCTATCTCCAGACTTTGAAGTGCCCCACCTCTGCTTCTCATGACGAGCATCGACGCATACACCATTAGGCTAAGAATTATCTCATACTCGATGATATGTTGTATCGGAGAGGTGTAGACTACATCCTGCGCTGATGTCTCACTCACGAGGAAGCAATTATCATGCTTAAATATTTCCATACCGGAGCATGTGGTGGTCATTTGTCTGGGTTGGAAATAGCCCAAAATATTCTATGAGTAGGTTACTTCTAGCCAATGCTAATCAAATATTGTATTGAATCAGTCAAGAAGTGCCACCCATGCCAGAGCTTCTCTCGGAAGATGAGGGCTCATTCCGCTCCCATGTTTCCTATCATCACAGTTGGTCCCTTCACCAAGTGGGGGATTGATTACACTACATGCAACCCTTCCTCAACAAGGGGGAACCTCTATATCATCGTAGCTATAGACTACTTCACAAAGTGGGTTGAAGTTATGCAAACATTTAAAGATGATGGAGAGACTACAACTCTCTTTTTATTCAACCAGATCATAGCAAGGATCGACGTCCCGAGGGAGATTGTCACTGACCATGGCAGTCACTTTCAGAACCAGATGATGACTGAGTTAACATCAAATCTTGGGTTACAGAAGGAACATTCATCACCCTACTACCCCTAGGAAAATGGTCAGGTGGAAGCTATAAACAAATCTCTTAAGACCATCCTACAACGAACAATCAACTCGGCCAAGTCAAATTGGCATTTGATGTTATACTCGACATTATGTGCCTATCTAACGTCTGTTAAGACTGTAACTATTTTCTCACATTTTCAACTTGTATACGGGATAGAAGAAGTCTTACCTATTGAATTTTATATCTCGTCCCTAAAGTTGGCAGT
Organism: Picea engelmannii; assembly: GCA_009831015.1. Lineage (NCBI taxonomy): Eukaryota > Viridiplantae > Streptophyta > Pinopsida > Pinales > Pinaceae > Picea > Picea engelmannii. The sequence goes on from ML781336.1 coordinate 1,384,310, forward strand.
ACAATTATTGCCAAACACTTCTCCACTCGAAGAACGGTTAGTATACCTTGAGCAGCTCAATGAGTAGCGTCGTGATGCGGCCCTGGCCAACACAGCTCACAAACATAAGGTCAAATGTTAGTATGATAGGTCCATTCATCCTTGAATTTTCTCTGAAGGTGACCTTGTCCTGGTCTATGACCAAGATAAGGACCCCCTGGGGGTAGGAAAATTCAAACCCATGTGGTGCAGACCTTTCATCATAAAAGAGGTTTTAAAAAAGGGTGCTTATTGTTTGGTTGAATTTGAAGGGAATGCTTTGGAGGAGCCTAGAAATGGGCTCTACCTCAAGAAGTATTACTCATAGGTAGTTCACCATGGGTAACTTTTTGTAACATATGTATAGTCTTTGTACTATTACTTTCTAGTTTTTTTTAGTATTATGGACGTGTCGTTGATGTTATCTTTCATCACTGTGACAGATGTCAAGTGAATCCGAGGTGTTCATTGGATACACAGACGGTGCTAGCTGACACACTCAGAGGCTTGCCTCCGCAACTTGGGTGATATTTACACCACGAGGCCAGTTATTATCTTCCAAAGGTATATGCTTAGGTGACACCACAAATAATGTCATCGACTATAGTGCAGTTTTTGAGTTTCTTCGTGACACCTTGTCGTTTGGTATCTCTCACCTCCGGTCTATCTCAACACTTAGTTGGTTGTGTCTCAGTTAAATAGAGTCTACCGGGTTCATGATCCAAATTTACACCGACGATTCCTTAGGGTACGTCTCTTAGAATGAAACTTTGATTATATTACATATTTTCATATTCCTAGGAGATTAAACCAAGTTACAGATACTCTAGCTAATCAAATTTTAGATTGGCATATTGCACACACATGAAAGGACATTCACATAAACATGTAAATACATTGTTTTGCACACATGATCCATAACACACAAAAGACATAAAAATCCATATATAATCATAAAGTAACCAGAGTACATAGATGGACGGAAGCGCCTCAAAAATATGACCAATAACGAGTCACAGGGCTTATGCCCTAAAAAAATATATACAAGTAGTGCTCGTGGAATGTAAAATGTCTAACTAGGGTCAGGGCCTATGGGCCCTATTATACTGATCCATAGCATTGGCTAAAAACTGAAACAATTAGACCCACGTCCTCGGTGCCCCCACTACATGAGGCTGCATGGATGGTGGAAGATCCTCAATCTCTACCATAGGGACCATGTGAGTGAGCACAGTAAAGTTCTGCTCGACTCGCCTCAACACCCTCTCAGCCTCCCTGGATGGAAGATCTCCTGCTACTGCTGGTCCCCCAGAGGTAGTAGGTGCGGCCTCTGGCCAAGGATGATGCATGTTCCTCACATAGTCAGTAGGTCGTATTGGTCCCACATCCGCATACAATAAACACATATCCTTCAAATACTCTGGCATATAAAAAAAAATGATATATAACAAAAACAACATAAAAATTACATATTCTTCATAAAAAATAAAAACATCTACAAAGATGGAGACTTACCCATCTCTCCTCGCTCCTCACCAGGAGGTACTGGTATCTCAGGATCCCTCAAAAAATCAATCCCTGCATACAGGTAATCGTCGATAACTGGGATCTTCCGCGATAGCCAAGCAAAGAAGTCATCGTCGAAGGACTCATTAGTCCTTCCACCACCCTATCGTGGAAACAATGATGCCCACCAACACATAGCAAGGAGAGAGGCCTGATGTCCTCATACCACTACTTGAGGACTAAAGCTCGAAACTCTCTCAAAGAAGAACGAGCACAAAACAGTCCTGAACCTAAAGTTCATTTGTGTCTGCAGTCGACAATCTATCAACTATCTCTTCATACACTCGAGCAATGTAGTACTCCAGTCAAAAATTTGTGTGTTCAAACAATGGATGACATAGTTCATTTGTGCACAGGATGCCTGATGCAGGACCACAGAACTAGTCATCCTCCCAATGACCAATACAATTGCTTTGCAGTGATAAGTCAGTAATATTGCTTATAGGCACCTGTGAGCTCGATCGGTTTGTCCCAACCTCACAGTAAAGGGCTATCAATTCCGCTATGTTATGTTGCCCTGAAGGAAATGTCCAGAAGTTGACTGGTTCCCCTCTCCTTGAGAGGCCAGTCAAAAAGTATATGTCCTCAGTGGTGGGCACCAGTGACTGCCCCTCTAACATAAAAGCCTCTACATCAGGATGTCAGTAATCAACCAAGGCATTCAATAGCCTCAGTTGTGCCTACATAAAAGGACATAGAAAAAACTTTAGCAACCCACATTGCATCAATGTGGCCACAACATTGGGGTCTTCCCCAATCAACTCACTAATTTCTTCATGCTCCCTTTCTCTCCAGTGGACATACATCCTACCAAACACCAAAGTTTAGGAGGTTTATCCATTTCTTTTTAACTTTTTCATTCATTAAGGGAGGTCCACGCGGGCTGTAATAATGACAGTCATGTGTACACACGTGCAGTTTTTACTCTACTCAAATGTACACGTGGTCTATCCAGAGACAACCTGCGTGGACCTAGTGCCAACCTTTTAAAGGTCGATGCCCCCCCAAAAAATGGAACCCAAAACAAAAGTAAATATTTAAATTACAAGATAGGAGAGTTTGTACTTACTTGGTCCAGACATAAGTTTGTTTCATCCACTGTAGCTCCTAGAATCACCACTTTTGTCAAAGGGGTTTTTTTGGCTCCAGAGTCAATTTCCAAATCAACAATGGTGATAATGAGCTGTCAACTTCTATTTATAGACTTTTTGGCCTCTTTTTGTCACTTTGTTAGTCTCCCTTATCATTTTCTTTACACCAAAAAACATTTAGAGTGATTCAGGAGTTGCATGGGAGGGGTATGATCGGGTATCGGGGTAGTTTTTTGGAGTTTTGGGACACTTTTGATGATTCATAGAAAAATCTTAGATGATCAACTTGAGCATGCAGGTTAGGTTTCTACCCTAGATTTTGTATCTTGGTGTCTTTATCCCTCTGCCATAGGATTGATCCCATCGAGTGGCAACACGAAACCATCATTCCTGATTTAGAAGTGTCGCGAGTTGGTGGTGGAGCTTACCAGAACATGGATGCCCTAGGTAGATCCTGGTTGCATTATGGTGTCCATGATGTCTCTAATCACTGTAAGCTCGGGAGTCCTTGTTATTTTTCCTGATTACGAGTTTGAGCCTCATTTGCATGATTCTTTTTAACTCTTGATCTCACCCTTGAGACTCCCAAAAAACATAACGGATCTTCTTTTAAACCCTTTTCATACCCTCTAAACATGAAAAGATTGTAGAGAGATCTTGTGGCCTTTCACGCTCGTTAAACTGAAATTTGAAGTCACGTCTGTCCGGCAGTAGTTTAACCCTTTTTTGGTCCAGACGGTCAACTGTACGAACAAAGGTATACTCTAAGGAACTTTCATTCTCTAGAAGAGTACCCTCAGGTATAATTTTACCCCTTTTTCGAGCCCAAGGGCCTAAATTTACGAAAAAGGAACTCCCACGGAGTCCATAGTTAAGATCTTTTCAGACTCCCTAAAATTGAAAATATTGCCAAGTGACCTTATTCTTTCACACTTGTTAAAATGGTCCAGAAAAACATTCCTGACAAAGTCCATAGTTAAGTTTTTTTTAGACTCCTTAAAAGTGAAAAAATGGCCGAGTGATCTTGTCTTTATCACACTCATTAAAATGGTTTTGAATAGACGTCTTGTCGGTGCTAGTTTATCCCTTTTTCGAACCGACTAGACTACCTTCGAAAAAGGTACCCCAATGGAGTCTCCTTTTACGTTTTTTCAGACTCTCTAAATATGAAAAACTGTTGATCTTACCTTCTTTGGGCTCATTAAACTTACATTGAAGGATGTTACCATTGTGTGTTTTATTAATCACATTTTCATACCTGCATATTTGGCCTAATGCCAGCTCCATGTTGCTCTCAACTGAACCATCTGAAGCATGCCTTATACGCAAACCATGTAGCACTTTGCTTCTGAGTCTTGACACCTTTGGCCCTAGAGGATTTTTCCCGAGTGTCCTTTTCTTTCATATGTCCCTTTTCCCTGAGCATCCCTGTGTTCCGTGTTCTTGGAACTAGTATGTTTGCGACACTTGATCCTCCTTTGTAATGTAACATTCTTTTATTCTTTTTCCAAAATTATTGAAAAAAGACAAAAAAATCAAATATACCCCAAAAAGAGGAAGGGAAAAGTATTTTATTTATTGGCAGCATAATGAGTCACCCTTGGATAATCACTATTGTCCATTTTTTCATCAAACCCTGGGATTTAATATGAACTTAGCAAGTTGTTCTCACTACATAGAGTTTTGTCCTCCTCTGTTTGGTTATTCTTCCAAACATATGGAGAGTTTACATTGCCTCCTGCCTTGTAAACTTATGTTAATTCCATGCTGCCTGAGTATCATCATTTGTCATGTTGTTGTCCAAGGGAAGTTTTTCACCAAGCCTGAGTCAGACCCTCTGTAGTCTGTCTCTTGCCCTCATACCCGGCCATACTGAACGTCCAATCAAGTCCTTGTTCGAAATCAATGAATCTTTCAGTCTGATCATCAAGATTATCTAGTCCATGACCGACGAGCCATCGAAGACCTCTGGGTAGTGTAGTCGTACACTGATATTACACTCCTACATGAGTTTGGAAGATTTTGAAGTTGTTGCTCGAGCTCTGAAGACCTCATGTCCAGCCATCAGGCCATATCATCTTCTAGAAGATGGATACTCTATATGTATATATTTTTGATTTTGAGATGTAGCTTCACTGTGTATTGTTCATGGCTACTCTTTATATAGTTATATGACATGGATCTACAGTGTATTTGATTGGTAGCCATGATTCTGTTTTATCCCGAGAATGGGTATGCCCGCCTCGGTGAGACAATTGTTATTTTGCATACGGCGCCTCCCGGTTCCTGATCCTCGGGCTCAATTGTTTGACACATCAATGAAGATTGTTAATGTATTTAGGCTATCAGATGCTCTTCTGACCTCACACATTAGGGGCATCTGTTATAACCCTAAATTGTACCAGACATGCTTACCTGGCATCAGGCCATCTCAGATTCCTTCTTTGCCTAAACATTGTTGAACAACTCTTTTAAAAAAGTCTTTTATAAAGGCCCACACACCCTACTCCATTACTACACATGTGTACATGCTAGCTGACCTAAAACAGTGTACCTACAAAAGCACGAAAAAAGGAAATTTGCCGATGGAACACACAGTTTTGGGTGAGTTAACTAAACCTTCTAGCCATGCATGTCCAAGGGTTTGACCAAATACATAGCTCCTTCTATCCTATAAAAGAAGGGGTAGGGATCCCATTTCGAATAAGGAGAATGATAGTAAAGAAACTCTACTCAATTTAACATTCCCATTGTCCCAACCATTTATCCCTCTGTGTGCAAGGAGCAATATAGAGCAAAGAAGTTGGAGGAAATTTGAAGAGGAGCCCAGGATCCGGTTCGCAGAGCGGTGGCTGGTCTCAACATTGTAAGTTGATTCATTAAGATTAATAAAGAAATTATTTTCTCATCCCACTATATGAGTTCTTCACAGTTCATTGAATATATGTTTAAATCTCTAACCCCTTAATCTGTAGGTAAGATGCATGTATAGTTTGTTTCTTGTTTTGTATGCAAGTCAACCCTGGGAGGAGAGTTGCTAACAAGCAATCAAGCATGAAGAAGGATCGACATCGAACACCCAAAACAAGGTATGTTGGTCCAACCATGTATTTTCTTAAAAGAAATGGGGATTAGATCTAGGACGATGGTATAATGTAGATTTCTTTCGGTCATATATGCATGCATATTATAACCCTAATTTCTAGTCTGTAAGGGGATTTCCCACTCACAACATTCCTCCTATGCATGCACGTCTAGCTCCCTCTCAAGCGACAACCACATGACTTTCCCCTCATCGAATTTTATATCCCATTGCATAGCAATCATATTACTATTAGGAAAATACACATGATAAATATGGGGTGTTTCTGTGTACCCCACAAATATCCCAACTTCAGCAGTTGGCTCCAACGTATTCCTGGCGTTCTTGGTCACATGCACATAAACAAATGATCCAAAAATCTTAAAGTGAGAAACCTCTGGTTTCTTACCAGTGAAAGCTTCTTCAAGTTTACTCATTGCAAGTACTCTATGGGGACAACGGTTTTTCACATAAACCACAGTGTTGCATGCTTCCACCCACAAATGCATTGGTAGGCCCTGATCATGCAAAATCGCTCGTGCTACACCCATGATCATTCTATTCTTCCTCTCCGCAACCCCATTTTGTTGTGGGCTATGAGGCGCTATGGGTTCTCTTCAAATTCCTTCTTTGTTTCAGAAGTATTTGAATTCGTTAGAGATGTATTCTCCACCATTATCACTCCTTAGAGCCTTCACTTGCTTCCCCGACTCTTTCTCCACCAATTCTTTAAACTCACAGAAATTTGAGAATGTTTTATTCTTCTTCTGCATGAAGAAGATACATCATTTATGAGATATCATACAAAAATCTAATCCAAGAGCTCTCAGTACAATATACAATCGTCTCACACTGTCATACAAAAATTGATAAATTCATGTGCCAATTTACTGTCTGCATACACCTGCCTCCTCTACACAATCCCTGCTGATGGAAATCCTTGCAATGAATGAATTCCTCTTGCCTAGGTTTCCCAATCATTATGGGCACATCCAATGTGTGTTTGGTTGCATGAGTGAACCCACTAAAGTCACAACTAATATTCAAACTGTCCCTTTCACCTGTTATCTCAACTGGGTCTCCATTGGATCTAACATGCATGTAGTTAACAGTGGTAAATATTCATTTGCATGTGAGACCATTGATTTTGAATTAATTAATAATTAATTCACTGATCTCTCACTAGTGTAAGTTCAGTTACAACTAGTACAAGCGAGCTTAACTCACATAACTGAGTTAAACTACTTTACAACTCACATAACTACACATATAACTCTGTTACAACTTTGAATCACTCAGTTACAACTAATTCGACTTGCATGTCCCACCAATCAACCTTTGAACTCGAATTTCCAATAGCTAACTAATTTTTGACTTCAGTTAACTATTTCCAAGTTCTCATTGAGAATAAATTAATATTTATTGTCGAACAATTATTAAGGGATAATAATAGTTGACATACATCTATAAATAGAATTTGCTCACCATCTATAAATAGACATCATCTATAAATAGAATTTGTTCATCATCTAAAAATAGTCTTCCACCTAAAAATAGTCTGAGGCTCCATCCTACTATAGGTGCATAATTTTCACTAGGGTTTGTTGGATTACTGAGAGGGGGGGTGAATCAGTAATAGCGTAACTTTAATCCTTTTTCTCCAAATAATCCAAGTGTTATATCAATGTAGAATTACTATCCAGTAATGAGAAATAATAAATGAACAATCACACTCATACACCATACACCAATGTTTTACGTGGAAACCCAAATTGAGAGAAAACCATGGAATACTTTTTCTTATATGTCTTGAAGAATTACATTCATTGGAAGCACCAAATTCCTTTCTTTTCTAGCTACAACTGGAAGGAGGCTTCAACCCCCTAGTTTCTTAGACTACAACCTGAGGGAAACTCCAACTCCCCAGTTCTCTGGCTACAACCAGAAGGAGGCTACAACCCCCTATGTTCTCTGTCTACAAGAGGAAGGTGGCTACAACCACATGTCCTTGCCCCGTCCAACCGCCCTGAAGTAGAAGTAGAATGATGGAACCACTGTCACACTATCACTGTGAGATATACCCCTGTAAACTTGTACCAATAAATATGAACCATGCATCAACTTGTACCTCAACCTGTAATCGACCTATACCATAAACAAATGCATCAACCATGCACCAACCTGTACCAAACAACTTGTAATCAACTTGTACCATAAACAAGTGAATCCATCCATGTACCATGTTTGTAACTCTATAATAGAACTAGTGTATATGATCACATACCTACAACCCTTTATTAACTTTAACAACAAGAGACTAGCATTTCCATCAAACTTTTCTTTAGTCTCACATGACTAGTCTTGGATTAGTCAACAACCCTAACTTGAAATAATCATAAATTTGTATCTGTAATGAATAAATATCTGAAGTTGATACACAATGTTCTTCAGTGTGGTTTATTCAAATCCTCTAGGTGTCACTACTTGGAACCTCTCAGAAAAAGAGTTATAGAAAAAATGGCATACCTTGTTGAATCCTAGCTTATTCTAGAGAGAGACCTTGTAGAGAGTGCCCCACAAGGAATATTTATTGAATCAATTTTAAACTGTTACAAAACATACTAAAGAATCTACTCTAACTAATACATTTAGTCTCACTAAAATGGGATCTTTAATGAATAAGTTATGATGTTTTTACCTGAAACACCTGTTTTTGACTAGTTTCAGGACTAGCCACAAACCCTATTTTCAACGGAATGTAACTCCAAAAATACAATGACCCAAAAGATGAATTTTTTACCATATATACTTGGATATCTTTCCTCAATGGAATAGTAATTTCACGGTATGAATCATTCCAAAAAATATTTATTGCAAAAATGGTGAGATGACCTGTAAATAAGATACCTTAGAAAGCATCATCAAAAGAATTTATCCTTCCTTGAATTCCGGCCTTCTTTTCTTCACCTTCCCTCAGAAATTCAACTTAGATGTCCTTTGGTTACCTCAAAAACCTATAGGTATTCAATATTCTCAAGTGTGTCTAAAATGAGAGAGCTTTTCCTCTTATTTATACTCTCCAAGTAGCTTCCTTAAAAACATCTTCTAGGTCACTTTGCCCACTTTCCTTATTTTAGGGTTAACCCACTTCTAATTTCTCCATTAAATTTATTATTGAAATATTGTATTTTGTATTCAATTTGAAATATAGTACATGCATCACTTCACTTTATTATTTACCTTTTAAAATCTCTTAAACCACTTTGACTACTTTGACCTTTTGGGGCTTCTAGATGACATATGAGGGTCCTCCAACTTCGTAAGGCCATAACTCTCAAACCGTAAGGAGTTATGTGACGTTACACATACCACCAGAAATGGAATGACATGTACTATCCATATAGAATATTATTACCTTAAAATATAGCAAAAATCATACTGTTATACATCAAACAAACTTGGTTCCATTACCCAAACCTAGGTTCTCCAACTTCACATGGTCATAACTCTCCAACCGTGAGGAGTTATGTGACCTTCCACATACCACCAGAAATGGCATGACAAGAAATATCCATATATGATAGTTTCCCTGACAAATTCACTGTCCTTCATCTCATTATTCCACAATTAAGCATGGGTTCTCTTTGGAGTTCACCATCAGGGGACCACTTTGGAGTTCATCCATATTTACTTCTTATAAACCATGACAAAACAATAATGAGTCATCTTTACATCAAACAAAATTGGGTCCATTACCCAAACCTTTGTGCTATTGGGATTTATTCAAGGGTTGACATTAATGTCAACTAACTTTAATAATCTCCCCCTTTGGAATTGATGGAAACACTCTGAGGCAATACTGAAATCATATCACTCATGATCCCCCTGGAATCATGCCTCTGTCTCATGCTCCCCCTATAACCATGCCTCTGTCCTATGCATCTGATAAATATCTCCCCCCTTTGTCATCAATGACAAAGGTATCTTTTCATTTGGGGCTACTCCCCCTGACTGAACTGTCCTCTTATGGTGCTTCCTCGTGTACATATAAGACATATAAGATAATAATTTCAAAAGATTTCATTTTGGAGAAGAAATAACTCCAAGTCTCTGGCGATGATATTCAAAGTCTCCCCGTGGAAGTGGTTTTGTAAAGATGTCTGCCACTTTTTCTTTTGTTCGCACATACTCAACTCTGATGTTCTTTTCTGCAACCTTCTCCCGTAGAATGTGATACTTGATTTGAATGTGCTTCATCTTGGAGTGCATCATCAGGTTCTTTAAGATACTGATAACGCTTTCATTATCAAAATATATTGGAATGGGCTCATCATACTCAACCTGTATATTTGTCAGAGTTTGTTTCATTAAAAGAACCTGTGTACAACATGATGTTGTTGCAATATACTCTGTCTTGGTTGTAGATAAGGATACTGATGATTGTTTCTTACTTAGCCATGATACCAAAGACTCACCCAAGTAGAATGTTGCTCCACTAGTGCTTCATCTGTCATCAATACAACCTGCCTAATCTACATCTATGTAGGCAACAAGTGATAGATCCTTTCCTTTTGGATACCATAATCCAAACTTTTATGTTCCTTTGAGATATCTGAAAATACTCTTTACTGCTAATACATGTGATTCCTTTGGTGCTTCTTGAAATCGTGCCACTTGTCCGACTACCTGCATTACATCTGGTCTGGATGCTATCACATATAGTAGGCTACCAATCATTGAATTGTATTGCCTCTAATTTGTAGACCTCGAATCATCATCTTTCCTCAACTTGCAACTGGTTTGCATGGGAGTGATAATTGGTTTGCAATCTTCCATTCAAAACCTCTTTAGCATTTCTCTAATATACATGGTTTGAGAAATAAAGATTCCTTGGTTTCTTTAACTTATCTGAAGTCCTAGAAAGAATAATAGTTCTCCAAGTAATGACATTTCAAATTCATTCTGCATATCCTTTGCAAATTTCTAGCTTAACCTGTCATAATCACCACTAAAAATAATATCATCAACATAAACTTCAATTAATAAAATATTACCTTGACATACCTTGATGTAGAGTTTTCTATCTGCACTTCCCTTTCTGAAACATGCTTGTTGTAGATATTTATCCAGTCTAGAGTACCATGCTCTAGGATCCTGTTTTAGACCATACAAGGCCTTATTTAATTTGCACACATAATCTGCATTCTCTGACAACTGAAATCCTTCTGGTTGTTCAATGTAGACTTCTTCTTCAAGTTCCCCATTCAGAAATGATGATTTTACATCCATCTGATAAATTTTAATATTTTTGGAGCATGCATAAGCTAAAATCAAATGGATTGCTTCCATTCTGGCAAATGGGGAAAATGTCTCTTCAAAGTCAATTCTTTCAACTTGTGCATATCCTTTACATACCAATCTAGCTTTGTTCCTTGTAACTTGTCCATATTCATTCAATTTATTCCTAAAGACCCACTTTGTGTCGATCACATTCTTATTCTTTTGTCTTGGAACAAGTTCCCAAGTGTCATTTTTCTCTATTTGATCCAATTCTTCATTCATGGCCTTATTCCAAAATTCATCCTTGCTGGCTTCTTCAAAACAATTTGGTTCAATTGTAGATAAGAGTGCTAGGTGTGATTTTTCTGGTGAATGGATTTTTCTTCTAGTCTCAAATCCTGCATCTTTGTTTTCAATAATCTGATCTGAAGGATGATTCTTCTGTACTCGTTTGCTAGGTGTCTTTGGAGACACTTGTTGAGCTTGCTCTTATGTTTCTGTCAGATTCTCTTCATCTTCTTCTTCTACTTCTTTTTCATCTTCTGCTTCTTCTTCTAAGGGCTATCTCATTGATCTATTTTCTTCTTTCTTTGATTCTGGTCTACCTATTTCATCAATTGTTACATTGATCATTTCCACAACTTTGTTAAATATTAGATTTTAACACTTGTATGCTTTCCTTGTACTTGAGTAACCAACAAGTACTCATTTTTCCACATGAGAGTCAAACTTTCTCAGTCCACCATATTCTCTTTTGATATAACATTTGCTTCCAAAGACTCTAAAGATCTTTACATTTGTTGGTCTTCCTTTCCATAGTTCGTAAGGAGTTTTGTTAGTGTTGTTTCTAAGCATTACTTTGTTTTGAATATAAACTATTGTATGCACTGCCTGTGTCCAAAAAATATCTGTCAATTTTGAATCCATTAGCATTGTTGGAGCCATTTCCTATACTATCCTATTCTTTCTTTCAACAACTCCATTCTGTTGAAGTGTCCTAGCAATGAAGAATTTCCTTTTTATTCCATGATTGTTGCAGTAGTCCATAAATTCTTTTGAGGTGAAATATCCTCCATTATCAGATCTCAAGCATTTGATTTTTGAAATCATTTCATTTTCAACCATTTCTTGTAGATCTTGAAGTTTTCAAAAGCTTCTGACTTACTCTTGAGAAAGAAAACTGCAATCATTCTTGTATAATCATCAACTAATAACATAAAGTATTTCTCACCTTTTAAGCCCTTTGTTATAGTTGGTCCAACTAGATCAATATGCACAATTTCCAGTGGTCTTGTCGTTGAATATTCCTTTGATTTGAACCTGGTCTTTGTTTCCTTTCTTTATTGACAATGCTTGCATAAAGTGTTGGTTGGTTTTGTGATCTGGGGCATTTCTCTGACTGCTTCTCTTTTGCTAACATTGACAAGGATATCAAAATGTATGTGACCCATTCTTTTGTGCCATAGCTAACTTTCATCTTCCTTTCCTAGGCAACACTTTTCATTTCTAGTTTCACTTAACACATATATGTTGCTTGAAGTTCTTGTAGTTGTAGCGACCAATTTCCCTGAACCTTCTTGTCTTATATCACACTTTTGTGAATCAAAATTAACTTTATGACCTTGGTCACACATTTGAATCACACTTAGAAGATTATGTTTCATATCTTCTAGTAGTAGAACATTTTCATCCTTTTCATTCTTATTCCCAATTCAGACTGTGCATTTTCCAATGATTTTGGTTGAATCATCATTTCCGAAGGAGACTGATCCATCTCTTTCCTTTCGTAATGTAAGAAACTTATCTCTATCACATGTCATGTGTTTTGAACATCCACTGTCAACATACCAACCACGTTTCTTCTTATCTTGTAGGGAGAGTGTGCATTCTTCATTGCTATACTGATCCTGCTTTCTTATCCATGTTCTTTTCTAAGGTTCTTGTCTGTGATTGTTGTTATTATGTTGCGGTTCTTTAGGAGGGACTGTCATTCTGCAATATTTGACCATATGTCCAAAATTGTTACATTTGTAACATTCCACTTCAGTACTCAAAGATTCAAACCTGTTGTAATTTCTTCTCTATGTTTCACTAAGCCTTCTTGGATAACCCCTTTGTGTATTACTTTCAAAGTAGTTTGTGTTCCTATTGTTAGCTCTACAATTCACAGCTTTATGTCCAAAATTATTACATGCATAACATAAACTGAAAAATATAGTTTGATACCTGGGAGTTGAGGATATTCTGAAAGAAGGTGCTCTTGTGAATTCTTCTTCTTCTTGAGGCCTATCTGTCAGTTGTTGATTCTAAAATCTGAATCTTCTCAGTGGAGGAGTGTCCCTGTAATATTCCTTGTATATCTTCCTATCCCCTTTGATTGTTTTTGCATATCTTTTTGGATATGTTTCTTGCTCTATTGTTTTGGAGCTTGACCCCTTTTCTATCTGATTGTATCCAAGTCCGGTCTTGTCAAAATGAGATTTTTGACTGCTGATAATGTCATCCAAAACTCTTAAGTTGTTCTGCATATTTTTCTTTTGAATGTCCTTTCTTAATGTGACAATCTCTGCTTCCAAGTTTCCAATGATCCTATCCTTTTCTTCTAGCTGTTCTTTGAGTTCTTCTTCAATTCTTTTATCTTCTTCTATTTGAACCTTCAATTTTGTGATCATTTGTTCTAGTTCTTGAGTGTCTTCTTTCTTGTCTAGTTTTGCTTGTAGTTTCTTGTTCTTCTTCTTTTCTCTTCTAATAACTTCTATGACACACATTAATTCTTCTTGAAATTCAACTTCTACCTCTTTGATTTCTTCACATTCTTCTTCGGCTTCTTCATATTCTTCTTCGGAGTCTTCTTTGTCAGAGTCTTTTACTGCCATGAATAGAACTCTTCCTGTCTCACTATCACTGACTTCATCTTCATCTGATGATGAGAAGTCTTCTTTGGTTCATAAGATTTTCTTGAAAACTTTCTTTGTATTTCTTTTACCTCTATATGTGTGTTTCCCTTTTGAGTAACCTTCATCATTTCTCTTTTTCTTATGAGGACATTTGTTAGCAAAATGACCAATACCATCACAATTAAAATAAATTAAAGGAAGCTTACCTCTATACCTACCATTGGTTCCCGGGTTCAGTCTTTTGACGAAGTTGGTCACTTCTTCATCATCTTCTGAGATGTCATTGTTCTTGATCTATTCTTCTTTTTTCTTTTTCTTTTTCTTTGATCTTTTGGATGCTTTGAAGGTTGCTTATTTTACATATGGATTTTCTTGTTCATTTCTCATTTCATATGTTGTGAAGATTCCATGCAGTTCGTCCATGCTTATTGATTTTAGATCCGATATTTCTTCTAGTGTTGATATCCTAGGGTTAAATATCATAGGAAGAGATCTTATCACCTTTTGAACAATTATAGATTCTTTGATTTCTTCTCCCAATCCTATGATTGCATTCACTGTTTCATCGACTCGTAAGAATTAGGCTGCAATATTTTCATCTTCCTTCATTTTTAGTTGTTCGAACTGTCTTCTATAAGTTTGAAGCTTTGTTTCTTTGACTTTTGTATCTCCTTCATAAATATTTTGAAGCTTGTCCCAAATCTCTTTAGCGGATTTACAATGTGAAAATTTGGTGAATATCGTCTCACTGAGACCATTCAAAAGTGCATTTGTGGCTTTGGAATTATTCTCATCGAGTTTCACTGTTTTTTCATTTGTTGGTGGAACTGTTGGTGATGTGTATCCATCTACAATTGATTTCCAAACTTGAAATACTTGTGCTTGTATATATGTCTTTATCTTTATGCTCCAAAAAGCATACTTTTGTCCATCAAACTGTGGTATTCCATTTTTATAAATGTTGGTACTCTCCATGATCTACCTTTCAGTGGTTAAACTGATTTCCAAAGGAAACGGCTCTGATACCAATTGTTGGATTATAGAGAGGGGGGGTAAATCAGTAATAGAGTAATTTTAATCCTTTTTCTCCAAATAGTTCAAGTGTTATATCAATGTAGAATTATTAACCATTAATGAGCAATAAAAATGAACAATCACACACATACACAGTACACCAGTGTTTTACGTCGTACCCCAAATCAGGAGAAAACCACGAAATGCTTTTTCTTATATGTCCTGAGGAATTACATTCATTGGAAGCACGAACTTCCTTTGCTTTCTAGCTGCAACTGGAAGGAGGCTTCAACCCCCTAGTTTCTTAGGCTACAACCTGAGGGAAAATCCAACTACCAATTTATTTGGCTACAACCAGAAGGAGGTTACAACCCCCTATGTTCTCCGGCTACAACTGGAAGGTAGCTACAACCATCTGTCCTTGCCCCGTCCAACCACCTTGAAGTAGAAGTAGAATGATGGAACCACTATCACACTATCACTATGAGATATATCATTGTAAACCTGTATCAATAAATATGAACCATGCATCAACCATGCATCAACCTGTACCTCAACCTGTAATCAACCTGTACCATAAACAAGTGCATCAACCATGCACCAACATGTACCAAGCAACATGTAATCAACCTGTACCATAAACAAGTGCATCCAACCATGTACCAAGTTTGTAACTCTATAATATACCTGGTGTATATGATCACATACCTGCAACCCTTTATTAACTTTAACAACAAGAGACTAGCATTTTCATCAAACTTTTATTTAGTCTCACATGACTAGTTTTGGAGTAGTCAACAACCGTAACTTGAAATAATCATAAGTTTGTACATATAATGAATAATGATTTGAAGCTGATATAAAATGTTCTTCAGTGTGTTTTATGCAATTCCTCTAGGTTTCACTACTTGGAACCTCTCAGAAAAAGAGTTATAGCAAAAATGGCATATCTTGTTGAATTCTATCTTATTCTAGAGAGAGACTTTGTAGAGCGTGCCCCACATGGAATATTTGTTGAATCAATCTGTAAATGTTAAAAAAAATAATAAATAATGTACTCTAACCAACATATTTGGTCTCACTGAATTTTGATCTTTTATGAATAAGTTATGACGTTTTTACCCGAAACACCTGTTTTTGACTAGTTTCAGGACTAGCCACAAACCCTATTTTCCACAGAGTGTAACTCCAAAAATACAATGATCCACAAGATGAATTTTTTACCAAAGATACTTGGATATGTTTCCTCAATGGAATAGCAATTTCACAGTCTGAATCATTCTAAAAAAAAATTATTGGGAAAATGGTGAGTTGACCTGTAAATAACATACCTTAGAAAGCATCATCAAAATAATTTATCCTTCCTTGAATTCCATCCTTCTTTTCTTCACCTTCCCTCAAAAATTTGGCTTAGATATCCTTTGGTTACCTTAGACACCTATAGTTATTCAATATTCTCAAGTTTGTCTAAAATGAGAGAGTTTTTCCTCTTATTTATACTCTCCAAGTAGCTTCCTTAAAAACATCTTCTAGGTCACTTTCCTTATTTTAGGGTTAACCCACTTCTAATTTCTCCATTAAATTTATTATTGAAATAATTTATTTTGTAATCACTTTGAATTATAGTACACTCATCACTTCACTTTATTATTTACCTTTTAAAATCTCTTAAACCACTTTGACTACTTTGACCTTTTGGGGCTTCTAGATGACATATGAGGGTCCTCCAACTTCGTAAGGCCATAAATCTCAAACCATAAGGACTTATGTGGCGTTCCATATACAACCAGAAATAGAATGACATGTACTATCCATATAGAATAGTATTAAATTCAAATATATCAAAAACCATACCGTTATCCATCAAACAAACTTGGGTCCATTACCCAAACCTAGGTTCTCCAACTTCACATGGTCATAACTCTCTAACCGTGAGGAGTTATGTGACGTTACACATACCATCGAACATGGCATGACAAGCACTATCCATATAGGATAGTTTCCCTGACAAATTCATTGTCCTTCATCTCATTATTTCACAATTAAGAATGGGTTCTCTTACTCCGCAAAGTGTCTTCCCGTGAGGGCTTTCACCATAAGAGGAACACTTTGGAGTTCATCCATATTTACTTCTTATAAACCATGAAAAGACAATAATGAGTCATATTTACATCAAAAAAACTTGGTTCCATTACCCAAACCTTTGTGCTACCGGGCTTTCTTCAAGGGTTGACATCAATGACAACTAACCTTAATCAAGAATCTCCCCCTTTGGAATTGATGACAACACTCTAATGGAATACTGAAATCATATCACTCATGCTCCCCTTGGAATCATGCCTCTGTATCATGCTCCCCTTGGAACCATGCCTCTGTCCTATGCATCTGATAAATCTCTCCCCCTTTGTCATCAATGGAAAAGGTATCTTTCCATCCGGGGTTGTTCCCCCTAGTTGAACTGTCCTCTTATGGTGCTTCCTCATGTACATCTAAGAAATATAAGATAAGAATTCAAAAAGCATTCATTTTGGAGTAGAAATAACTCCAAGTCTCTAGCAAAGATACTCAAATGCTTCCCATGGAAGTGGTTTTGTAAATATGTCTGCCACTTGTTCTTTTGTACCCACATACTCAACTCTGATGTTCTTTTCTACAACTTGCTCCCGTAGAAATGATACTTGATTGGAATTTGCTTCGTCTTGGAGTGCATCATCGGGTTCTTTGAGATACTAATGGTGCTTGTATTATCAAAATAGATTGGAATGGGCTCATCATACTAAACTTATATATCTTTCAGATTTTGCTTCATCCAAAGAGCCTATGTACAACATGATGCTTCTGCAATATACTTTTCCTCAGCTGTAGATAAGGATACTGAAGATTGTTTCTTGCTTAGCCATGATACCAAACACTCACCCAAGTAGAATTGTTCTCCACTGGTGCTTCATTGGTCATCAATGCAACCTACCCAATCTACATCTATGTAGGCAACAAGTGATAGATCCTTTCCTTTTGGATACCATAATCCAAAATCTTCTATTCCTTTGAGATATCTGAAAATCCTCTTTACTGCTAATACATGTGATTCCTTTGGTGCTTCTTGAAATCATGCCACTTGTCTGACTGCCTACATTACATTTGGTCTGGATGTTGTCACATATAGTAGGTTGCCAATCATTCACATGTATTTCCTTTGATCTATAGACTTCGAATCATCATCTTTTCTCAACTTGCAACTGGTTTGCATGGGAGTGATAACTGGTTTGAAATGTTCCATTCCAAACCTATTTAGCATTTCTCTGATATACATGGTTTGAGAAATAAAAATTCCTTGGTTGCTTTGACGTATCTGAAGTCTCGGAAAGAAGGATAGTTCTCCAAGTAATGACATTTCAAATTCATTCTGCATATCCTTTGCAAATTTCGGCTTAACCTATCATCATCACTACCAAAAATAATATCATCAACATAAACTTCAATTAATAAAATGTTACCTTGACTTACCTTGATGTACAGGTTGGTGTCTGCATTTCCCTTTCTGAAACCTGCTTGTTGTAGATATTTATCCAGTCTAGAGTACCATGCTCTAGGAGCCTGTTTTAGACCATTCAAGGCCTTCTTTAATTTGCACACATAATATGTATTCTCTGACAACTGAAATCCTTCTGGTTTTTCAATGTAGACTTCTTCTTCAAGTTCCCCATTCAGAAATGTTGATTTACATCCATCTGATACATTTTAAGATTTTTGGAGCATGCATAAGCTAAAAGAAAATAGATTGCTTCCATTCTGGCGATTAGGGAAAATGTCTCTTCAAAGTCTATTCCTTCAACTTGTGCATATATGTAACACACCCACTATCATTGTTTAAAAAAAAAATTTCGAGTTAATCTCCCACAATGGGGAATCTCCAGAAATCCTCATTAGCAAAGTGCCAATCCCTGGTTCAATATCGGGATTCGGGTTTTCTAATTTTAAAATTCATTCATCCCCATAACTTGCGATCCTCCGAATTCTGATGCGCTCCTTACACATTAGCTTCCTAGGCCAAGCCTATGATTCACTACCTTTATGACTGTGGTCTTACCTTCTTTCGGGGCTACTCCTATCGGAGTTTCGGGATTTCCGATGTCGTAACTCAGGAGTCCTCAGAACTCGTGACTCTCCGATCCCCGATATGCCCCTAACGCATTAGCCCTCTAGGCTATACAATAGCCCATGTGGCCATTTACCATAGGACCACCGCCGTATAATCTCCCATCGGGATTTCGTCATTTGTGATGACACAAAACACATGTCCACGGGAATCGCGATTTCCTGATTCGCGACGTGCCTTTCTGATCATGCTAGCCCCACTGGTTTAGTCCCTGGTCCACATGACCAACTCCGTGACCACTACCTTATCCCTGTTAGGGCTACGGGGTTTCCCATGTCACAAGACCCACGTCCACGGGACCCGCAGTATCCCGATTCCTGACTCTCTCCGAGTGCTTGACACGCGTCCTCCCTACATCTCCGTCCTCCTCCGCTAATGGGCTTGACAGCTGGCTCCCACTCATCGGGGTTTCACGGTTCGCGATTCCATATGGCAAGAGTTCCTTGCATTCAAAAACCCCGATATGTCGAACCCTGACTATATTAGATCCACTGACACACGTCCCTCAAATGATGGACGGTCCTGATTGTATCGGAGAATCGCGTATCGTGATTTCCTTGTGCATGAATCTCTTGTCTCCGAGAACCCCGATTCCTCGATCTCCGACCCTTCGGGATCCTCTGCCACGTGTCCCTGCTGTTTGGACGGCTCAGATCCCATCAGGAAATCACGGATCGCGATTTCCTATTGCAATGGTTCTACACCCCTAATTCTCCGATGAGAGAAACCTCGAAGCCTCCCAGAACGCTGACACGTGTCCTACCGAGATTAACGGCTAGGATTCATTCTCAGGATTTCGAGAACCACAAGGCCTCGATTATCAGACTCAACAAAACCCCGATGAATCTATTATCCCGACAACTTCTCCGGGATGTTGACACGTGTCCTTCCGAGATCAATGGCTAGGACTCTTTCTCTGCACATTAGGGTGTAACTCCAGCGCAATTTCTCGAGATCTGATGGCTGTCGGGATTATGATCTAGGATCCGACGATTCAGATCATTTCTCCTACACACTTTCCTTCCAGAAGTTATACTCTGTGAAACTCCTCCTGATCCAACGGCTTACGGGATTTCTACTCCAGATCTGATGGCTCAGATCACTTCCTCACACGCCTACCCCTGTGCTTAACCCCTGCGCAGCTTCTTCAAATCCAACAGCTGATGGGTAATTTGGACCGAGATCTAACGGTCTAGATTCGTTTCCTTTGAGTCTTGGGGTCTATGATCCCAATTTTCTCATTGCTCACAATGATAGAGGACAAGGGGCAAGGTATGTAACGCCTGCGTTACTTTCGTCAATCTAATGGTCGTGAATGACTATGGTTCCTCCGACGAGATCTCATCTATCGACTTGTCACTCCTCACAACACTACTACCTTGGAACCTTAATGGAATCATTCCTCCTCGTGCAGGGTTAATAAGGCCTGTGCGTTCAAGTCCTTATTCTGGGTTCTTAGTGAACCTTCCCAAAGGGGAAATCTCTGTGAAGAGATCCTTACCGGGGCATTTCCGGAAGCAGATAAAGGAAGACCACTTCCTGAGAATGGTTGGGCATGGTTAGCTTCATTTTATCAACGTAAGTCTTGCACGGTTTACTCAGTATTAAGCATATATCAACTCATTCATATCAAACACTACGCGGACATCCTCATGCTGAAATCATTTACAAATTCACAACTCTATGAGCCAATATCTACTCCTCATTATCAATTACTGCACAGATATTCTTACACAAGAAATATTTACAATTACACAAGTCTATGAGCATATGTGCCAGCATATAAATGTCAAAATGCAATATAAGCAAAATACTTATCAAAATAACTTCAGCAATGGAAGCAACTACTGAGAGGGGTGCTCGTTTCCACCCAACCGTAGGCGTAGTGACTCCTAATGGATTTACCACTAGCCACCCCCGAGCTGAGACCATGATGTCTTGAGACCTGCGTCTCTCTGTCTGCCAGTGTCCAGGAGCGAAGGTTGCAATCCCTTCCTCTCTGCGATCACTTACTCTGCATAGAACTGCTAGAGTTTTTCCCTCGCGTCCCCCCCTCCAATCGTTTTAGCCATACACCTTATCCTCTCGTGAGGTTGTGTGTGGCACAATTACCCTTGCGCTGGTCATTCATGATGGCTCTATGGATAGGCGGTTCACCTCCCCATCCCTCATCAAGCCATCAACCTACCGGCCTGCAAGGCATTAATTTCAGAGCTAGCGAGCCGCTTTTGGTTCTCCGGGCCAGTGGAGTCCAAATACGGTATTTAATTCTTGGTGGAAGTTAACTTCCCTTTTTCAAGGTGCCCTCCACCACCATCGTGGTCTCTTTTCCGCACATCCCCTCTCAGCAGTTCTGCAATAAATTCAAACTATCATTTACATTCATTGACCTCTTCCTGCAGGTCCATTTTCAGCACATATTCATACTTATGAGTTTTGCCATAGTCCTTGGCCAGTTCAGTTATATTTACAATCTGGGGGAAATAGGGTGTTACAATATCCTTTACATACCAATCTATATTTGTTCCTTGTAACTTTTCCATCTTCATTCAATTTATTCCTGAAGACCGACTTGGTGTCGATCACATTCTTAATCTTTGGTCTTGGAACCAGTTCCCAAGTGTCATTTTTCTCTATTTGATCCAATTCTTCATCCATGGCCTTATTCCAAAATTCATCCTTGTTGGCTTCTTCAAAACAATTTGGTTCAATTGTAGATAAGACTGCTAGGTGTGTTTGTTCTGTTGAACGGATTTTTCTTCTAATCTGAACTCCTACATCTTTGTTTCCGATAATCTGATCTGAAGGATGATTCTTCTGTACTCGTCTGCTAGGTGTCTTTGGAGACACTTGTTGAACTTTATCTTTTGTTTCTCTCATATTCTCTTCATCTTCCTCTTCTACTTCTTTTTCATCTTCTGCTTCTTCTTCTAAGGGTTGTTTCATTGATCTATTTTCTTCTTCCTTTGATTCTAGTCTTCCTGTTTCATCAATTGTTACGTTGATACTTTCCACAACTTTGTTCAATATTAGATTGTAACACTTGTATGCTTTCCTTGTACTTGAGTAACCAACAAGTACTCCTTTGTCCACATGAGAGTCAAACTTTCCCATTCCGCCATCTTCTCTTTTGATATAACATTTTCTTCCAAAGACTCTGAAGTGCTTTACATTTGTTGGTCTTCCTTTCCATAGTTCGTAAGGAGTTTTGTCAGTGTTGTTTCTGAGCATTACTCTATTTTGAATGTGAACTCCTATATGCACTGCCTGTGTCCAAAAAATATCTGTCAATTTTGAATCCATTAGCATTGTTTGAGCCATTTCCTGTACTGTTCTGTTCTTTCTTTTAACAACTCCATTCTATTGAGGTGTCTTAACAATGGAGAATTGCCTTTTTATTCCATGATTGTTGTAGTAGTCCATAAATTCCTTTGAGGTGAACTCTCCTCCATTATCAGATCTCAAGCATATCATTTTTGAATCCATTTCATTTTCAACCATTTCCTTGTATATATTGAAGTTTTCAAAAGCTTCTGACTTATTCTTGAGAAAGAAAACTGCAGTCATTCTTGTATAATCATCAACTAATAACATAAAGTAGTTCTCACCTTTTAAGCCCTTTGTTCTAGTTGGTCCAACTAGATTAGTATGCACAATTTCCAGGTGGTCTTGTCCTTGAATATTCCTTTGATTTGAACCTGGCCTTTGTTTGCTTTCCTTGTTGACAATGCTTGCATAAAGTGTTGGTTGGTTTTTTGATCTGGGGCATTTCTCTGACTGCTTCTCTTTTGCTGACTTTGAAAATTTTATCAAAATGTATGTTGCCCATTCTTCTTTTCCATAGCCAACTTTCATCTTCCTTTCCTAGGAAACACTTTTCATTTCCAATTTCACTTAACACATATATGTTTCTTGAAGTTCTTGTAGCTATAGTGACCAATTTCCTTAAACCTTCTTTTCTTATCTCAGACTTTTGTGAATCGAAAGTAACTTTATGACCTTGGTCACACATTTGACTCACACTTAGAAGATTATGTTTCATATCTTCTACTAGTAGAAAATTGTCTTCCTTTTCATTCTTGTTCCCAATTTGGACTATGCCTTTTCCAATGATTTTGGTTGAATCATCATTTCCAGAGGAGACTGGTCCATCTCTTTCCTTTCGTAATGTAAGAAACTTATCTCTATCACTTGTCATGTGTTTTGAACATCCATTGTCAACATACCAACCATGTTTCTTCTACTTAGCTTGTAGGGCGACTGCACATTCTTCATTGCTATACTAATCTTGTTTTCTTATCCATGTTCTTTTCTGAGGTTCCTATCTGTAATTGTTGTTATTCTGTTGCGGTTCTTTAGGAGGGACTACCATTCTACAATATTTGGCCATATGTCCAAAATTGTTACATTTGTAACATTCCACTTCAGTCCTCAAATATTCAAACCTATTGTAATTTCTTCTCTATATTTCTCCAAGCCTTCTTGGATAACCCCTTTGTGTATTAATTTCAAAGTAGTTATTGTTCCTGTTGTTAGCTCTACAATTCACAACTTTATGTCCAAAATTATTACATGCATAACATAAACTGAAAATATAGTTTGATACCTGGGAGTTGAGGATCTTCTGAAAGAAGGTGCTCTTGTGAATCCTTCTTCTTCTTGAGGTCTATCTGTCGGTTGTTAATTCTGAAATCTGAATCTTGTCGGTGGAGGAGTGTCTCTGTAATCTTCCTTGTATATCTTCCTATCTCCTTTGATTTTTTTTGCATATCTTTTTGGATATGTTTCTTGCTCTGTTGTTTTGGAGCTTGATCCCTTTTCTGTCTGATTGTATCCAAGTCTGGTCTTGTCAAAATGATATTTTTTATTGTTGATAATTTCATCCAAAACTCTTAAGCTATTCTGCGTATTTTTCTTTTGTTTATCCTTTCTTAATGTGACAATATCTGCTTCCATGTTTCTAATGATCCTGTCCTTTTATTCTAGTTGTTCTTTGAGTGCTTCTTCAATTATTTTATCTTCTTCTATTTGAACCTTCAATTTTGGGATCATTTATTTTAGTTCTTAAGTGTCTTCTTTCTTGTCTAGTTCTGCTTGTAGTTTCTTGTTCTTCTTCTTTTCTCTTCTGATAACTTCTATGGCACACATT
Organism: Picea engelmannii; assembly: GCA_009831015.1. NCBI lineage: Eukaryota > Viridiplantae > Streptophyta > Pinopsida > Pinales > Pinaceae > Picea > Picea engelmannii. Next base: position 1,408,563 of record ML781336.1, read on the forward strand.
AATTCTTCTTGAAATTCAACTTCTACCTCTTTGGTTTCTTCTTCAAATTCTTCACACTCTTCTTCGGCTTCCTCATATTCTTCTTCAGAGTATTCTTTGTCAGATTCTTTTACTGCCATGAATAGAACTCTTCCCATCTCACTGTCACCGACTTCATCTTCATCTGATGATGAGATGTCATCTTTGGTGCATAAGCTTTTCTTGAAAACTTTTTTTGTAGTTCTTTTTCCTTTATATGTGTGTTTCCCTTTTGAGTAACCTTCATCATTTTTCTTTTTCTTATGAGGAAATTTGTTAGCAAAATGATGAATACCATCACAATTAAAACAAATTAAAGGAATCTTACCTCTATACCTACCATTGGTTCCCTTGTTCAGTATTTTGATGAAGTTGGCCACTTCTTCATCATCTTTTGAGATGTCATTGTTCCTTCTATATTCTTCTTGTTGCTTTTTCTTTTGCTTTGATCTGTTGGATTCTTTGAAGGCTGCTTGTTTTACATCTAGATCTTCTTGTTTAGTTCTCATTTCATATGTTGTGAAGATTCCATGTAGTTCGTCTATGCTTATTGAGTTTAGATTTGATCTTTCTTCTAGTGTTGATATCTTAGGGTTAAATCTCATAGGAAGAGATATTAGTACCTTTTGAACAATTACAGATTCTTCGATTTCTTCTCCCAATCCTATGATTTCATTCACTATTTCATTGACTCGTAAGAAGTAGGCTGCAATATTCTCATCTTCCTTCATTTTTATTTGTTCGAACTGTCCTCTGTAAGTTTGAAGCTTTGCTGCTTTGAATTTTGTATCTCCTTCATAAATATTTTGAATCTTGTCCCAAATATATTTAGTGGATTTACAATGTGTAACTTTTGTGAATACCATATCACTGAGACCATTCAAAAGTGCATTTGTGGCTTTGGAATTATTCTCACCAAGTTTCACTACTTTGTCATGTGTTGGTGGAACTGTTGTTGATGTGTATCCATTTACAATTGATTTCCAAACTTGAAATCCTTGTTCCTGTATATATGTCTTCATCCTTATGCTCCAAAAAAATACTTTTGTCCATCAAACTGTGGTATGCCATTTTTATACATGTTGGTACTCTCCATGATCTACCTTTCAGTGGTTAAACTGATTTCTGAAGGAACCTGCTCTAATACCAATCGTTGGATTACAGAGAGGGGGGGTGAATCAGTAATAGCGTAATTTTAATCTTTTTTCTCCAAATAATCCAAGTGTTATATAAATGTAGAATTATTAACCTGACCAATAAGAAATGAAGAATCACACACATACACAGTACACGAATGTTTTACGTGGAAACCCAAATTGGGAGAAAACCACATAATTCTTTTTCTTATATGTCTTGAAGAATTACATTCAATGGAAGCACCAACTTCCTTTGTTTTCTAGCTACAACTGGAAGGAGGATTCAACCCCCTAGTTTCTCAGGCTACAACCTAAGGGAAGCTCCAAATCCCCAATTCTTTGGCTACAACCATAAGGAGGCTACAACCCCCTATGTTCTCTACAACCGGAAGGTGGCTACAACCACCTGTCGTTGCCCCGTCCAACCGCCCTGAAGTAGAAGTAGAATGATGGAACCACTGTCACACTATCACTATGAGATATATCATTTTAAACCTGTAGCAATAAATCTGAACCATGCATCAACCTGTACCTCAACCTGTAATCAACTTGTACCATAAACAAGTGCATCAACCATGAACCAATTTGTACCAAACAACATGTAATCAACCTGTACCATAAACAAGTGCATCTAACCATGTACCATGTTTGTAACTCTGTAATAGACTTGGTGTATATGATCACATACCTACAACCCTTTCTTAACTTTAACAATGAGAGACTAACATTTTCAACAAACTTTTCTTTAGTCTTACATGACAGTTTTGGATTAGTCAACAACCCTAACTTGAAAGAATCATAAATTTGTACCTGTAATGAATAAATATATGAAATTGATATACAATGTTCTTTAGTGTGTTTTATGCAATTCCTCCAGTTTTCACTACTTGGAACCTCTCAAAAAAAGAGTTATAGAAAAAATGGCATACCTTGCTGAATTATGACTTATTATAGAGAGAGAACTTGTAGAGTGTGCCCCGCACTAAATATTTGTTGAATAGATATGAAACTATTCCAAAACATACTATAGACTATACTCTAACCAACACATTTTGTCTCGCTGAATTTGGATATTTTATGAATAACTTATGACATTTTTACCCAAAACACCTGTTTTTGACTAGTTTTAGGACTAGCCACAAACCCTATTTTCCACAGAGTGTAACTCCAAAAATACAACGACCCACAAGATGAATTTTTTACGACACATACTTGGATATGTTTCCTCAATGGCATAGTAATTTCACAGTCTGAATCATTCTAAAAAAAAGTTATTGCGAAAATGGTGAGATGACCTATAAATAACATACCTTAGAAAGCATCATCAAAATAATTTATCCTTCCTTGAATTTCGGCCTTCTTTTCTTCACCTTCCCTCAGAAATTTGGCTTAGATATCCTTTGGTTACCTAAGACACCTATAGGTATTCAATATGATCAAGTGTGTCTAAAATTAGAGAGCTTTTCCTCTTATTTGTACTCTCCAAGTAGCTTCCTTAAAAACATCTTCTAGGTCACTTTGCCCACTTTCCTTATTTTAGGGTTAACCCACTTCTAATTTCTCCATTAAATTTATTATTGAAACAATTTATTTTGTATTCACTTTGAATCATATTACACTCATCACTTCACTTTATTATTCACCTTTTAAAATATCTTAAACCACTTTGACGACTTTGACCTTTTGGGGCTTCTAGATGACATATGAGGGTCCTCCAACTTCGTAAGGCCATAACTCTCGAACCGTAAGGAGCTATGTGACATTCCACATACCACCAGAAATGGAATGACATGTAATATCCATATATAATAGTATTAACTTCAAGTATAGAAAAAATCATACCATTATCCATCAAACAAACTTGGGTCCATTACCCAAACCTGGGTTCTCCAACTTCACATGGTCATAACACTCTAACCATGAGGAGTTATGTGACGTTGCACATACCACTAGAAATGGCATGAAAAGAACTATCCATATAAGATATTTTCCCTGAAAAATTCATTGTCCTTCATCTCATTATTCCACAACTAAGCATGATTTCTCTTACTCCACAAAGCATCTTCCCATGAGGGCTTTCACCATAAGTGGACCACTTTGGAGTTCATCCATATTTACTTCTTATCAATGATGAAAAGACAATAATGAGTCATATTTACATCAAACAAACTTGGGTCCACTACCCAAAACTTTTTTCTATCGGGATTTCTTCAAGGGTTGACATCAATGACAACTAACCTTAATCAACAGGATCTTCTTGTTGAATCTCAACAGAAAATTCCTTTCAAAATAATAAATGTAAGGGTGGCCTTTTAGAGAGCTATGGACATTGCCTTTAGAGGACTAATTGGTGATTGTGTATTAATATACTTAGATGATGTAGCAATTTTCTCCAAGGATAGAAAATATCATATATCCCATTTGAGAAAGGTATTCAAATGTTGTAGGAGGTATGGCATATCAATTAATCCCAAAAAATCTATTTTTGCAGTTGATGTAGGTAGACTCTTAGAATTCATCGTATCAAAAGACGACATGATGATTGAACCTGAGAGAACCGAAGCCATTTAAAAAATACCTCCCCCTCATAACAAGAAATCCATGCAGTCATTCTTTGGCAAGATTAACTTTGTGAGAATATTTTTCCCAAGTTTTCTTGAGACTATCAAACCTTTACAAGAAATGATTAAGAAAGACACATAATTCAAATGGGGCCTTAAGAAGAAGGTATCTTTTGAGAAAATCAAAGCAAAGATAACAGAAGCTCCAACTTTGATAAGTCCTTACTTTACCAAATATTTTATATTGTACACATTTGCCTATGATGTTACATTTGCAGCTATCCTGATACAGAATAATTAAGAGGGAAATGAATATCCAATTGCATTTATGAGTTCAGGAATACAAGGAGAAGAACTGGGTTATCCTGAAGTGAATAAACATGCCTATGCTATCCTTAAATCAATTAAATATTTCATATATTTATTGATCAAATATAAAACTAAGGTAATTGTGCCTTACCCTGCTGTAAGAAATATCTTAGTGCATAAATATGTGGGAGAGAAAATGGCCAATTGGATAACAACCCTACAAGAATATGACCTTGAAATTAAACCTGCTAAAATTACTAATTTTCTAAAGTCATTACATTTAGCAGGAAATTAAACATGCTAAATTATTGTAAATGTAATGAGAAGGAATTATGTTATATCCCTATTAACAGTGACCAGTGTTACCATGAGATGAAGTATTATCTAACCCATGGTTCAACTCCAAATTGTATGGAACCTAAGGAGAAAATATCCCTGTGACTTAAGTCAACCCAATATCATCTCATACATGGAATGTTATACAGAAAAAATTACGATGGTGTCTATCTGAGATGTCTTGAGAAGGAGGATGTTGAAAAGGTCTTATCTAAAATTCATGATGGCCCTGGTGGAGGAAATTTCTGAGGATACACTACAAATCACAAATTAATTAGAGCATGTTATTAATGACCTACCCTATTTAAGGATTCTCACACATATGCTAGGAAATTCCAAGAGTGGCATAGGTCAAATGGAAAGGAAAGGAAACATGATTTTCCCCTTCAACCAATTACCATTGAATTCCCATTCCAACAATGGGGTTTATATGTGATAGAGGAAATAAATCCCAATTCCTCTCAATTGCACAAGTGCATCATAACAACAACAAACTATTTCACCAGATGGACTGAGGCAATTCCTTTGAAGGTTGTCAATTACAATCAAGTAATATCTTTCCTTGAAACCTTCATTATAACTAGATTCAACATTCCTGAATATTTGGTTTTTGACAATTCCAAGTACTTTTCTTCTTTGATATTAACTGAATATGCACTTGATTGGAATATTAAAATCAAATATTTAGCTAATTATTATTCCCAAGGGAATGGGCTAGCAGAATATGATAATAAAAATCTAATCAACATCCTAAAAATAACTATAACCGATCACCAAAGGAATTCGCATTTATCCCTCTCTAACGTTGTATGGGATGATAGGGTGATTCCTAAGTCCTCTCTAGGGAATTCCCCATTTTTTCAGGTTTATGGACAAGAAGCAATTTTTCCTACCCATACCTTTTTTCCTTCATTACAACTCACTCAATCTGTTCAAGACAAAGAGTGCCCAGTGATGCAGAAAAGGTTGAACAAGCTTCTTAAACTTGAAGAAGAAAGGGAAAAGGATAAAAGAAACCTAATACAACATCAAGAAGTAATTAAAATATGGTTTGATTAGTCATAAGTGGTAAAAAAAGAATTCGAAGAGGGTGATCTTGTCCTTAAATGGGATAAAGTAAATAAAATGAAAAGAAAATGTACAAAATTTCAAAAAATCTGGCTAGTTTCATATCAAATCCATTAGAAACCCAAACCAAGAATTTTGAAACTCAAGACATTGGAGGAATATGTGGAGGATATCCCTATCGATGGACAAATCATTAAACGATACTTCTCTTAATCATCTCAAGTGATGTAGTATTGTACATAGTAGGTTTATAGTTTTGTAAATAATCAATGAATAACACTTTCCCATTTTCCCTCTTTAGTTTTCAGTTTTTGTCTTTTCCCATTACATTTACAATAAAGTCATTATTGATCTGTCATTTTTCATACCCAAGACCCGACTTGTTGCAGATTTTGTTATAGAGTAAATGCTCAGCTAATGCCTAAATAACTATTTGGGTACCCAATAAGTGATAATAATGCCTTTCACTTAGCTAGAATATCACAACTAGTTGTTGGTTGTGGAGCTTGATTATCTTCCTGATTCAGAGGTCTTTTACTTTCAGTCATGTTTATACCCCATGAAGTATTTACACCCCAGAAGTATGTACACTCTTCCACACGGGGGAGTGCAGAGGGGGGGTACCCCCTCTACGGGGTCTGGGGGGATACCTCCTCGGATGGGGGGTCTGGGGGCAAGCGGGCCCCCAGAGGGTGTTCAAGGGCGAAGCCCCCGAAGGAAAAATTGCCTTGTAAAAGTATATTGTAATTTCATTGTAAATATGGACCGTTCATTATAAGGTCACAGATCTAACGGTAGAAATTATGTTAGGGTTTTTTTCCCTAGAAGGCAACCCTCTTTTATGAGGGAAATGTATTGCGGCTATGTTTTTGATGGCGTATATTCTATTCTGAGAGAGGAGACTGTGAGAGAAAGAAGAGGAAGTTACAACGGGTTTTGCTGTAGGTTGTATCCCTTCATTTGCTGGATAATAATAAAGGAAAGACCTGGCAATTTCTCTAGTGTACGTAGCCCACACTGGGTGAACCACGTAAATCCATGTCTCTCTTGTATTGTGTATCTTTTGTGTTTTGTTTCCGCATTTGTTTTATTTTATTGCTCGACGGTCTTGTTTTTCTAACACTAGTTACACTTGATGGGAGCAATTCAAGATGCTCTATTTTGGGAAAAACCACATACCATAGATGAGAAGTTTATAAGAACTAAAAGTTACGAATGTTCCTACATATATAAAAAAGTTGGAAGTTGCAGGTGTCTTCTAGATAATACTTATGAGACATCCCTCTTATTTGAACATAAAAGATAACTAGGAATATTCTTGGAAAGGACCCATGAGGATGAAATATTGACTGAGACCAATATATCAACATAAATCTTGTATCACCCCGCTTCTTAGACACCCATTATTTAGAAATGCTACATATATTACAAATCTAAAGGGTGAAAATTAAAGAGTGAACAAGCTAGGAAGTTGAAAGCACCAATGATTGTGTGGAAAGTACAAGTAAACTCGTCCGGGCTATGGACGCTTGTTGGCAACGGGGCCATGCTTGTATTATACCAAGGCAACTTCGTTGGGGATATGTAAGCTCGCTGGTAGTGAAGCAATGCTGGGAAAGAAAATATGAGGAACACACATCAGTCTATAAGCAGTTAGGAAAAAAATTATGTGGCGTCCAAGATCCTTCGAAATTCTTAAACTAAATTAACCAATTTTGCTCAATTGTCTCATAGGAATTATCCTGAAGATCATCTGTGATATCCTACATTAATTTTTCTTTTAGGAAAGAGTAGGTGATGTGGGGTCCATAGTATAGATCAACCTGTAAAATTCTCATCAATTCTACAACCATATGCATATAATCTAGAGTCCTAGCTGTGGTGGCAAACAACAACCCCATATTTTCTTGCTTTGAACAACTGAAAATTATGGTCCCTTTGAATTTTAATAAAATGTTTTATTTTCTTTTTGTTTAATCTTATTTAAGTTTGATTATATGATGAAGGAAATATTTCATGCTTGATTTGGTTTTCTGTTGGAAATTATGTTGAGAGTTATGACATTTCCTCATGATGACTTATACTTTTTTTTTCGTTTAATTTCATGATTTTCAACATGAAATTCAAAAGGAAATTAGAGGGAATTTTTTTATATTATGCATTAACTATTATGAGGGTTCATGTTATAAGATCATTATTTTTATTATCTGGTGGAATTCAAGAGTTGATTTATTATTATTGATTCTTTTTTTTTTAGAGAAATGATTCTACATGATCTTTATTATGTCATGACTAGAACTCTTGTATAATGGAAAATGTTTTATTGAGATATTTGGTGTATATATATCAACATTTAAGACTTTCTAGTTATGGTATTTATGGTTTTTATACGATTCAATTTATTTTGGTTTTATTGGATTGACATATTAAGGGTCATTCCCATGACCTTGTTTATTTCATTTTATCGATCCATAATTTGAAAGTATACTTGGTTATATCATGATCTCATCATTACAGTGACATGGATATGGGGTAATGTACTTGACAATTTAAAATTTAATGCTCATTAAGAGTTGAAACAGATATCCAAACTCAATTGAATTACATGACATATTATTTTAGTTACACATGGAATGTGAAATAATGGTGAGTGTCCTTTACCACTACATCCATTAACTCAACCACTACATCCATTAGCTCGAAGTTTCTCATGAAAATTGGTGAGATAGGTTCAGTATATATCACGGTCTCTTTAAGTTGTTTCATTTTATTTTCTAAGGTATTGTTGCTTTGGATTTCGGCTACCCCCTTTTTCACATTTGTAGTTCTTGTATATTTCTATACTCAAAATTGAAAATGTGTAGAGTCTATTGAGTTTTCATGGCACCTATAATGATGATTGAGGTCGTAGGGGCCAAAATTATAGAGGTTTATGAAGAATGTTCATCCTAGTTCCAAAGAGTTAGGTGGCTAGGGTTTATTAGGTATTTTCTAGGGCATAATTTATTTGTTGCCAAAGCATTTGCACATAGCTTCAATAGAAAAAGGGCCAAGGTCAGAGACCTAGAGTTTGAAGTGAATGAAGCACTAATTGTAGAAGCCACTCATTTTTTGATCGTTGGAGAGAACTGGTCAAAGAATTGTGTGGTCAAGCACATACCCTGGAATGAATTCTTGGTTTCAAATAAGATGGTGTATAACCCAAAAGGTATGCTCATTTTTCAATTGAAAAAGAAATGAAAAATTATGGTTGCAGTCATTAAATTGTATATTGCATGTGAGGGCCGATACAACATGGCCTTTTACTACCGTTTTCACCATCTTTTATTTTTCTTGGGTCAACCATTGAACTTACCCTATTATCTACTTAAAATCCTTTCTAATATGGCTAAATTTTATCAAAGAGAATTTGGGAATCATGGTAGGAGTCTTTTCCATCATAGGTTGATTCGAATTCTTGTCGAATTCAATCTTTCATAGCTAGGAGATGCCTGGGAGAATTTCCTTTAAAGGAATAAGTTTGTCATTTCAGTCTAGGATAAGGGTAGGGAGGAAATTCCTCATATTATTGAAGTTTCTCTAAAATTTATCCATGAAAATGTCTCAGATAGCAAACCCGTCTCATCGGTTCATCATGATTCAACAATAGAAACCCATGTTTAGCCACATGATACAAATATTATGAGGGTTGTTTGTCACGATAGAGATTTCCCAGAGTCAATGTCAACCCGAGTTACCTGTAGCTCAACAAAAATATCTAAAATTGGCCATTTGGGTATGAGTATTGATCCTACATGTGTATCAAAACTTGATTTTGTAGGACACAACGTTAACCAGAACCCTACAGCTGAAATGAAAGATAATTTTAGAGGCATGATAAAACAAAATCAAGTTAAAAACAAACAGTTGGTGAGGATGTTTTCATGGGCTCAAATAAATAGTTTAAAATAGGTCTCTGTTTCCACCATTTGTTATAGCTCAAAATGCCACTATTATGCATTTTTTATGTTGTCCTACTCATTCACACATATGCCAACCATTTTTGCTGGAGTTCCTCTTGAAAAACACTTTTTTATATAGTGTACGCATCCTAATACATATGCATAGAGCGTACATACACTAGTTGCATACCTGAATGCCTGCATACATATGCTAGCTGCATACCTGAAAGCCCACATATAATCTAAAAAATTGCAAAAAATAATAAATTTTGCACTTTTCGATGGAGTTTACGAGCTAATTTGGGTTGCACAACCATTTTACCTGATGTATCCCTTCTGAAAATCAAATAATCATCATTTATCCATATAAAATGGCCCTAAGGCGGGTCATTTGGACATATGAAAGAAGAGGCAAGTGAACTCTGCCAAAATTTCTCCCTTGTATTTCAAACCTTTTTTCATCTTGCTATGAGTTTCATCCTCAACATTCCCTACCATTCATCCTCCTTATAAAATCCATGCCTTTTCCCTATTTTGGTATGTTGGTTGTGAGGATAGCATATTGGGAATAGTGCACTTGGAGTCAAAGTAGAGGAACCCAGGCGAGGTTCGTGGAGCGATGCCAATAATATTCAGGTTGTAAATTCTAATCTTGTTATTAATAAAAGAGAAATATTATTTTCCTAGATCTATGCATTTTGATGTTTACATTTATAAATGGTTTTCATGAATATCTATACTTTTAGATGATATTGATAGTTATGCCTATGATGTTATAGTTTGTTCTGTAAAGTTGTTTCAGGCCAACTTTGGGAGGAGGCATGCAATCTTGGAATGGACAACGACAAAAGGGGATATACAATAGACATAATGACTCAAGGTACATATTTAAATCTTCTCTCCCTTCCCTTAATTATCTTTAGGTATTGTTGGATTTGGGTACAATAGAAGTTTTTATGTCTTTTAAGGTGTCAAGGCTCTGCCTAGTATCTAGACTCGAATTAGGGGGATTTTTCCCCATAGCAGAAATTGCAACTCCACTGGTGATTCTTGATAGGGTCTTGTTAGGAGATTATGTTTTGTTTGAATTCTTATTGTTTTCTATGATTTCTAAGTCTGTAAGAGTCTCTGGTCACCTTCCAAGTGTTTCCAATTTTCCTGATCTGGATGATCACTTTGAACTTTATCTCTTTTTTGAGTTGGTTAAACAATATACGTGCCCTATTCTATACCCAACATGTGTAAATACATGCTCTAATTTATCCAATAATGCATACATATGCGCTCTAAGTTATCTAAGCACATGTACATACACACTCTGATTTAGCCCAGCACGCGCACATCAGCAGTCTGCCTGTGCACAACACACATACCTGTTCTTTTGAAAACAAATTCAAAATTTTTTCTTTTACTTACAAGAAACCTTTGGTCTCTCAGGTCCTCCTGAGTACCAAAGACCTCTATTAACTATTGTTGAGAGAGATTTAGGTTTCATATTGTCTATGAAGCTGTAAATAAATCTTCTTGTATAGTTTTTTTTGTCTCTTCCTGTCTTTTATCAAGGTTGAAGGTAGGATTTTAAGATTTAGGTTATCCTTTGGATTATGGTGAATCCCTAATTTCTATAAGTGGTTTAGGACTCGAGTCAGCCTATTGGTTGTTCCCCTTCTCTCTTGACTTTCTTTGAAAAGAAAAATATTTGTTTTGTTGTTTTCATTTCATAAGCATATAAACAAATTTCAAAAATATTTGTAGTTAAGTGTAAACTTTTTTCTCATCCCTTTCCCTTGTATTCATTTTGAAAAAAGAAAAAGAAGTTTATTAACTGCACTTGCATGTTACTTTGCATGTAATGTTGGGTTGTAGTACCTTAGGTTGTGTTTATAAACGAAAAGAGTTCTCAACCCAAAGTTTTTTTTTTCTTCTTCCTTGAAAGTTTAAGTAGCTGCATTGCATTTGGAACGAAAAAGAATTCTAGGATAGATTGCATATTAGAATCTTCGTATCTATTTTGAAAAGTTTGCACCTTGAAAGTTAAAAGAGACAAATATTCATTTGTGGGATGTAGTTTTCTTTCATTTTCATTTAAAGAACAATTTTATAAAATCTCATTAACTCTTCTCTTTCGTCTCTCAAAGAACATCACAAGTTTCACTTCCATACCCCTGAGTAATCAAGCCACTAAAATCAATGCTTAATGTTAAAATCAATTAGACTTTTTCATTTATAGGGTACACCAATTAGACTAGGCTATAAGGCCTTGGATTAGGTGTGGAGAGGAAACTCTTCAAAGCCACTAAATAAACTTAAGAATCTGAGAGAGGGATTGTTGAAGTCCAATGTTGTAAACGTTAGCTAGGACCCCCCTCTGAAACATGGGCTAAACATGAGGTCATGTGAGGAAAAGCGGAGGAGATAACCCTCCAAAGTTGGACCAAGTGTAGTGGGGATCATATTTGAGGGTCATTCTTGGGATTTTGCTGACTGTATTTGACTACGAAGCTTCGTGGGCCTCAAATCCATTCAGGATCCTCAGTTGTCTTCTAGACCATTTTATTTCAGTACCCTTGAAAGGATTTGGACATATTTATCCTGCTCATATGATCTACTCGAATGTTGATTGTACCCACCTGGTGACTGACTGTGAGATGGAAACCTAGTTTCCTTTTATAGGGACTCACATAGGTTACTGCGGGGGTATACCGCGGTACCTAGGACATACATCAAACCATGCTTCATAGAGTATAACTGGATGGTGTTTCTATGTTTGAGTTACACTTGCACTGGTAATTTTATCTAATGTTGGTTGGCATAACTATTCTTCCATACATTCTCTTGATTGCTTGATTTATCTTTAGGGATTTTGTAGCGTGTGCTCCGTGCTTCTCCCTAGATTTACCTTAGAGTGTCAATTGATCATTTCACAAAGTGGAATATCAACAACTCTACCATTTGTGTAGGTTACAGGGCCTTCCATCGGTAACTTTGGATCCACCACCGCCACCGCTGAGGTGAAGGATAGACCAAGAAGGTTCTTTCGAAGTTACCAGGCCACAAGAAATTGTGCCCAATATCGTTCCTAGAGAAGACATTATTGCACTTGAGGAGATTAACATTTATGACCTTGAAGCTGAATGATTTAGGCCCGCAAACCCTCTGATCATTGATCTTTCATAGCCAATATTTGTTCAGATAGTCCCTCCTGAGGTGACTACTCATGATTTTTGTCTCATTATACAACTGGCTATGGGAGTGAATAATTCTACTTCTACTAGGATTCCTCATACTCCCATGCCGACTGTGGGTGGAGGGGCATCATGCCCCCTCCCCCACCTTCACCTATAAGGAATACCTCTAGTCAGATTCCTTCTCTCAAGTTAGTAGTGACACTATTTCCTAACACAACTGTGCTTGAAGAGCGTCTTGTCTATCTCAAGTAGCTCGATGAACAATGTCGAGATATCTCCTTGTCTAACGAGGCTCATAAACATCGCGTCAAGTGTCAGTATGATCAATCAATTTGCCCTAGGGTCTTCTCCAATGGTGATCTTCTCCTAGTCTATGATCAAGATAAAGATCCCTTGGGGGAAGAAAAGTTTAAACCTATGTGGTTCAGACTGTTTATTATAAAGAAAGTTTTAGAAAAAGGTGATTACGAGTTGGTTGATTTTGAAGGCAATGTGTTTCCTGGTCCCATAAATGGTCTTTATTTGAAGAAGTATTATGTTTAGGTTGGTCACCTGAGTGTGACTTCTTGTACATAATGTATATAGTTATCTATATATTTTAGTATCATTTTGTTTTATCGACGTATAGTTTATTGTGTCTCTAAATTGTGGCAGATGTCAAGTGAATCTAAGGTTTATGTTGGGTTCGTAGATGGTGCTAGCCATCACACTCGGAGGCTTGCTTCCATAGATTGGGTGATCTTCATTCCCATTGGTCAGTTGGTATCTTCTGGAGGTGATTGTCTAGGAGAAGCAACCAATAATGTTGACGAGTATAGCGATGCAATAGAATTGCTACGTGATGCTTTGTCACTTGGTATTTCTCACCTCCAGGTTCATTTAGATGCTCAACTGGTAGTGTCGCAGTTAAATCAAGTATACCACATCCATGATCCTACCTTGCACCGACGATTCCTTAGGGTACGCCTCTTGGAACATTATTTTGATTATATTACATATATTCATGTTCCTAGATTCTCTAATCAATTAACTGATACATTGGAAAATCATGTTTTAGATTGGCATCTTTCACACATATAAATATAAAAGCACACACATACACATAGATGTAAATATAATTGTACAAACTATATTTACTCCATAAGAAAAAAAGATGTATATATATAACATGTCCAAAAATGATGTCACAGTACATAATGTGGGCCATAAAGCCTAAAAATGTATCAAATATACATCGTCGATCTTAAGCCCTCAATACATAAGAGAGATACAAAAGTGGGTTCTCTGACAAGTATGATGTCCAATACTAATCTAATATCTAGGCCTATTGTCCCTAGTATAGTGCACTACGGTGTTGGCCCGATGTCGAAACAACTAGACCCATGCCATGGTACTCCTACTACATGAGTCTGTATGGATGGTGGTAGATCCTCGATCTCTTCCATGGGCATGCTATGGGTGAGGACTGTCATGTTCCTCTCTACCTGCCTTAGTACTCTCTCAGGATCTGCTAATGATGGCCCTACCTTTGGTGTGACTCCTCATGACTGGATCTTCTCTCGAGGATGACTCCTAGTCTGAGGGAAGTCTGTTGGACACACTGGTCCCACATCTGTACATAACATGTCTTTAAGTCATCACTGTGATGTCACCAAAAACATGTTTTCTTTTTCATTACAAAATTGAAAAATTAAAAATTTTAAAGTTTAAAATTGTTAGTACATACCTATCTCACCATGTTTTGCACCAGGGGGCATCGGGATGTCCAGGTCTCAAGAAACTAATACCCACATATAGGTAGTTTTAACGTACCCAACCACCAATGGGCCGAGAATGCTAACCTCAAGTCCCTTCTAAGGACTAATTCGACCCCTTCTCTAACTTTAGATAACAAGGATGCATGAAAGGTTCACATGCATGATCAGTATTAATGCTAAACATAAAAGAAATGAAGCACACGACATGCACAACAATAATCAACAAGCATGCATACTCTAAATACATTTAATTCAACGATAAATAAATACACAGCGGAATAAATAATACATAGGTAAATAATACCATAACAGAGAGCACTTATATTTTATAAAATAAAACCATCGAATGGCTGCAGAACAAGAACATTCCACCCAACTGTAGACATTGTTATTCCAAGTCACAACAACAATGTCACCCCTGATCCAGGGCTATGAATCCATAAGGATGACTCCAGACTATTACTTGGATTCCCCAAACCAATAAACACTCAAAATCTCACAAGCTTCTTAGCACCCACGACAATCCAAGTACCCAAATCTCTTCTACCCAGCCTACACCACCCAAGAGAATGGACCCCCACCCTTCTCTTCTATGCAGTCTTCGATTCAAAAATTTGGACATAGGACAAATCATCTCAGACATGTAGGCCTCGATTCATGGATGGATTACACCAACAATCTCTACAAAACATGTTTTCTTTTTCATTATAAAATTGAAAAATTAAAAAGTTTAAAGTTTAAAATTGTTAGTACGTACCTATCTCGCCACGTTTTGCACCAGGGGGCATCGGGATGTTCAGTTCTCAAGAAACTAATACCCACATATGGGTATTTTTAACATACCCAACCACCCACGGGTCGGGAACGCTAACCTCAAGTCCCTTCTAAGGACTAATTTGACCCCTGCTCTAACTTTAGATAACAAGGATGCATGAAAGGTTCACATGCATGATCAAGATTAATGCTAAACATAAAAGAAATGAAGCACACGACATGCACAACAATAATCAACAAGCATGCATTCTCTAAATACATTGAATTCAACAATAAATAAATACACAGCGGAATAAATAATACACAGGTAAATAATACCATAACAGAGAGCACTTATATTTTATAAAATAAAACCATCAAATGGCTGCAGACCAAAGACATTTCACCCAACCGTAGAAATTGTTATTCCAAGTCACAACAACAATGTCACCCCTGATCCAGGGCTATGAATCCATAAGGATGGCTCCAGAGTATTACTCGGATTCCCCAAACCAGTCAACACTCAAGATCTCATAGGCTTATTATCACCCACAACAATCCAAGTACCCAAATATCTTCTACCCAGCCTACACCACCCAAGAGAATGTACCCCCACCCTTTTCTTATATGCAGTCTTTGATTCAAAAAGTTGGACACAGGACATATCATCTCAGACATGCAGGCCTCGATTCATGGATGGATTACACCAATAATCTCTACAACCAATTATTACCATGGTTTTTCTTCAACAATTCATTTCCCCTTCCCAAGACAAACACGAATGAGGAAGACAAGTGCGATGAAAGAGTGAATGGAGTGAAGTCTCCACAGGAGGTGTGAACAATGAGAAATTTGAGTGAATGAAAGTGTGAGTGGATGAGTAAAGCGACCAACAACAGAACAAGAGCGAGAGATGGAGTGAGAACGAACCCCACCAACAGACCAGGGATGAGTTTATGTAATTCTTGGGAATCAAGAACCTTAGGGCCTTTCCCCAAGAAGCTCACATAACTACTATTCTCCATTAAGAAAAAATGGAGAACAAAATATAAAATAAATGCTTAGCCCCTCAAGCCCCCTCTCTTATGGAATCATACCTGCCTATAACTCTTGTTCTTGTCTATCTAGCAGCCAATGATGTATTATTTCTTAGGCACACTGGCCTCTTTTGATTTTTTAGGCACTCTGGCCTCTCAATAGTTTAACAAATACATTATTTAATATGGGGCTTAGAACCCAGGGTGTTACATCCCTCCCCATTATTTTGGGACTGTCCTCGGTGCATTTACAAAAAAGAGATCAAAATGTCAAATTTTATTCAAAACGTTGTGGGTACTCCGCCTGCATGGCATCTTCATGCTCCCAAATAGAATCTTCAGGACTGTAGTAGGTCCACTGAACTTTTACCAGATCTATAACTCGATTCCGGAGCATTTTGAATTTTTTGTCCAATATTCGCACTGGATGGACTTGAAAGTCTCCCTCTGTCTCTACCTGAACCAGATACCAATCAATAACATGGTTAGGATCATGAACATATTTTTTTAGAAAAGAGACATCAAACAAATTATGCACATTCATGGAAGTAGGCAATGCAAGCATGTATGCAACTGGCCCTATTCTGTCCAATATCTCAAATGGACCACAGAATCTGGTTGCCAACTTTGTACAATTACCCAACTTCAAAGAGATTTTCTTGGGTTTCACTTTTAAAATCACATGCTCCCCCACTTTAAATTATTTAGTTGTCTGGTTCTTATCTGCATAAACTTTCTGTCTATCTTGAGTTGCCTTTAAGCTTTTCTTAATCTTAACCATCTGGTCTTCCATATCCTTGATCAATTCTGGCCAGAGTACCACTTTGTCTGCTGGGTTGTCCCAACTTACTAGAGTATTGCATTTCCTATCATACAAAGCTTCAAATGGGCTCATTTTCAATGAAGCCTGATACCCATTATTATAGGAAAACTCAACCAAGTGCAAGTAATCTTCCCACTTGGATGGCTTATCCATCACATACATTCTCAACATGTCTTCAATTTCTCATTTGACTCTCTTTATCTGCCCATGTGACTGTGGATGGTATGTTGTGCTAAAGTTCAGATTTGTACCAAATCCTTTGAACAATATGCTACAGAAACTTGAAGTAAACTTTGTGTCTCTTTCTAAGACAATTGTCCTAGGTATCCCATGCAACCTAGCAATTCCCCTCATGTAAACTTCTGCAACATTAGTTGTTGTATGAATTGTTTTTACAGGAACAAAATGAGAAGACTTGGTCAATTTATCAACTACCATGATTGAATCGTGTTTCCTTTCTATCCTGGGAAATTTAGTTATAAATCAATGGTTACCACTTCCCATTTTTTTTCTGGAATTGGTAATGGTTGTAGCAAACCCGCTGGGTGCCTATGCTCAGCCTTCACTCTCTGACATTCCATACATCTAGCAATGTAATCAACAACATCCTTTTTCATTCCTGGCCAAAAGAATTGGCTTCTTACTGTTGATTTTTTTTTTTTTGTAACCAGGATGTCCAACATATGGAACATTATGCATTTATTTTAATACCAAATTCCTGAGTTCTCTAGAACTAGGAACATAAATTCTATTTTTATGCATAAGTAATTCATCTTCCTTCATCTCATACTCTTTCATTTTCTATTGTACATCCTCTTTCTGTAAGCTTTCCTTTACCTGTAGGTAATGCTGATCTGTAACAACAACATTTAAAATTCTTCTCTTCAAGTCTGATTGATGCATACTGACAATTGTAGCATGCATGAGATGCACTCGTCTTCTAAGTGAATTAGTAACTTTATTTTCTTTTCCTTTGATATGCTTGATGTCAAAGTCATATTCAGTTAAAAATTCCAGTCATCTCTTTTTACTGTTATTCAAAGTTGGTTGTTCAAAAAGATACTTTAGACCACTGTGGTCTGTTCTTAATTCAAATCTATTTCCCATGAGATAATGCCTCCACATCTTCAATGCATGGACAATGGCAACAAGTTCCAAACCATGCATGGCATAGTTCCTCTCATGTTCTTTAAAATTTATGGACTCATAACCAACAACATGTCCATTTTGAGTGAGGAATCCACCAATTCCTTCCTTGCATGCATCTATACATACCACAAAACTTTCATTTGGGTCAACAATCTTTAAAATAGGTGCACTAGTAAGTAATTCCTTCAGCAAATTAAAGTTCTCTTCACACTCTGTTGTCCATTGAAATTTAATTCCCTTATTTTGCAAAGAAGTGATGGGATGAGCAATCTTAGAGAACCCTACTATAAATCTTTTGTAGTAAACAACTAAACCCATAAAAGATCTGACTTCTGAAACATTCTTGGGCGCTGGCCATCCTCTAATGGCTTCAATATTTTCTAGATCTATTGTTATACCTTGTTTTGAAATAATGTGCCCCAAGTAATGGATATGATTTTGATAAAAATAACACTTACTCATCTTGGCATACAAATGATGTTCCCTCAACACTTTAAATACCATTCTTAGGTGATTTTCATGCTCTTCCTCTGACTTAGAATAAACAAGTATGTCATCCAGGAATATTATGACAAAATTATCCAAGTAATTTCTAAATATGTCATTCATTAAGCACACAAATACAACTGGTGCATTGGACAATCCAAATGGCACCACTACAAATTCATAATTCCCATACCTGGTTCTAAAGGTTGTCTTATGGATGTCTTCTTCTTCGATTCTTACCTGATGGTATCCCGATCTCAAGTCTATCTTGGAGAATATCTTTGGCCCTCTTAGCTAATCAAAGAGGTCACCAATTATGGGTAGTGGATACTTTTTCTTTATAGTGGAATTATTCAACTGTCGAAAATCAATACATAGCCTCAAAGTTCCATCATTGTTTTTGACAAAGAGTATTGGTGCTCCCCAAGGTGAAACACTTGGACGTATGTATCATTTCTCCAACAATACAGATGCATTTGTAATTATTTTAACTCTAGTGCACTCATTTTGTAAGGTGTTTTTGACACCATGAAAACTCCTGGCACTAAATCAATAGAGAAATCTATTTCCCTTTTTGGTAGAAACCCTGGTATTTCTTGGAATGCATCTTCAAATTCTTGTAGTATTGAGAAATATTCAAGGCTTGGCCCTTTTGTCTTTTCTAACTCCTCCACATGGGTTGCATATAATTGAAATCCTTTTCTGAAACACCTCTTTAGTTGTAAGGCTAAAATATCTCTTATAGAGATGGGTCTTGTAACACCTTTCAAAATGCTCTATTTTCCTTCTTCATCAAGACATGTAAGTGTCTTGTTATGAAAATATAGGACAACATGATGCTTTTCCAACCAACCCATTTCAATCAAAATATCATAAGACCCCAATGCTATGATATTTAGATCAACACTAGTATTCACACCAACAAGACTTACCGAATAACCTATGACCATATCATGGATTCTCCTTTTCGTTCCAGTGGCTATTTGAACCAAACTTGATTTTCCAACCTTAATTTTCTCCAAATGTAAACTATCCACTATTTTAGGATCAATGTCTCAATGACTTGCTCCTGAATCAATTAAAATCATAACATGATGATTTATGATCTTACCTTTCACCTCGATCATATTGGATCGGTACTCTAATTTTTTATCATCTAAGGCTACATAAATCCTTCCCATGCATTCTATTGTTGTAGCCTCTTAGATGTTGTGAATGGTCTTCACTCTATCCTTTCTATGTGAGCAATCCTTGTATAGGTGATCTTCTTTGCATCCCCAACATTGGATTGGTGGTCTTCCCCTTTTTCCCAAGGAGCCTTCTTTCTTGGATTCATCCTTAGCATACTGGTCTTAATGATTTTTATTAGGTTCACTTATGTTGAAAGGAGGTTTTAATCCTTTCTTCCTCTAATCATACTTCTCCTTCTTCTTATACTTCCAATATTTCTTCTTGGATTCTCTGCCTGGCCTTGCTCATATAGGTACTTATCCTTCCTAATGGTGTCAATCAAGGTCTTGGGATCATCATACCCAATATTTTCTTTATAAAAGGATGTAAGTACACTCAAAAACCTCTGTATTTTTACCTTTTCATCATTTATGAAACCAACATACTTTAACAACCCCAAGAACTTCTTCTCATACTCTACCATGGTTGTGCTTCCTAGCCTAAGTTCAAAGAACTCCTACATTTTATTTTCATATAAATTCTCTGAGAGGTACTCCTGAAATTTCTTCTTGAACTACTTCCAAGTGATCCTATTCTCATTAATATGTTCAACTTGCTTCAATTGATCCCACCACATTGTAGCTTTCCCATGTAAATGATAGGTGGAAATTATGGATTCTAGGTTTGATGAATAGTTATGCAATTGGAAATATCTCCTGAGTCCAAGAAACTATGCTTCAACATCATCTTCCCTTTCCCTTTCACCATCAAAGAATGGTGGCATAAGCCTTCTCAACTCTCCTTGCAAACTGTCCACTTCATATCTCTTTCTTTGGTGCCTAACAAAAGACACCTCTGGACTGCTTATGGAATCTTCATATGCATAAAAATTTATTGTTGAGTAAGGAGGTGAGGGATGCCTATGAGCTATGCTAGCACTTCTGGAATAACCATCTCTTCCATTATCATATCCTCTTTCATGATACATGCCTTCTTCCTATAGTTTTGGGCCATTCTTTGTTTGTCTTTGCAATTGATTTAAGCTCTACAAAACTCAAGCATTTATCTAACTTTGCTCCATCATAAGCCTCTCATTGTCTTCTTTGTAGCTCTGCACTTCTCTTTTCAGGATTATCACAGTTTCTATCAATGTTTCTTGCTCCCCTCGGCCCTTATGTCTGTTGGATTCCATCTCTGCATTACCAAATCTAGTATTTTGGCGTTTGGCCTCTTTATCACGGCTGGAGGCTCCCTCACCTTCTTACATTTCTTGAATATTCATTATGAGATGATATGTTTAAACCTATTAATTATCAGAAATGCACAAGTGGCCATTTTGTCAGAGTTAAGCATATGATAAACAAAAAATTTCCAAACAATGCTACAAGTCCCTTCAATTAATGAAGAATATATATATCATTCTACATCATATAACAGTTCCATGTTAGCCCTTGGCCGATAAAAAATTTAATTGTTTACAAGTGCTTCCTTCAAACCACTTCCCCAGGTGACCACAGTTCAAAACCACGGGATAAATCCTTCCTTAGAGATTTTCTTTCTTCGAAATAAAAAAAATTCAGCCACTAGCCCTTTTTCCTTCAACTCTCAATCACATGTCACCATGACTATGACCCTGTGCTTAGCTGAAAAGAGCTTATCAGGAGCTTCGGGACTTTGGGGATTTAAAACTTTGGGCTTTGGGGTTTCACCTTAATCACACTTTATTTTCCCCGAATGTCGAACTGGCGAACTTCCGAACAGACCCTTCTTTGGAGCTTCGGGGCTCCGGAACTTCGGGCTTCGTGGGTTCCACCTATAGCACACAACATTCCCTTTGAACATCAAACTGGAAAAATCTCAAAGAGTCTATTCAAAGTATCATTACTCTGGTGCTTCGAAGCTTCATACTTTAGAGTTTATTACAAAAACACACCTTAATTTCCCCTAATGCCGAATCTCTGAACTATCGGAGTCTCACCAGTAGCTATGCATCAGGGGGTGATACGTGGCAAAAATATGGAGATGACATGTGGCCCATTCTATAGGTGACACATATCAAGTTATAACTGGCACAAAATATCTGTGAAAAACATGAAACAAAATGACACATGGCACATATAAAGTTGGTCCATGTCACCCTAGGTGACGCCAGCATGCCACGTCACTCCAGCACTTCAGGACTTCGATACTCTGAAGGATATCTCACCATAACACTTTGAAACTCTTGAATGTCAAACTTGTGAATTTCTGCATATATGTTATCCAGAGCTTCAGGGCTCTAGAGGTTCAGAACTTTGGGATTCAAAGGAATTGTCAACACAACACAATAAATCTCCCGAATGCCAAAATTTTGAACTCCCAATTCGGTTCACGTCACTTCAATGTTCCAGGACTTCAAAACTTCAGGCTTTGAAGGATTTCACTGCTGAACACTACCCCACCCCTGAACTGCCGAATGCTGAAATTATGACTAGTTGCTACCCTTTGGACATGTGTCCCCAAGCATGGATGGTCCAGATTGGTTCCAAACTTTGGGACTTCAAGGAACTCTTATTTCCGTGCAACCACAAAATAATTTCCCTGGAGTGTCAAACTACTGAACCCCTCGGGGAATCCAATAGTCTGCATTCTCCCAAATGATCTATGGTGTAGAACCACTATGGGACTTCGGAGCTTCGAGGCTTTGGAACTCTGGGACTTCGAAACTTCAGAGGATTTCACATATGCACAACTCAAAACTCCCAAATGTCGAATTTTTGATCACTTCCACGTCATCCGAGGTGAAGTCATCATGTCACATCATTTCAACGCTCTGGAACTTCGGGACTTTCCTTACTCCATGCAATAATCACCAACTTCCTCTGGAGTGCCAAACTTTCGAACACTTGTTAATCCACTGACACGTGTCCCTAACGACCAATGGTCATGATTAACTCTAGAGTTTGGGTCTTTAGGATATTTTATTCCTGGTAGTTTAAGGAATCGCTCCTCCTGGAGTGTCAAACCTTCGAACTACCATGAGATACATGACTCACACTTTCTTGCTCACAGATATAACAATTGGGATCTGATATTCTTTACTGTGGTTCACCTCCTAATATGTTCTTGAGCCAACGACCCATATCTGTCCTTGCATGAATATGTTGGTCATGTACTCCTCCCAGTGATCTACGATGTAGATTCACTCCGGAACTCCATAGTTTCGAGGCTTTTTCCTCTCTTATGACAAAGAAATTAAAAAATACGGAACGACGAGGTCCATAGGACTTCAGTGCTTAACCTCAATTCTCCTTTTCCAGATCTGACGGCTATGAAGGATTCGTGCCTTTTCAAACAAATCTGATGGCTTAGGTCAAATCTTGTGGCCCAAATCAATGACCATTGTGGTTTCTCAAATCGCTACACCTCCTGAGCTTTCAAACATAGTTAAGGCATGCTGTCAGTGCCCTCCTAGTGCTCACAAGCGTATCTGCAACTCAAAATTTGGCCATTCTGACAACACTTCTTTGTGAACGTTCATATACCAAATTGTAACTTACACATCCTATCCCTACTCAATCTTGAAAACTGGGCTTTGATACCAATCTGTAACATACCCAACCACCCATGGGTCAGGAATGCTAAACTCAAGTCCCTTATAAGGAATAATTTGACCCTTTCTCTAACTTTATATAACAAGGATGCATGAAAGGTTCACATGCATGATCAAGATTCATGCTAAACATAAAAGCAATGAAGCATACGACATGTACATCAATAATCAGCAAGCATGCATACTCTAAATACATCAAATTCAACAATAAATAAATACACAGTGGAATAAATAATACACAGGTAAATAATACCATAACAGAGAGCACTTTTCTTTTATAAAATAAAACCACTGACTGGCTTCAGACAAAGGTCGTTCCACCCAACCGTAGATATTGTTGTTCCAAGTCTCAAAAATAGTGTCACCCTCGAGCCAGGTATATGAATACACAAGGATGGTTCCAAAGTGTTACTCGCCTTCCCCAAACCAGTCAGCACTCAAGCTCTCACATGATTCCCAACACCAATAACAAGCCAAGTATCCAACTCTCTTCTACCCATCCTGCACCACCCAAGAGAATGGACCCCCACCCTTCTCTGCCACGTGGTCCCTCAAGAAGTCCTTCTTCTTCCAAGGATCCAGCGCAGCTAGTCCAAAATCTCCATGTTGGGACTCTCAGTGCTCATAGCTATGAGAAAAGTTGGACACAGGCCAAAGCATCTCAGACATGCAGGCCTAGATTCATAGTTGGATTACACCAACAATATCTACAACCACCATTACCATGGTTGTTCTTCAACAGTTTGTTTCCCCTTCCCAAGCCAAACCCGAATGAGGAAGACAAGTGCGGTAAAAGAGTGAATGGAGTGAAGTCTCCATGGGAGGTGTGAACAACGAGAAATTTGGTTGAATGAATGCATGACTGGATGAGTGAAGCGACCAATAGAAGAACAAGAGAGAGAGAGGGAGTGAGAATGAAACCCCCCAATAGACCAGGGACAGGTTTATGTAATTCTTTGGAATCAAGAACGTCATGGCCTTCCCCCAAGAAGATCACATAACTTCTATTCTCCATTAAGAAAAAATGGACAATAAAATATAAAATAAATGCTTATCCCCTCGAGCCTCCTCTCTTATGGAATCATATCCCCCTATAACTCTTTTCCTTGTTTGTCTAGCATCCAATGATGTATTTATTATTAATAATGATCAAAAGATTACATTTATTAGGCACATTGGCCTCTTTTGATTGTTTGGGCACTTTGGCCTCTCAATAGTTTAACAAATACATTATTTAATATGGGGCTCAAAACCTGTGGTGTTAAGCACACATGTACACACACATGTAAATATAATTGTACAAACTATGTTAACTCCATAAGAAAAAATATGTATATATATAACATGTCCAAAAATGATGTCACAGTACATAATATGGGCCATAAATTCTCAAAAAGTATCAAATATAAATCATCAGGTGTAGGCCCTCAATACATAAAAGAGATACAAAAGTGGGTGCACTGACACGTATGATATCCAATACTAATCTAAGCTCTAGGACTATTGTCCCTAGTGTATTTCACTATGGCATTGGCCAGATGTCATAACAACTAGACCCATGCCTTGGTACTCCTACTACATGATTCTGCATGGATGGTGGCAGATCCTCGATCTCTGCAATGGGCATGCTATGGGTGAGGACTTTTGTGTTCTTCTCTACCCACCTCAGTACTCTCTCAGCCTCTGCTAATGATGGCCCTACCTTTGTTGTGGCCCCTCCTGACTGGATCTTCTCTCGAGGACAACACCTAGTCCAAGGAAAGTCTGTTGGTTGCATCAGTCCCACATCTGTACATAACAAGTCTTTAAGTCCATACTGTGATGTCACCAAAAACATGTTTTCTTTTGCATTATAAAATTGAAAAATTAAAAATTTTAAAGTTTAAAATTGTTAGTGCATACCTATCTCGCCATGTGTTACACTAGGGGGCATTGACATGTTTGGGTCTCTCAAGAAACTAATACCTTCATATGGGTAGTCCTCGATGGTGGGAATCTGACGTTTCTATAAGTCAAATAACTTTTCATCATATGAATGACATACCCCCCCACCTCCCTGACACGACATCAAAGAAACCCATCTACATAATGCTGGGAAAGAGGCTACATGTCCCCTCACACCCTCTCTTGGGCTCATGCCTGACACTCTTTCAAAGAAGAATGCGCATAGTACTATCTCAAATCTAAAGTTTATTTTATTCCTTAACTTACACTTTGTCAGCTAGATATTCATATAGTTGAGCATGGTAGTTCTCCAATCTAATATAACTGGCTACAGACACTGCACTACACATTGAATCTGAGCTTGTGAGGCCTGATGTAGTGCAACAAATCCTATAATCTGCCCAATCAAGTATATTACCATTCTCAAGCTAAGATTTTCGATCTTTTGTATCATAACTTGTGAGCCTATCTTTTCTGTATCAGCCTCACAATACATGTCAGTATAATGGGCTATGTTATATGGCACTGGAGAGAAAGTATCCAAGTTCAACGGTTCTCCCCTCCTAGAGAGACCAGTCAAAAATATATATATCTTTAGTGGTTGGTGCTAATGATTGGAATTCTAGCATAAAGGCCTCTACATATGGGTTCCAATACTTTGCTAGATGGTTCAGTAGTATTGGTCCTTGGTTGAGCTCTCATAAAGTGTAACACCCCAAGTTTCAAACCCCCATTTTAAATAATGTATTGTTACAATGTTGAGAGGCTAGAGTGCCCAAAAAATTATTAAAAGGCCAGTTTTCCCAAGACATGTAATGTTTTTTGTCATTATTAATAATAAATACATCATTGGCTGCTAGATGGACAAGGAATAGAGTTATAGGGGGATATGATTCTACAAGAGAGGGGGTTTGAGGGGCTAAGTGTTTATTCCTACGTTAATTACCCTTTTTGCGTAAGGGAGGGGTCAGTTACGTGAGCTTCTTGGGGAAGGACAGGAGGTTCTTGATTCCCCTGAAGTTACTTAAACCCACCTCTTGTCTGATTGGGGGGGTTCGATTGATGGATTGTTCGTTGATTTCCTGTATGTTCATTCATTTTCGATCACGCACTTTCATGCACCCACTTACCCATTCATTGATCCATCCTCATCCGTGTCTTGGCTTGGGAAAGGGAACCAAATTCTTGAGAATTAGCCATGGGATAGTTGGATGTAATGGTCACTGGTGCAATCTAGCCATGACTTGGGGCCTGCATGTCTGAGATGCGTTGGCCTGTAACCTGTTTTTCTCACAACTGTGAGTCATGAGAGTTCCCACATTGAGATTCTGGACCAGTTGTGTTGGAGGCCCTGGAAAAAGGAGAAGGACTGTTTGAGGGACTATGTGGCAAAGAAGGGTGGAGGTCCATTCTCTTGGGAAATACAGGATGGGTAGAAGAGAGATGAGTACTTGGATTGTTGTGGGTGTTGGAAAACCTATGAGAGCTCGAGATTTAACTGGTTTGAGAACCCAAGTACACTTTGGAATCATCCTTGTGTATTCATATCCCTAGCTCGAGGGTGACACTGATGTTGAGATTTGGAGTAGTGGTGTCTACAGTTGAGTGGAACATCCTTGGTATGAATCTAGTTGGTGTCACCTTTTTATAAAGATAAGTGCTCTTTGTTGTGACATTATTATCTGTGTATGAATGTATTCCGCTGTGTATTTTAATTATCATTTAACTAAATCTTAGATTATGCATGCTTTCTGGATATTGTTGTGCATGTCGATTAAATATTTTCTTTTATGCATCCTTTTATTTCAAAAAGGTATCGGTAAGAGAAATAAGTCCAAGGGTGGGCTTGTAGGTAGCATACCCCGATCTGTGGGTGGTTGGCGATGTTCCAGTTTGGTATCAGAGCTTCTGGTTGAAACACCAGGCCGGTATGGGCCAGGTCTATTGGTCAGAGTCTCATGGTCGAGATTGAACTTTGAATGTGAAGTTGAAAAGCTTAGGAGGAATGACATTTTAGAATCTACACAGGAGAAAGAACTTCAGAGATTTGTTGTAAGGGGTTCGAAGGATTGTGACCGTCCCCTTCGTATTCAGGAGTGATCGCCACTGTAGGATCAGGAGAGATCTGAGATCGTTGGATGAAAGGATTGGTGAATAGGGTTCGTCCAATGTAAAGGAAGCAAGGGTTAAGGACACAACTGTCAGATTGATTGGAGAGATATCAATGACCAACAGGCATTTCAGGGAACCAAGTTGCATGAGAGATAATTTCCCAAGGTGGTCCTGTAATAAAAACCACGGTTTCACCAAGGGGGTTACATGTTAGCGTTAGGAGAATTGCAGGGTGAAAACCGGGTTACTCCAAACCACCGATGCGCACCCCCATAAATGGAAAGGCAGTAAGTGATGTGACATGTTGGTTCTCGAACATCGAAACTCCATATAGCCAAAGTAGCTAGGAACCATAGATCTATAGGAGGACACGTGTCAACCGATCATGTGCTCTGGATAAAATGTTTAGGGAAAAAGTGAGTGAGGAGGAGGTTTGAAGTTTGAGACTTCCAAAACCTGAAGACTAGAAAGGATCTCAGCCATTGATCTGCCGAGAGCCACACATCACCAGATCTAGGGCTTCGAATAAAAGCCAGTGGGGCCATATAAGATTTGAAGTTTGAGATTTCCAAAGTCCGGAGTCCCAAGGAAATCATAGCCTTCAATCCACAGGAGACACGTGTCAGCAGATTGCGAACTTTGGATAAAAAAATTTCAAAAAAAAGGGTTGATGTTTGAGATTTCCGAAGTCTAGAGTACTGAAGTAAAACATAGCCATCAGATTAAGGAAGACATGTGGTGCAAGTCTGTGGATTCCGGGTGAATACCTGAAGTGAATCTTAGTCGTCCGATCCATAAGGACACATGGCAACATATTGGCTAGTTTGGGAATTTGAAGTTTGGGAGGATTGGAAGTGTGCTAGTATGAAAACTATCGAAGTCTCGAGGCTCAAAGAGCCGAAGTGGTGGGGCACAATGACATCACCAGGAGGTGATGTGGACCCTATAATTTCTGAAGTGACGTGGTTTGCAGACATCACCAAGGGTGATGTGGACACATGGGATGTGTGCCACATGTCAGTAAGTTTTGAGAATTTTGAGTATTGAAAAGTTAGTTAGAACGTGACATGT
This sequence comes from Picea engelmannii, assembly GCA_009831015.1. NCBI lineage: Eukaryota > Viridiplantae > Streptophyta > Pinopsida > Pinales > Pinaceae > Picea > Picea engelmannii. The sequence goes on from ML781336.1 coordinate 1,437,014, forward strand.
GGCACCCGCCTAATTGAGACACTTGTTGTCTTCCAATATTTTTCCACGTGGTGAGATATCATGCAGTCTGGAGGTTGGGCACTCCAGAGGGGAATGATGTGACAAGTTTAATTAGGTCGAAAAATCCTGAAGGCCTAAAGGCCCGAGTACATATCAACCATTGATTCCATAGGACACACGTCGAAGGATCATCGACTTTGGGTGAAAGCACTCTGGGAGAAAGTGTAGGAGGGAAGTTTGAAACCTCTGAAGCTTGAAGAGCCGAAGCGATTCATAGTCATTGATCTATGGGAGGACACATGTCGATAGTTTATGAACTCCAGATAAAAAGCATTCCAGGAGGAGGTAAGAGAGGAAAGTTGAGACTCCCGAAGCATGGAGTCCTAAAGTGGATCTCGATCGTTGATCGTGAAAGAGGATGAGAACCATTGATTTGGTCCTGGATGAATGTTCCAAAGTCCCGAAGCTCTGGACAAGCACTTTTTCAGCTAAGCGTAGGGTCATGGCCATGGTCATATGTTGATTGAAAGCTCAGGGAAGGAGGGCTAAGGGCCGAATTGGTTGTTCTCAGGATAGAAAAGTGATAAGGAAGGATTTAACCATGGTTTCTAGTCGTGGTCACCTAGGAAGGTGGTTTGAAGGAAGCGCCTGTGTAGGATGAAATTCTGTGTTAGCCAAGGATAATAGTACACTTTTATTTTTAGAGAATGGGGATATGATCTCCATGAACATAAAAAAAGAAAGAGACCTATATCATGGTTTGGAAATTTTGTTTATAATATGCATAATTATAACAAAATGGTCACTTGCACATTTTGCATAATTAAGGGGTTTAAACACATTAGCTCAAGATGTGTATTGAGGAAATGGAAGAAGGTGAGGGAGCCTCCAATCATGATAAAGAGGTTGAAGGTCAAAATACCAGAGTTGGTAATGTAGAGACAGATTCCAACGGACACAAAGGAAATGTAGAGAAGGAAACATTAATAGAAACAGTAAGAAGCCTGAAGATGGAAGTGCAGAGCTACAAAGAAAACAACGAGAGAATTATGAGAGAGTAAAGTTAGATAAATGCTCGAGTGTTGAAAAGATTAAATCAGTTGCAAAGGAAAACAAATAAGGGATCAAGCTCAAGACAAGAGGAAGGAGGCATGTGTCATGAAAGAAGAGATGCTCATGGAAGAGATGATTATTCCAGAAGTGCTAGCAGAGCACATGGACACCACTCACCTCCTTACTTAGGAATAAATTTTGATGCATTGGATGATCATGTAAGCGGTCTTGAGGTGTCCCCTATCAGAAAACAAAGAAGGAAACAAGAGGTAGATAGTTTGCAAGAAGAGGTGAGGAAGCTCAAGCCACCTTCCTTCGATGGTGAAAGAGAGAGGGAAGATGATGTCGAAGAATGGTTGCTTGGGCTCCAGAGATATTTTTAGTTGCATAAATATTCATCAAACCTGGAAGCTAGGATTTCCACCTACCATTTACACAGGAAGGTTGCGATGTGGTGGGATCAACTAAAGAAAGTGGAACATGTTAATGAAAGTAGGAACACTTGGAAACAGTTCAAGAAGTACTTCCAGAAGGAGTACCTCTCAGAGCATTTCTATGACAAGAAAATGTAGGATTTCTTTGAACTCAGGTTGGGAAGCATGACTATGGAAGAGTACGTGAAGGAGTTCTTGGGATTGTTAAAATATGTCAAGTTCATTGGTGATGAGAAAGTGAAAATACAGATATTTCTAGTAGATTTCCAACCTTTTATAAGGAAAAGATCAAGTATGATGAACCTGGGACCTTGACTGAGGGCATCAAGAAGGATAAATATTTGTATGGGCAAGGCTAGGGAAGAGAATCCCTATGGAAATATTGGAAGGAAAAGAATATTGAGAAGTCTGATCAGAGGAGGAAAGGATTCAAACCTCCCTTCAATAGGAACTAACCTAATAGAAATTGCCAATATCAGTATACTAAGGGGGAATCCAAGAAAGATGATTCTTTGGGAAAAAGGGGAAGACCACCAATCCAATGTTGGGGATGCAAGGAATATCACCTGTAAAAGGATTGCCCACACAAAAAGGATGGAGTGAATACTAGGCACAAAATTCAAGAGGCTACAACAGTCGAATATATGGGAAGAATCTATGCATCTTTAAATGATCAACAAGCAGAATAACATTCCAATATGATTGAGGTGGAAGGTAAGATCATAAATAAACATGTTGCTATTTTGATTGATTCAGGAGCAAGTCATTACTACATTGATCCTAATATAGTGGATAGATTACATTTGGAGAAAAGTAAACTTGGAAAAGCAAGTTTGGTTCAGTTAGCCACTGGAACCAAAAGGAGAATCCATGATATGGTCAGAAGTTGTTCTATAAGTATTAATGTCATGAATACTAATATTGATCTAAATATCATACCATTGGGGTCTTATGATATTCTAATTGGAATGGATTGGTTGGACAAGCATCATGTTGTCCTAGATTGTCATAACAAGACATTTACATGTCTTGATGGAAATGGAAAACAGATCATTGTGAAAGGAGTTCCAAGACCCATCTCTATAAGGGATATTTCAACCTTACAGCTAAAAATATGTTTTAGGAAAGGATGTCAATTATATGCAGCTCATGTGGAAGAGATAGAAAATGCAAAGGGGATAAGCCTCGAATATGTCTCGATACCACATGAATTTGAAGATGTATTCCAAGAAATACCCGAATTGCCACCAAGAAGGGAGATAGATTTCTCAATTGACTTAGTGCCAGGATCCGTCCCAGTGTAAAAAAAACCTTACATAATGAGCACACCATAGTTAAAATAATTACAAATGAAGTTGGAGGAATTGTTGAAGAAATGGTACATACGTCCAAGTGTTTCAACTTGGGGAGCACCAATACTTTTTGTCAAAAAGAAGGATGGAACCTTGAGGTAGTGTATTGAATTCCGACAGCTGAACAAGTACACAATAAGAACAAGTATCCTCTACCCTGAATTGATGACCTCTTTGATCAACTAAGAGGAGTAAAGATATTTTCAAAGATTGACCTGGGGGAAGGATACCATCAGGTAAGAATCAAGGGAGAAGACATTCATAAGACAACCTTTAGGACCAGGTATGGGCATTATGAATTTGTAGTGGTGCCATTTGGACTGACCAATGCACCAGTTGTCTTCATGTGCTTAATGAATGGCATATTCAGAAATTATTTGGACAAGTTTGTCATAGTATTCTTGGATGACATACGTATCTATTCTAAGTTTGAAGAGGAGCATGAACATCACTTAAGACTAGTATTGCAAGTGCTGAGAGAACATCAGTTGTATGCTAAGTTGAGTAAGTGTTATTTTTATCAAAAGATGATCCATTACTTGGGACACATTATTTCATAGCAGAGCATAGCAGTGGATCCAGAGAATATTGAAGCCATTAGAGGGTGGCCAACACCCAGAAATGTGTCAGACGTTAGATCTTTTATGGGATTAGCTGACTAATACAGAAGGTTCATAGTAGGGTTCTCTAAGATTGCTCATTCCATCACTTATTTTCAAAAGAAGGGAACTAAATTTGAATGGACACTCAAGTGTGAAAATAATTTTAATCTGTTGAAGGAATTACTTACTAGTACACCTGTGTTAAAGATTGTTTACCCAAAGGAAATTTTTTTGGTATGTACAGACACATGTAAGGAAGGACTTGGGGGAGTCCTCACACAAAATGGACATGTCATTGGATATGATTCCAGAAATCTTAAGGAACATGAGAGGAACTATGCCACCCATGACTTGTAACTTGCTTCCATTGTTCATGCCTTGAGGATGTGGAGGAATTATCTCATGGGGAAGAAATTTGAATTAAGAACAGACCACATTGGCCTGAAGTATCTTTTCGAACAACCGACCTTGAATACCAGGAAAACAATATGGGTAGAATTTTTAAGTGAATATGACTTCGATATCAAGCATATTAAGGGGAAGGAGAATAAATTTGTTGATGCACTTAGTAGGAGAGTGCATCTCATGCATGCTACTGCTGTCAGTATGCATCAGTCAGACTTGAAGAACATAATTTTAGATGGTCTTGTTACAGATCAACATTACCTATAGGTAAAGGAAAACTTACAGCAAGGAGATGCACAACAGAAAATAAAGGAGTATGAGATAAAGGAAGACTGATTACTCATGCATAAAAATAGAATCTATGTTCCTAGTTCTAGAGAACTGAGGAATTTGGTACTGAAGGAAATGCATGATATTCCTTATGCTAGACATTCTGGTTACTAGAAGACAATTACAACAGTAAGAAGCCAGTTCTTTTTGTTGGGAATGAAGAAGGATGTTGTTGATTACATCGCTCAATGTATGGAATGTCATAAGGTGAAGGTTGAGCATAGGCACTCAGCAGGTTTTCTACAACCATTGCCAATTCTAGAGAATAAATTGTTACACATTATTTTCGTCATCCCTATGATCGTTAATGATGTAAACCTATCTATTGCCTTCAGAGGGGTTAGTGACCTAAGTTCCTAAAGACAGAAGGGAGAAAAACTTTTCCTGAGAAAAGAAGTTGCATTTTCCTATGTAAAAACCTTATAAAAAGGGATGTTCGCAGGTTGCTATATAGACAGGGTGCGAGAATGACCAATTCTCGCAGGTTGCACTATAGCCAGGGTGCGAACAGTTCGCAGGTTGCACTATAGCTAGGGTGCGAGAATGCCAGCACGTGGGAAAAATGAGCATTTTCTCGAATCTTCTAGAAGGAGAAGCTTCTATGGTGAGGTGGCATCCGAATGGTTTGGATCTTACTCGCTTTCATGATTTAGTGGGATCATCCTAACCTCCTCACCTTATCCTCTTCAACTTATAAAAGGAGAGGAGTTCTCATGGAGAAAGTTATCTTTTGGTTGGCTTGGAATTATTAGCTTGGTTGGAGTGGCTTTGAGATTTGCTTTATCAAGATAGATTGTGAGTAGCTATCAGATCTATGGTCTCAGAATCCTTTGAGCAAGTGTGTGTGTCAGAGCTAGGAGCCATCGAAAGGAGACCTACGACATCAAGGCTCAGGTTGTAAGTTTCACTTTCAATTAATTCAATACAGTAATATGTCCCTTTCCCATAAA
>ML781336.1:1442939-1464011 GCA_009831015.1 Picea engelmannii
TTTCTTTAAGTGTTTTTCAGACTCTCAAAACATGAAAAACCCCCGAGTTTTCTATCCTTGGACTCGTTAAAAAAACATCGACAGACCCGTAATGGGACCGAACCACTCCTTCCTAGGGTTCGTTAAACATACTCCGAGGGACTGATCTGAAGGATGAGCTTAAATTGACAAGCATATGTTATCCTCCTCAAGATTGCGAAAAAATAAAGAGGTACTCGCTAGAAATGGTGGGGGAAAAAATTGGGAAAGAAATGTATCTAAACCTGTATTCTATGGAAGAATCACTTTTGAACATGACACCCTTTCACTCGCCTTGTGTCTAGGTTGGAAAATCCTCTTGTCTCCTGATCATAATCCTATAAGATTACAAATTGGTCTGTGATCCTTGTTGTTGAGTTAGCATTTCCAAGACAGTTGTCATGTCGTCAATATGTTCAAAAAGATGTTCAACCCGTAAAGCCTTCTATTGCGTCAGCCATTTCTACAGTCTTTAAGCCTTCTATTGTGTCGACCATCCCTGAGTCAGTCCTGAATCACTTGTTACTCTGATCTACATCAAATCTTGTTACTTGTTTCGTGTCATTGATGTGGGATACATTAAGGCCCTCCTGTGATGAGTCTTTTCTTGTCGACTTCAACTCATTATCCAGGAATTAGACTTAGAAACCAATTGGTACCTTGGAACTTGCATGCCTCAATGGCAGGTTTCCTCACTTTTGATAGTGGGTTTTCATTATTGACCCCTGATCGGGAGATTCCACCGAGTGTTCGACTTCAGCTCATTTATTCACATTCGTTGGATTGTACTAGTGTACCTTGGGAGTCATTGACATTAATGGTGATTTCCCTCACACTTGTTAATGGTATACACTAATGACCAGTAATCAAGTGGTTTCTACCATGTTCTACTTAGACACATGTAATCACATGGTTAGATTCGTACTATCGGGTGACGGGATTGAAGACCCTGGATATTATCTAACAGGTCCAGGTTGCGTTGGAGTATATTCAATGTACTATTGCATAGATCCACATTGTATGTTTGGTGGCTATGTTCATATTTGAGTCTTTAACACATAGATCCATAGTGTATTTTTGGTGGCTATGTTCAGATTTGATTCATAATGGCATGGATCCACAGTGTATGTTTGGTGGCCATGACCTATCTTACTTGACATGGATCTTTGCATGTTGTCATTTATGCTTTGAGTCATTTGTATTCTGAGTATGGGAATGCCTACCTCAGTGATGATATATTATTGTACTGTATTTCCTTGTTTGTTGGCAGGTTTCCGACCAACTGTTCCTTGTTCCCTACGCACACTCGACAAAGTATTTCAGCTATCACTCTGTTCTAACTTCATACTTTGGGGGGCTCTCTGTTACACATTATTTTCATCATCCCTATGATCGTTAATGATGTAAACCTATCTGTTGCCTTCAGAGGGGTCAGTGACCTAAGTTCCTAAAGAGAGAAGGGAGAAGAACTTTTCCTGAGAAAAGAAGCTACATTTTCCTATGTAAAAACCTTATAAAAAGGGATGTTCGTAGGTTGCTATATAGACAGGGTGCGAGAATGACCAATTCTCGCAGGTTGCACTATAGCCAGGGTACGAACAGTTCACAGGTTGCACTATAGATAGGGTGCGAGAATGCTAGCACATGGGAAAAATGAGCGTTTTCTCGAATCTTCTAGAAGGAGAAGCTTCTATGGTGAGGTGGCATCCAAATGGTTTGGATCTTACTCGCTTTCATGATTTAGTGGGATCATCCTAACCTCCTCACCTTATCCTCTTCAACTTATAAAAGGAGAGGAGTTCTCATGGAGAAAGTTAGCTTTTGGTTGGCTTGGAATTATTAGCTTGGTTGGAGTGGCTTTGAGATTTGCTTTGTCAAGATAGATTGTGAGTAGCTATTAGATCTATGGTCTCAGAATCCTTGGAGCAAGAAGTGTGTGTGGGGAACGAAGGACAGTTGGAAGGGACCTTACGACATCAAGGAAACGGTTGTAATTTCTCTTTCACATTCAATATAATACAGTAATGTGTTTCTTTCCCATAAAGATGATGTCACTTTATTACATAACTCCTTGATCATATGTATAGATTAGCTATTGAGTATATTGATCTGCCTTCACTTTGATTGGTTTGTACTGTTGTGATTTGAACGACACAAGAGCATTGGAGCGAAGCTTGGAACAACAGAGATCTAAGGAAAGCGTTCATAAGGTATGTCCATAATCCTTGCCTCTTACTTCATTCAATAGTTAGATCTAGGGAAAGAGATATATTCTGTCCTGTTTTGTTCTAGATCTAGGTGGATCTAGGGAGATCGGTTTGTGTCTGCACCTACGGATTTATTCAATAACATAAATGGGAAGTGTTAACCATGGATTTCATCACAGGATTACCCATAACAAATAAGCAACATGATTCAATCATGGTGGTGGTTGAAAAATTAACAAAGGCTACTCATTTTGTGCTTGTGAAGACAACACATACAACAACTAATATTGCAGAACTTTTCATGAAGGAAATTGCTAGGTTGCATGGGATACATAGGACACTCATCTCGGATAGAGATACAAAGTTTACCTCCAATTTATGGAGGGGATTGCTTAAAGGATTTGGAAAAAATCTAAAATTTAGCACATCATATCATCCCCAGACATATGGGTAAACAGAGAGAGTCAATCGAATAATTGAAGACATGATGAGAATGTATGTGATGGATAAGCAATATAAGTGGGAAGATTACTTACACTTGGTTGAGTTTGCATATAATAATGGGTATCAAGATTCATTGAGAATGAGCCCATTTGAAGCCTTGTATGGTAGGAAATGCAATACTCCAGTGAGCTGGGACAACCCATCAGATAGAGTGGTACTTGGGCTAGAGTTGCTCAAGGACATGGAAGACCAGATGGACAAGATCAAGCAAAATTTAAAGGCAACTTAGGATAGACAAAAAGTTTATGAAGACAAGAACAGGAGAGCTAGAGAATTTAAAGTAGAGGAGCATGTACTTTTGAAAGTGAAGCCCAAGAAAATATCATTGAAATTGAGTAGTTGTACAAAGTTGGCAGCCAGATTCTGTGGTCCATTTGAAATATTGGACAGAATAGGGCCAGTTGCATACATGCTTGCATTGCCTGCTTCCATGAACGTTCATAATGTATTTCATGTCTCTTTACTAAATAAATATGTACATGATCCTAACCATGTTATTGATTGGCATTTGATTTAGGTAGAGATAGAGGGAAGCTTTTAGGTTAAGCTAGTACGAGTATTGGACAGAAAAGTAAAAATGCTCCGGAATCAAATTATGGAGTTGGTAAAAGTTTAGTGGACCTTCTACGATCCTGAAGATGCTACCTGAGAGCATGAATATGCCATCCGGGCAGAGTACCCACAAATTTTTGAATAAATTTGAGATTTTGATCTCTATTTTGTATATGCCCTGAGGAGAGTGCCAAAATAAGGGGGAGGGGATGTAACACCCCAAGTTTCGAACCCCTATTTTAAATAATGTATTGTTACAATGTTGAGAGGCCAGAGTGCCCAAAAAATTATTAAAAGGCCAGTGTGCCCAAGACATGTAATGTTTTTTATCATTATTAATAACAAATACATCGTTGGTTGCTAAACGAACAAGGCCTAGAGTTATAGGGGGCTATGATTCCACAAGAGAGGGGGCTTGAGGGACTAAGTGTTTATTCCTACGTTAATTACCTATTTTTCCTAGGGGAGGGGTCAGTTACGTGAGCTTCTTGGGGAAGGATAGGAGGTTCTTGATTCCCCCCAAAGTTACTTAAACCTGCCTATGGTCTAATGGGGGTGTTCGACTGATGGTTGTTCGCTTATTTCATGTACGTTCATTCATTTTCCCTCATGGAATTTCATGCACCCACTTACCCATTCATTGATCCATCCTCATCTATGTCTTGGCTTGGGAAAGGGAACCAAACTGTTGAGAATTAGCCATGGGATAGTTGGCTGTAATGGTTGTTGGTGCAATCCATCCATGACTTGGGGCCTGCATGTCTGAGATGCATTGGCATGTGCCCCATTTTTCTCACAATTGCGAGTCTAGAGAGTTCCAACATTGATAGTTTGGATCAGCTGTGTTGGAGGCCCTCGAAAAAGGAGAAGGACTACCTGAGGGACTGTGTGGCAGAGAAGGGTGGAGGTCCATTCTCTTGGGTGGCACAGGCTGGGTAGAAGAGAGTTGGGTACTTGGATTGTTGTTGGTGTTGGGAAATTTGTGAGATCTTGAGAGCTGACTGGTTTGGGAACCCAAGTACACTCTAGAAATGTCCTTGTGGATACTTAGTCATGGATCGGGGGTGACACTCTTGTTGAGATTTGGAGTACTGGTGTCTACAGTTGGGTGGAACTTCCTTGGTATGAAGCGATCTGGTGTCGTCTTTTTATAAAGATAAGTGCTCTCTATTGTGATATTATTATCTGTGCATGAATATATTCTTCTGTGTATTTTAATTATTGTTTAACTAAATCTTAGATTATGCATGCTTGTTGGATATTGTTGTGCATGTCAATTAAATCTCTTCTTTTATGCATCCTTATATTTCAAAAAGGTATCGGTAAGAGAAAGAAGTCCAAGGGTGGGATTTCAGGTAGCATACCCTGGCCTGTGGGTGGTTGGGGATGTTACATAAAGGGACAATGAAAGAATTTTCATAGTCCACATTTTTTCAGTGCAGCCACATCCTCTGGGTTGTCCTCGACCATTTTTTCTACCTCTCCATGTTCTCTCTCCCTCGAACGCACATACATCCTGAGTCATGAAACCATTTTGGGTGTTAGTGATTCTTTTTCTCAATTTTTTGAGCATGTACGCACCCCTTTTTTATGACAATTTTGTATATATTCTTGCTGAGAATGTCTCATTCTACGTACATATGCATGCTGACTGTGAAAATAATGCGTACACGCTCAATCGTGAATAATTTTTGAGCGTGCAACCCCAAAACTCCTCTAAAAATATTAAATAATGAAAGGAATTGCAAGTAAAGGAGAGGAATACATACTTGGCCCAAGAATGAGTCGATTTTTTCGACAGATGCTCTCCAAATGTCCAATTGAAGAAAGAGGGGTTTTGTTATTTTTAGGAATTTTTAAAGTGCAATGGTAAAAATGACCCCTTTCACCTCTATTTATAGACTTTTGGACCCTGTTTTGACCTAATTTGGCCCTAAACTCTTCCCTTTTGTTTTCTCAGTGGATGTTTTGGTTCTTCTTGGTGATATTTTGGTCATTTAAACATCTTATATACTTTGTATTTGGTATTTTTAATGCATGGGTAATAAAATCATCATGTGATAAAGTTATGATTTCACCATTTTCATATAGGATAGGTTTATACCACCTTGCATTGTGCATTTTATTGAATATTTCTTCTTTTCCATAGGATCAATCCCATCAAAGTGTGACATGAAACCTCTCATGCTGCTTTAGAAGTGTTGTAATTAGGTGGTAGAGCTTTCCTCTCCATGGATGCCCTAGGTAGTTCCTTGTATTGTATTTTGGTGTCCATAGTGTGAGTTTCCTGTAGGATTGGGAGTCCTTTTATCCCCACCATGAATATGGTTTTAGGCCTCATTTTTGTTCATCTAAAATGATTTTTCTGACCTCAACCCGTGGGACTCCCTTAGATCATCATCTTTTTTCTTTCAAGCTCATTTAAAATATGAAAGTGACATCTAGCGAGAGATTATTTATCCTTTTCAGCCTCACTTTGATTACATATGAAAAGGAGCCCCCTTGGAGTCCCCTTTAATCTCTTTTCAGACTCCCTAACATTGAAAATATTGTCAAGTGATCTTGTTTATCTTCACGCTCGTCAAAATGAAATTTGAAGGCACATCTTTCTGATGATAGTTTACCCCTTTTCGGTCCGGATGGATAATTGACGAAAAAGGTATGCCCTAGGAGCTATGGTTCATTAGGAGAGTTTTCTCAGGTATAATTTTACCCCTTTTCGGGCCCGAGGAACTAAAATTATGAAAAAGGGCCATTCTCCTTGGTTTTGGTTTATCTCTTTTTTGGGCCTTGGAGATTATTTAAAAAAAGGACACCCCCAGAGTCTTCTTTAAGCCCTTTTCAGACTCCCTAAATAGGAAAATATCACCGAGTTATCTTGTTTCTTTCAAACTCATTAATAGGTCCAAAAAGAACATCTATTTGGGATAAGTTTACCCATTTTTCTGGCTAATAAATTATTTAGGAAAAAGGAATACCTTAGGGGATACGTCCCGGCGGGTGAGTTTTCTCAGGTATTAGTTTATCCCTTTTTCATCCCCGGGGAACTAAATTTACGAAAAATGAACTATATTTCTCCTTGGTATAAGTTTAAACCATTTCGAGACCTCAGAGACTCAACTTATGAAAAAGGTGCACTGTGGGAGATTCGTCTCGCCGAGAGATTATTCCCAAGTATTATTTTATCGTTTTTTAGGCTTGGGGGTCTAAATGTATGAAAAAAAACACTTTGGATTCTTCTTTTAGTGTTTTTAAAACTCTATAAAGATGAAAAATTGTCGCTCTTACCTTCTATGGGCTCATAAAACCTTACATTGAAGGAGTCTCATTGTATCCTTCCATATAGTGACATGTCTTACAGGGACATATTGACAATGACAAAGTGATAGTGGAAGCATCATTTATTTGGCACTTATATTTCAGGGTGGTTGGATGGGTCAATGATAGGTGGTTGTATCCACCTTTCGGTTATAGCCAAAGAACATAGGGGGTTGTAGCCTCCTTCTAGTTGGAGACAATCAGGGAGTTGTAGCTTCCTTCAGGTTGGATCCTAAGATACCAAGGAGTTGTAGCCTCCTTTGAGTTGTAGCTATAAAAAAAGGAAGTTGGTGCTTCCTATGAATGTACTTCTTTTGACAATATAAGAAAAGAATTTTGTGTTTTTCTCCCACATTGGGTTTCCATGTAAAATATTAGTGTACTATGAGTATGTGCGGTTTCTTATTGTTCAATGCTTATGTATACTGCTCATATTGAATTTAATTTGTAATTTTCTCATAAAGTAAACAATACACATTATGGTTAAAAAGGATTAAAAGTACTAATACTGATTCACTCCCCCTCTCAGTATTTCAACATAGTTATATTAGAATATTTAGTTTAGGTTATTTTAGATAAGGATAACTAGACCCATTGAAACTAGTCGGGATCACCATACAAAACGGAAAAAGGTCTAATTGGGACCCTGACTGGGTGATACCCTAATGTTGATTATGGTCAATTCTGGCCATCAACATCTTTGGCACTAGAAGGAGGGAATCCTGATAGTGAATGGAAAAAAAAATACACAAACCCAGTATCCATCCTCAAATATCACCTTCTCCCTCAATATCTCCTACAACTTCAAGATCTCCATCAAGATCCAAATCCTTAAGCTATGAGGTTTTTCCTCCTCGATCTAGTGTTGTTGAAACTTCAACTTAGCTCTCGATCAAAAACTCATGTTCGAAGGTCTTTTAGTGACCCATCTATCCTTGATATTTCTCTTGAGACTATTTCAAATCCTCTTTCCTCACCAAAAATCTAGTATATTAGACAGACATTGAAAGTCTCGCATAAGGTGAATCTTCTCACGTATCTACAGAAGCTAGTAATTTTGTTTTATATGAAATTGGTGTTCTTACTAGAGCTCAAATCCAAATATTAGGAGTTGAAAAGTTTTAATTCCCATTACATATGAAAAAATCAAGATCACCTCTTACAACAACTGGTGGTGGAAACCGACCTCCAAATCCTCCCCCACGTATACCTTTACTCACTCCTCCACCTCAACAAATCCCTCCACAATAACCTATCAATATGGCAGGGAGAAAAACAATGAGGCCATGGAGAAAACTATGAGTAGTTAATGTTCCTGGATCTCAACATGATCTTCCAAAATACCCTAAGAAATGTCTACCCAAATTTAATCCAGAACGAAAACAAGCTCCTGAAGATCATATTAATAAGTTTATGTTGGACATTAATCTTAGGGATGTTTATGAAGAAGACGTTGTCTATATACTTTTTCCCTACACTTTTGAGGGAGAATCTTCCACTTGGTATTTTTCACTACAAGCTAATTCTATTCCAAGTTGGGATACCTTTTAAGATATGTTTATTAAAAATCTTGGTGATGGTTAAACCTCATCTGCTCTACTAGTTAAATTTTCTAAGATTAAAATGGGTCCAAAAGAAAAAATTAAATATTTTAATCAAAGATTCCTTAAATTTATTAATAAAATGCATGATACATCCAAACCTAGAGTAGACATTCAAATTGATTTTTATTCTTATGCTCTGCCAATTTATATCACTATGCTTGTTAAACGTGCAACCAAAAATGCTTTAACTAAAACAATGCATGAAGCTTTAGAGGTTGAAAAAGAAATGTCTAGTATTGCAAATCAATCTTCAATAGAAGAACCAAGATCTTCCCAGACAACAAGGAAGGTTATTCTTAAGGAAGAAAATAAAGATAAGGATTCTTTTGATACAGATAGTCTTCAGAAAGTCGTGAAAACGTTAGTAAATGAAATGGTTTATGTTAAAGGAAATCTTGTTGAAGTATCCAAGAGACATTTTAGACCATTTTTCAAGAGGAACTTTCAATCTCCTCCTGGTGGGAAAATCTATGTCGCAGAAAGTGAAAAAATTAAGGAAGAAGTTGAGGAAGAATAAGAATTGCAAGACACAAACATTTTTTGGGACATTAATGGAGCATTCACTAAAAAATAAAATGAAGAAGGTTTAGCTACCCAAACTAGAAGTAAAAGCTCAGTTTCAGGTTCAGGTTCTCCACCAACTACTACTTCAAATAAAACATTGAATGAAGATAGGTTATCTCCTAAAACTTTGATCATTTCTGATAAAGTTGAGTATGATATTGTTGAAGATACGAAAAAGACAAGAGAAAATATCTCTTTGTTTGAATGGAGCAAGATAAAATCTCAGAAAAATAGTTTATTAAAATCCTTAGGTACTACTGATAAATCATCTTTCCCTTCCACTACAATAGCAAATAAAGGAAATGTTGTAGTTTCCCATAATTCTTCATTTAATAGATAGACTGATGCAGTTTTGATTGGTGGCAGATCCAATTCTCATAATCCTCCATTTCTTCTTTTGAATTTTTTAATAAAAATGTACATAATTGTTTAGCTAATTCTAGCGCATCATCAAATATCATGCCTTATTATGTGTGTCTTAAAATTAATTTCCAACCATAGAAATCAGTTATACAAATTGTGCAATTAGACATAACAAAAGTAAAGGTATTATGGGAATTAAAATATGTTCTTATAAGACTATCATCCATTCCTAAAGTATTTCAAATCATAGATATTGTTATTGTTGATATTCTTGATAGCTATGGTTTAATTTTAAGCCGAGACTAGTTTGCAAAACTTAATGCCTATTTCTCTACATATTGGTCACACCTTTGGCTTTCTTATAATGGTAAACCTAATCATATCAAGGTTGATAGGGAAAAACACATGAAGTTTAATGTTACTGATCTAGATGGTGAAAATGAACCTGAAGTCTTCACCAATACCATTATAGGAAAATATTCTTTTGACACCTTCTTTGGTGATTTTGGTGCTCAAATTTCTCCTTTTCAACACACGTCCCTTGGTTTAGAAATCAAAATTTTTTCTCAAACCAATTTTTCTCATTGTGTAAATTGTGCAGATAGTTCTATAAATAAATCTGTAAATAATCAGTTTTGGAAATTATATTTTGATGGATCAAAGTCTAATGATGGAGCTAGTGCAGGTTGTATTTTCATCAATCCCAATAGAGAAAATACTATGCTCACATGTAGGCTTGAGTTTCAGTGTACTAATAACATTGTTGAATATGAAGCATTAGTACAGGGTCTTAAAAACCATATCAACATGAATGTGTGTGATGTCTTGGTTTTTGGTGATTCAAAAATTGTAATTAAATAGGTAAGAAATGAAATTCATTGTGTTTCAAATAATATTAAGAATTACCAACAATTAGTGCCAAAACTTATTTGCATTTTTTCTACATTCAATATCACTCCTATTTCAAGACTGTAAAATGCTAGTGCTGATTTATTAGCAAATGTTGCTTCTAAGATTATTCCTCCAAAATATTTTAGTCTTGATAGGTTTTATGTCGAATTAACTTTTAGACCTTCTATTCCTGATAATGTCACCAATTGGTGAGTTTTTAACGATGATTAAGATATAATTAATTTTCTCACTTCAGAGGGAACATATGGAAATGACACTATCGATGAAAATTCACATGATCGTTAATTGAATAAATCTTTTAAAGGTGATAAGATCAAATTATAAAATATTATTCCTAGATATGTTGTTAAGTTAGAATATTTTTATGATCTCAAAGACAGATTTAAAAAGTCTACAAATTGCAAAACGAATAGTCCTACAATGAATTTTGAGATCATTAATTTTGGCACAGATCATAAACCACAAAATGTCAACTTAGGATTAAGTTGTACACCTTCTAAGAGAGTTGCATTTATAAGTCTCCTTAAGAAATATATATATGTCTTTGCTTGGTTGTATGATGATTTAAAATCTTTTGATACATCAATAATACAACATATGATTCCCATGTTGCCCGAGGAAAAACCTGTTCAATAAAAACTTAGGGAAAATTCATCTAAATCTTGAGTCTCAAATCAAAGTTGAATTGAATAAATCGTTAAGAGATAAAATTATTTTCCTTGTAAGGAATTCTAAATGGGTGTTTAATCGTATTCCAATTAGGAAGAAGAATGGTGATATTAGAATTTGCATCAATTTCAGAAACCTTAATAAGGATTTTGAAAAAGATAATTTCTCATCACTTCCTATGGAAAAGATTCTACAATCAATTTCTGGATCTTAAATGATGTCCTTTCTCGATGGGTTTTTCGGATACAATCAAATCCTATTGCACCCAAATGACAAACTTAAAACAACATTTAGAACCAAACGAGGAACTAATGCTTATCAGAAAATGCCATTTGGATTGATAAACGCCGATGAAACTTTTCAAAGGGAAATGGATGTTGCTTTTATAGGATTAATGTAGGGACCATGGATTTTTTTAAACTACCAGAAAAATAAAATAGAACAGTAAATTTGAAATTTACTAAATTTTTATTTAATCCAGCATATTCGCTCCCATTTTCTTTAATAAATAAATTAACAATTTACATAACCATTTGCATAACAAGCTAAATTTACATAACAATTTGCATAACAAGTTAAATACCTCGTTCTGATGTTGTCTCCCTTCGCTTGAACCAATCCGCAGCAGCTTTCTCCTTAAGACACCCCAAAACCAGCCACCCTACCGACCAGTACGCCTGGCCCTAGGACATCTATGGACGTCCTAGCCCTTCGAGCCCAAAACCCCTCAGCCCCGGTGCACTGTAAATCCCACTATTCTAACTCTGTCTCAAAGCTCCCAAAATCTCCTCCCGTAAACTGCATGAATCAATCCCCTCAAAATGAATCCTCCTCCTTCCCTTATGCCTCCTTCACCGCCCTCGAACCTTCACTCCCCACCAAACACCTTATCCATTCATTAAAGCCTTATCTGTTCATTTAGTTCTTTATTAATGGTCTTATCCTCTATTAAATATTCCCTTTAAYGTATGGGTTACRTTATCCCTCATGGGAYACGTAAYMCCATTTAACCTTATTTATATTTTTTAKTTTATTTTCCCCCATTGGTTTATTACATAATTAATCAATTACTTTATTTAATAATCAATTAATCACTAACCATTAGTCTAATACTTAATCATTTAATGTCTCATTTAATAATTACTCCTTCATTAACCCTTAATCAAGGAGTTACTCATACTTCAGCTAAGTATAATCAAAATAATTAATTAATAACTTATAATCAATTAAGGTTATATAATAATTAATTATAATTTAGCCAATGTTTAGGATTATTTATGAAATTATTCATAGTAATAAGAAAAGGGTCATTACAATTAATTAATAAATATGTTGTCGTTTATTTGGATGATATCACTATATATTCCAAAAAATGTTCAGATCACATCCATCACTTAGAGCAAATTTTTGAAACATGTCAAAAATATGGAATCTCATTGATTCTTAAAAAGTCATTTTTTGCACTTCAAGAAGGAAAATTATTAGGAATTATTGTGTCCAAATAATGAATTACAATTGAACCTTCTAGAATCAAAGCCATATCTGAAATTCCGTTACCTCACAATAAGAAATCAATGCAATTATTTCTAGGACAAATCAATTTTGTGAGGCGTTTTGTTTTTTATTTTGAACATATAGTTTTTCCTTTACAGAATATGATAAAAGAGAATACTGTAGAAATTTCGATACCCAAATGAGTATTCCTGCGATTCTCTTGATCTAACAATTTCTTCCACTATTAAATAAAGAATTGCTTCTACTATTATTCTTGCGGAAAATTAAACCACGATCACAACCTCAATCACAAAGTGAAATATCAATAACACATAACACATAAGTTTTTCCGGGAAAGCATAAAGCTAAAAACCCCACTATCACATATTATGTATATCATGAATCATGAAACAATCTCATACAAAAATCTAATCCAAGAGCTCTCAATACAATACAATCATCTCACACTATCATACACAAATCAGCAAATACATGTGCCAATTCTCCGTGTCCGGACAACCTGCCTCCTCTTCACAAACTCTGTAATTCGAATTCTCACAATCATATTGAATTACTTAGTTTTCACATGCTCATAAACATATCCAATGCATGTGTGATCAAATCACAACTGATAGCCAACTGTCCTTTTCACATGTTATCTCAACTGGATCTCCATTGGAATTGACATGCATGTAGTTAATCGTGGCAAATATTCAATTGTATGTGAGTTCACTGATTGTGAATTGATGAATAATTAATTCACTGAACTCTCACTAGTGCAACTGAGCTTAACTCACTTAACTACACTTATAATTTTGTTACAATTCCAAATCACTCAGTTATGAGTGAGATAATAGATTAATATTTATTGTCTAATTTATTTAAGGGAAAAGTAAATTAGACACATGTTTCTTGTTGGCTTTTCAACACTCCCTCTCAACACGAAAGGGATTATCCTTCACCCCAATCCTGTCTCTATGATATTCGAATTTGCTCCAGGTGAGCACCGTCGTCAGAATGCCTGCATCTTGATCTTCCATAGGAATGTATTGAAGCAACATGATCTTTCGTTGCACACAATCTCTGAGATGATGATATCGGATATCTATATGCTTAGATCTGTCATGAAACACAAGATTAATCGAGAGTTTAATGCAACTTTGATGATCACAATAAATCATTGTCGGATCTAAATGAGAACCAAACAAACCAACCAAGATCTTCCTCATCCAGATAGCCTCACATGTAGCTTGACTTGCTGCCATGTATTCTGCTTCCGCTGAACTAAGTGCCACAGATCTTTGTTTTTTATTGTACCAAGAAACAGTTGTAGATCCGATACTAAATATCCCTCCTTATGTGCTCTTTCTGTCCATTGGGCTACCTGCCCAATCTGCATCTGTGAAGCCATGCAACTTCACTTCATCTGTCTGTCTGTACCATAATCCATACTCAGATGTTCCCTTCAAATATCTTAGTACATGCTTACTCACCTTCCAAAAGATTTTGGTAGGCTTAACCATTTCTTGACTTAGCTGGTTAACCGCATAGAAAATGCCTGGTCTCATGTTCACTAAATACATTAGCGAACCCACTAACTGTCGATAGATAGTAGCATTCACTACCTCTCCAGAATTAGCATCCTCTTTCCTCCATTTTCCTGGAAGAGGAGTATCCATGGGTTTGAAACCCTCCATGTGAAACTTACCCAATATCTCCCTTGCATACTTTCCTTGAGACACAAAAAGTTCACCATCTCGCTGCCATATTTCCAATCCAAGGAAATAATGAAGAAGGCCCAAATCCTTCATCTCAAACTCCTTTGCAAGTTCAACCTTGCATGAGTGTATCAACTGCTCATCACCAGTCAGTATTAAATCATCAACATAAATCATAATGATTAAAATATTACCCTCCACCACAATTTGGTATAGGTTTGCATCTGCTTCACTTTTGGTGAAGCCCAATCCGGTGAAATAGCTGTCTATCTGAGTGTACCAAGCACGGGGTGCTTGCTTTAGCCCATAAAATTCTCTCTTGAGTCTGCACACATGCGACTCTCTGTCAAAGGTCTCAAAACCTTCTAGTTGTTCAATGTACACTTCTTCCTAAATGATCCCATTGAGGAACACAGTTTTTACATCCATCTGATGAATGTGCCAGCCCATCTGCACCGAGAGTGCAAGGATGCATCTTATGGAAGAGTACCTTGTGACAGGTGCAAAGGTCTCATCATAATCTATCTCCTCAATCTGTGGGAAGCCTCAGGATACAAACCTATCCTTTTATTTCTCAACACTCCCATCAACAGCTTGCTTTACCTTGTAGATCCATCTCGATCCTACCACTGATTTATCAATTGATCTTGGGACAATTTCCCATGCACTGTTTTTGACAATGGAGTCATACTCCTCTACCATAGCATCAACCCAAGTGGGGCCCTGCACTGCTTCCTGAAAGGAATATGGTTTAGTCACAATACATTTTCTCATGAGAGCCATGTATCCAGCAAATTGATCAGGAGACTGTCTCTGTCTGTGCTGTGAAGTAGGGTCTCCTACATTCTATGCAACATCTAGTCTCAATCTATCAGCTTCCATGGTGCGCTTTCTGCCATTTCTGATGGATGGCTCTGCTTGAGTGGTTTCCTCCACTCCATGAAACTCCTCATGTGTCTGATCCACATCTTGAGACTCATCTTTGGGAACCAACAGTTCCTCTTCTGCATGCAAGTCTAGCTCCCTCTCAAGCGACAACCGCATGGATTTCACTTCATCGAATTTTATATCCCGTCGCATAAAAATCATATTACTATTTGGAAAATACACATGATAATTATGGGGTGTTTCTGTGTACCCCACAAATATCCCAACTTTAGTAGTTTCTTCCAGCTTCTTCTTGGTATCCTTGTTTACATGCACATAAACAGATGAGCCAAAAATTTTAAAATGAGAAACATTAGGTTTCTTACCAGTAAATTCTTCTTTAGGTGTACTCATGCCAAGTACTCTATGAGGACAACGGTTCTGCACATAAACTGCAGCATTGCATGCTTCTTCCCACAAATGCATTGGTAGGCCTTAATCATGCAACATCTCTCGTGCTGCACCCACGATCGTTCTGTTCTTTCTCTCCATGACCCCATTTTGTTGTGGGTTATGAGGCTCTATGAGTTCTCTTCAAATTACTTCTCTGCTACAAAATTATTTGAATTAGTTAGAGATGTATTCTCCACCATTATCGCTCCTTAGATCCTTCACTTGCTTCCCCGACTCTTCACCAATGCTTTAAACTCACAGAAATTTGAGAATGTTTGATCTTTCTTCTGCATGAAGAATATCCATCATTTACGAGAAAAGTCATCAACAAAAATAACATAATGCCTGTGTTTTACTGTCGAAGCAACCGAGAATGGTCCATGCACATCTATGTGAATTCTCTCCAGGATCACTGAAGCATGGTTCTCCTTTTCATGAAAGGTCAAATTTACATACTTCCCCAGGGTGCACGCCTTGCACTAATCTAACTGAGCAAGTGTTCCCCTTGGAAGTCCAGTAGATATTTGTTGCATGATCTTCAAGGCTCCATGATGAAGATGGCCTAATCTCCTATGCCATAATTCTCCCTCATCCAGGCTAACCACTTTTTCTACCTTTCCTATCATGGCACTGCAACCATCTACCTCTAGCATGTAGAGATTCTTAACTCAAATCCCTATCTCCTTGAATTGACCTGTTGCTTTATGTCGCAGATATGTTTTTCCACTGCTAAAAAAAACATCATAGCCTTTGTCCTCCAACATTGTGACTGAGACCAAGTTTTTCTTCAGACCTAGAACATGCATAACATTTTTCAATTGAAATGGTTTACCTGACTCCCTCTGAAAGGTAATGGTACCAATACCAGTCGCACTGTATCATCCATCATCACCCATCTCTATATGTATTCTGAGATCTTTCTCCTCCAAGTCAATGAAAGACTCTTTATCTCCGGTCATGTGGAAGGAAGTTCCACTATCCAAATACCACACCGATCCCGATGCACTTGATGCCATGCATGCGATCAAAGTGATGTCAAGATCAAATTGTGAGACAAGAGCCTCACCAGTTGTAGATCCAACAACGGTCTTGTTCTTCTTCTTCTGCGAACAGTTAGTAGCAAGATGCCCATGTTCGTGACAGTGAAAACACTTCACTTTGGACAAATCCAACTTCTTGACTTTAGACTCGGATTTTGAATGGAATTTATTCTCTTTCCCTTTCCTTGCCTTGGCATTCAAAGCACAATCCTCTTCATCATCACTCTTTGATGAAGATCCATCTCTGGTGTTCCGCCTAA
Source organism: Picea engelmannii (assembly GCA_009831015.1). Taxonomy (NCBI): domain Eukaryota; kingdom Viridiplantae; phylum Streptophyta; class Pinopsida; order Pinales; family Pinaceae; genus Picea; species Picea engelmannii. Next base: position 1,459,483 of record ML781336.1, read on the forward strand.
ACTCCTCTTGCACAAGATCCGACCATAATCATTCCCAATCTAGAAATTTTTCCCTTTCATTGACAGAGTCTTGATAACTGTGCCAACTCTTGGGAAGTCCTAGGAGCACCAAGCTCACCAAATCATCAGCAACGACTGTTATTCCCACACTTCCAAGATCATCTCGACATTGGACAAACTTCGTGAGATATTTTGGAATGGTGTCTCCCTTTTCCATCTTGATCTTCCTGAGTTTATCTTTGAGCGCCAATTTCCTATGGTCACTACTATTTTGGAACAGATCTATAAAAACCTTCCACATTGCATGTGGTGTGGTTTTCCCATGGAGACTTGAGACAATGAGGTCTCGTACTCCCTCCAACAGAATCCTCCTCGACTTTTCCACTTTCTTTTGCCATGCATCAAGATTTGTAGTTTCTATCGCATCTGGCTTAGGAACATCATTGTCAATGTAACCCTTCAAGCCATTGTCTTCCAGCACTGCTTCCATCCTGTTCTTCCAAGCAATGTAGTTTGATCTGCCCTCGAGTGCATACTCCAACCTCAAGCCATTGAAAGAAATTTTTGATCTTGAATCAAGTATCGCACCAAGAAAATCTTGCAAATTTGAATGTTATCCAACCCAAAACTCAACTACTACAATCCCTCTTTCCCTGGGAGTTTTTCACCCCTCCTAAGAGTAGCCCAAGGGAATTTTGCACCCTTCCTGTGTATATCCTATGAACTTGCCTGGGAAGTTCGCACCCTGCTAGTGTATTTTCCTGTGAACCTTCTGGTGAAGTTCGCACTGTACTCCACTGTAGGGTGAGGGGGGTTCACACCTTGCCTTAAGGTAGCCTGTGAGAATGCCAATGAAGTTCGCACCCTACCTTTGTTTAGGGTGCAAGAATTATTATTCCTGAAAATGAGCTTAGTTTTCAGTACTAGGGTTCACACCCTACAAGAGACGGGACCTACGAGAATACGATTATGTTCACACCTCACTTCCGTAGCTCCGTGGCCTCCATGGCTCTGATACCATGTAGAAATTTTGATACCCAAATGAGTATTCCTGTGATTCTCCTGATCTAACAATTTCCGTCACTGTTAAATACAAAATTGCTTCTATTATTATTCTTGTGGAGAATTAAACCACAATCAAAACCACAATCACAAAGTGAAATATCAATAACATATAACACATAAGTTTTTCAGGAAAAATGTAAAGCTAAAAACCCCACTATCATATATTATGTATATCATGAATCATGAAACAATCTCATACAAAACTCTAATCCAAGAGCTCTCAGTACAATAAAATCATCTCACACTGTCATACACAAATCAACAAATACATGTGCCAATTCTCCATGTCCAGACAACCTGCCTCCTCTGCACAAACTCTGTAATTCGAATTCTCACAATCATCTCGAATTACTTAGTTTTCACATGCTCATAAGCATATCCAATGCATGTGTGATCAAATCACAACTGATAGCCAACTGTCCCTTTCACCTGTTATCTCAACTGGATCTCCATTGGAACTGACATGCATGTAGTTAACCGTGGCGAATCTTCAATTGCATGTGAGTTCACTGATTGTGAATTGATGAATAATTAATTCAGTGAACTCTCACTAGTGCAACTGAGCTTAACTCACTTAATTACACTTATAATTATGTTACAATTCCAAATCACTCAGTTATGAGTGAGATAATAGATTAATATTTATTTTCTAAGTTATTTAAGGGAAAAGTAAATTAGACACATATTTCTTGTTGACTTTTAAACAAATACTATCTTTAAATGGAATGCAATAGAAAAGTGAGCTTTTGATTCTATTAAACATGCTATTATTCAAGCTCCTACTTTTCTTTCTACTGATTATAATAAGGAATTCACTTTATATACTATTGATTTTGATCAATCAAATGCCACCATGTTAACACGGAAAAATGATCAGGATGCATAAGAATTAATATCCTTTAATAGTTATGGATTGCAAGGTGTTGAACTAAATTATTCTGATGTAGAAAAGAAAGCCTATGCATTTTTTAAATCTATAAAAAAATTTAGGCCTTTTCTAATCAAATCTCATATCAAAGTGACTGTTCCCCATTCTACAGTAAGAAATTTTTTGATACAGAAAGATCTTGGAGAAAAAGGAGCCCATTGGGTTACTACACTTCAAGAATATGATCTTGAAATAAAACCCACAAAGATTGTTCGTGGTCAAGGATTGTGTAAGTTGGTAACTCAAACTATTGATTCGTAGTTTGACAATTCAAGTACTAATTAGGTATCTAAATATGTACAACAAGTACATGTTACTCCTGATTTACCGAATTCACAATATTAAGACTTGATTCATCATTTAACCCATGGTACTACACCTTTACATTTAGATCCAAAAAAGAAGTGTGCTTTCAGGTTAAAAGCTAATAAATACTAACTTATCAATGGAGTTTTATTTATAAAAAAATTATGATTCTATGTTGCTTAGATGTTTGGAAAAAGATGAAGTTGATAAAGTTTTGTATGATTTGAATGATGGACTAGCAGGTGGTCATTTTGGTGGTGATACAAATGCACATAAATTTCTACATGTAGGTTATTATTGGCCGACATTATTCAAAGATGCACACACTTCTTCTTGGAAATGCAAAGTCTGTCAAACTTCAGCTGGAATAGATAGAAGGGAAGTATTACCTTTACATCCTGTGATCATAGAACAACCATTTGAACAATGGGGTCTTGATATAATCGGTGATATTTTTCCTAATTCTTCCAAATAACATAAATTTATTCTTACTGTTATTGATTATTTTACAAAATGGGTGGAGGCCATTCCATTAAAAATGTTACTGCTAATTAGGTAATATCTTTTATTGATCAATTAATTATCACTAGATTTGGTCTCCCGAGCACAGTTATTTTTTATAATGCAAGTTATTTTTAGGTTGCATCACTTACTGAGTTTGCTATACAAAAGGGAATCAAATTAAACTGTTTTGCTAACTACTACCCACAGGGTAATGGTCTAGCAGAATCTACTAATAAAAACCTTCTGAAAATCATTAAGAAAATTGTTGTTGATAATAATAAAAATTGGCACAAATCCCTTATTTATTCTCTTTGGAAAATATAATTACATACAAGGAAACAATTCCCCTTACCTCCTAGTGTATGGGAAATAAGTCATATTACCTCCCAATTGTTAAGTTTTTACTATTTTAAATAGTTATTTCCAAATCACATGAGCATTCAATGCATTTCCAAAACAACAACATAAAGAGGATCACTGAAAGAAACACAATCAAAAGGTACACAACATTTTATCTTGGGAAACCCTCATGGCCGACAAAACCCATAAAGACTTCCTCAATAATAGATTTCCAATACAATTCCAAGACTAAGACCAAAACATCAAGAATAAACCAAGGTTGAGCATGCACCTCTCTTCTCCTTCCTCCTTATTATCAAGCTAATCGTTAAGTGTGGACACAAATCGATCCCCCAAGATCCACCTAGATCTAGAACAAAACAAGACAGAACATGGTGCTTTCCCTAGGCTCTAATCATCGAATTTACTACCGAACAAAAGACAAGAGACATACCTTTAAGTTTCACTTCCTTATGTATTTGTTGTTCCTATTTCACTTCGGTGCTCTTGTGATACTGATCCTACAGTGAGACACAAACCAACCAAAGTGAAAGCAGTAAAAGTATATTCAATGACAACCTATGCATATGATCAAGGAATTATGCAATAAAATAAAGATAATTCTATGGGAAAGAAACATGCCACTGTATTATATTAAATAATAGGAAGAGAGATTACAACCAAATGCCTTGATGTCGTAAGGTTCCTTCCCACAATTCCTTGTTTCCCACACACTTCTTGCTCCAAGGATTCTAAGACCATGGATCTGATAGCTACTCACAATCTATCTTAACAAAGCCAAGATTAAAACCACTCTAACCAAGCTAACAATCTCAAGCCAAAACAACCTCTAACCCTTTCCATGAGAGCTCCTCTCCTTTTATAGGCTGAAGAGGATAAGGTGAGGAGGTTAGGATGATCCCACTGTTATAACCCTAAAATGCACTACACAGGTTTACCTGGCATCAGGCCAACCCATGCCTCTTCCTAGCCAAAGCCATGCTGAACAAATCCTCAAAAATCCACTTAAAACAAGCAACCCGCGCCCTAACTTCTCACTGGGCGCGGGCATCCGCTTGCTGTCCTTATACTGCACGCGGGCATCCGCGGGCTAACCCAAAACAACCCCCGGGTACCTAACAAAGCAAAAAATCAGGAAAGTTTCCACCGGGACACAAGGCTTTTTGTCAGTTAACTGGAACTCCGAGCCATGCATGGCCGAGAGTTCGCCAAAAACCCTAGCCCCTTCTAGCCTATAAAAGGAGGGGTAGGGGTACTATTCAAAGGAGGAAAATCATAGCAAAGAAACTCTGTCAAATTGCCAAGCCAATTTTGTCCCCAACCCTTTAGCCTTGCCTCAAGCTTTAGGAGAAACTCATGCATCAGC
>ML781336.1:1501533-1517359 GCA_009831015.1 Picea engelmannii
ATCCTAGTTCAAACTATATTTCCAGAACTTGATGAGGAAGGAAAAATCATATTGGAGCTTGAATCCATCACTAACACAAGAATTCACCAGCTGAGGAATAGATCCATTTCAGAGTATCTCATTAAATGGAGGAAACTACCGTCTGAAGATTCCACTTGGGAAGATGATTCTTTTATACAAAATCATCTAGAGTTACTCAAGAGTTGCGGACAACACTTGTCTCAAGGGGAGGGGCATGTTAAGCCCTAATATTGGCTCATTACCCCTTAATTGGGGCATATTATATTAGCAATGTTATCTTATTTATGTCGGCTTTAGGCCATTAGTTGTAATTATACCTCCTAGTCTCCTATATATACCAAGGAGACATTTTCATTTTGAATCATCTTGTATTGAACATTTAAGTGGGGTAAAAGGAGGTTGCCCCCTCGAAGAGGCTTATTATTTGAAATTATCTCTTTTTCAAGGCATTGAGTACTTTTTTCTGAGGTTTTTCTATGCTATATTGATATTTGGTTCTTAACAAATAAAAAGAAATTCTTTCACCAAACAATTCTAAGGAAAAAAAAATGCTTTGTAACTGAAAGCCACTCAAATAAAGAGACCAAATCTTTCAAAAGAAAACAAAGAAAAGATGGCTAAAAGTAGCTCAAAAAATGTGAAGGAGATTGTAAATAGTCGAATATAGGGTCCAAAAGTTCATCCCAGGTGATCAAAACAAAACTGGGCATCAGAAGACAAGCAAACCCAATCCAAAAAACATTTACAAACATCGTCGCAGACCAGCAATAGGTTACAGTGTGGAAATCAATAGTTTTTGCAGGCTAGCAGTGGGTAGGGTGTGGAAAGTTTGCACTGGTCTAAACAGACCGGGTGCGGTGATCTAAAGTTTCCGTAGGTGGAATATAGATTATAGTGCAGAAACGTTTCTAAACACAAGAAAATTGGAAAAAGGGTAAAGGAACTAAATGAACTTCCTGGTTTAAAGAGTCTGGATGGATCTTCCATAGAGTCAGAGAACAGAACCCGGGCAATCAAAGAAAGAAAGCAAGGCAAACTAGGAAATCAATCCATTCCCCAGTACAGTCGCCAATTTTGTTATCGGGATAATCGTTAATTGCAGACATGAATCGATCCCCCTAGATCCACCTATATCTAGAACAAAACAAGATAGAACATGGCGCTTTCCCTAGGTTATAATCATCGAATTTAATATCGAACAAAATATGAGAGACGTACCTTTAAGTGTCTCTTCCTTATGTCTTTGTTGTTCCTGTTTCGTTATGGTTCTCTTGTGATATTAATCCTGCAGTGAGACACAAACCAGCCAAATTGAAAGTAGTAAAAGTATATTCAATGACAACCTATGCATATGATCAAGGAATTATGCAATAAAATAAATATAATTCTATGGGAAAGAAACATGACACTGTATTATATTAAATAATAGGAAGAGATATTACAACCAGATGCCTTGATGTCATAAGGTTCCTTCCCACAATTCCTTGCTTCCCACACACTTCTTGCTCCAAGGATTCTTAGACCATGGATCTGATAGATACTCACAATCTATCTTAAAAAATCCAAGCTTAAAACCACTCTAACTAAGCTAACAATCTCAAGCCAAAACAACCTCTAACCCTTTCCATGAGAGCTCCTCTCCTTTTATAGGCTGAACAGGATAAGGTGAGGAGGTTATGATGGTCCCACTAAATCATGAAAGTGAGTAAGATCCAAACCATTCAGAAGCCACCTCACCATATAAGATTATCCTTCTAGAAGCACCGAGAAGATGATCATTTTTCCCACGTATGAATATTTCCTCACCCTAGACATAGTACAGCCTGCGGAAACTTCGTAGCCTGGCTTTAGTACAACCTGCGGAAATTAGGCATTTTCTCACCCTGTGTATAGAGCAACCTACATAAATCCTCTTTAATAGGGTTTTAACAGAGGAAAACACAACTTCTTCTCTCAGGAAAATTTCTTTTCCCTTATTTCTTCAGGAATTCAGGCCACTCACCACTCTGAAGGCAACATATAGGTTTACATCATTAACGGTCATAAGGGTGAAAAAAATAATGTGTAACACTCTTGCAACTACAACTAACTTCAAGATATGTGCACTAGAAGAGTGAGAGTGAGTGTGCACAAGTGAGGCACCATCCTCACATATAAATACTAGTTGAAGAGGCTCTAGGGTTATGTCTCTTCACTTAGTAGAGATGACTTCTTCTAGAAGTGGTTAAAACCACTTTATAAACACTAGGGGTCGAAATTACAAATACCACCATACAAATATGGTTTGACAAATCCACAAAAGGGGATTCAATCTTAATTAGAATATTCTTTGAAGTTACAATATTTCAACACTCCCCCTTAACAAGAAGGGTATTCTACTGACATGACCCAACACAATATCATCAAGATAAGGAGAGGGAAAAATCATCATTAACATCTGGAACACTGACTGACACATCTATAAATCATCAAAAGTTTTTTCTCATCATCAATATCATTATCATTCACAACATGGAGCTGGAGTAACATCATCATCAACAACAACATAAAGATAAAACATCAACATCAATAGCATGAAGCTATAACAAAAACATCATCAACAACATGAAGATGGTACAACAACATCATTAACATGTGGTAACAATATGAGGCAGGTGCATCAACAAAAACATTTGTGGTACTATGACAGACCATCCTTACCGTACCTTCGAGATCTTCCCAAGAATCATAATATTCCATAGGATATAAAATACTAACAAGCTACCATGTGGTACTCTGATAGACCATATTTATCGGACCTTCGAGATCTTCCCATGAATCATAAGATTTCCTAGGATATAAAATCCTAACAGAGCTACCACTATTGACCACAACTGGCATATAGATGCACGGGTACTCTGACAGACCATCCTTACCTGACCTTTAGGATTTTCCCAGGAATCATAATATTCCCTAGGATACAAAATCCTAACTGAGCTACCCGATGTTGGTCAGGATACAATAGTATCATCAACATCACTCCCCCTTTCGAGGGAGGTCCTTTCTGACAAAACCAAGCTTGTCTCGTAAGTACTCAAACTTCACACAAGATAGAGGCTTGGTCAACACATCTGCAACCTGGTCATTTGTGCCAACATATTGGAGCTTTACAGCTCCCCTCTGCACCATATCATGAATGTAGTGATACTATATCTCTATGTGCTTAGACTTATCATGGAACATTGGGTTCTCTGTCATATTTATACAACTTTGGTTATCACATAGAATCACGGTGGCTTCCATCTCTAGATCGAACATACATGTCAACAACTTCCAAAGCCATATGGATTCAAAATTGGTGGAACATGTTGCAATGTACTCCGCTTCTGCCGTGCTGAGAGAAATACTAGGTTGCTTCCTTCTTTTCCCTGAAGTCATGGATGACCCCAAACTGAAACAACATCTTGAAGTTCTCTTCCTATCTGAAGCACTTCCAGCCCAATCTGAATCAGTATAACCACACAGTCTGAAGTCATGATCTCCAGTATAACAAAGACCATAACCCAACATACCCTCAAGTTATCTCATCACATGCTTTGCAACTACAAGGTGAACACTTTTGGCTCCACTAGATACTAACTCAAGGTGTTCACATCAAAGCATGTATCTAGCCTGGTATTCGTCAAATACATCAACGAACCAATAATTTTTCTGTATAGAGTAACATAAACCAACTCTGACGAAGTATCAACCATGAGCTTCAAATTCGTTTCAATGGTTGTGTTCATGGATTTACATTCCAACATGTCAAATCTCTTTAGTATTTCAACTAGATACTTCCCTTGGTTAAGGAAGATATTCTCTTGGCTCTTTCAAACTTAAAGACCTAATAAATAATGCATTGGGCCTAGGTATTTCATCTCAAACTCTACATCGAGCTTCTTCTTGCAATCTATGATGATCTTTTCTTCTCTTCTCAAGAATAAATCATCCACATATAGTATCAATATAATTGGCTCATCATTCATAACCTTGAAGTAAAGGTTAGGATCAACTTTACTCTTGGTAAATCCCAAGCTCATCAGGAAACTATCAATTTTTCCATACAAAGATATAGGAGCTTGATTCAACCCATACATAACTTTCTTCAACCTGTAGACATGAGTCTTTCTATATTCAACTTCAAACCCTAGTGGTTGTTCTATATACACTTCTTCTTCAATAACAAAATATAAGAATTTTTTTTTCACATCCATCTGGTGTAACTTCCACTTCATTTTGGTTGCAAGAGCTATGATGGTTCTGATAAAAGTGTATCTGGATACATGAGAAAATGTCTCTTCATAGTCAATACCTTCCTTCTAAGAAAATCCACGAGCCACAAATGTTGCCTTATGTTTTTCAATACTTCCATCTGCTGCATGTTTTATTTTGTATATCCACTTGGAAGATACCACATCTTTGTTCTTTGGTATGGGAACTATTTCCCATACATCATTCTTTATAATGGACTGGTATTCTTCTATCATGGCATCCATCCATTATTTATTCTAAATGACTTCTTCAAAGCAAGTAGGTTCATTTTCTACAATATCACACATCAAGGCCATATAGTTGGAGAATGACTTAGGTTTCTTGCTTTGTCTCATGGTTCCTTCTAGGGCACCATACTTCGCTGCATATTGAATAATTTCCCTTGCCCAAGATAGATTTATCTTGTGAGAGATCATCATATGGGGAGGTTCTTTAGATTCTATCATATCATGATATTATGGAATCTCATCATCAAGGGTAACTGCAACTTCCTTTACGAGTTCCACAACTATGAGAGCTACAGGTTCTTCTTCTATACTTCTTCAAGTTGGTATTTCCTTGATCTTTTGATCACTACATATTCATCAAAGGTTACATCTCTACTGATATCAATATGATGGTAACCTAGTATGTAAATTTTGAAGGCCTTAGAGACCTCATAGTATCCAATAAATATTCCCTTCTTTCCTAAAGGATCCAACTTAGTTATCTTTTCTTTTGGAATGTGTAAAAATACTGGACAACCAAATATTTTGAGATGGATTACTTCTGGCTTCTTTCTGGTGAAAATTTCTTCTGGATTTTTGAATCCAAGTGCACTATGGGATAATATGTTTTGGACATATGCTATTGTTCTTGTTGCTTCAACCCATAAGTGCATTGGAATATCTTGATCGTGAATCATATCCTTTACTGCTTCCATAATCATTATATTCTTTCTTTATGATACACCATTTTGTTGAGGATTATAGAAAGTGGTGAGCTCCCTCTTAATCTCGACATCTCTGCAAAAGCTTCCAAATTCATTTCAAGTGTACTCTCCTCCATTGTATGACCTGAGTATCTTGATTTTCCTTTCAGAGAGGTTTTCTACCAAGGCTTTGAATTCTTTGAATTTTCCAAGTACTTCATCTTTTGAATTCAAGAAATAAACCCAAGTCTTATGAGAGTAATAATCAATAAAGGATACATAGTATACATACCCTTTTAGAGAGGTTGATGGAATTGGACCGCATACATCTGAGTGGACACGTTCCAATATTTCTTATGCTTTACTGTCGCTCTTTGGAAAATGATTTTTTATGTTATTTCCTTGTACACATCCCTTGCATACACCTTCATGATCAACCTTTAATTCTGGTAAACCTGTAACTACCTTTCTTACATATCGTAAGGATTTGTAGTTAATGTGAGCTAGTCTTCTATGCCATAGTTCACAAGGACTTTCAGTAGAGTGAGTCAATGCTACATCTAAGTGACCTTTAAACTTGTACAAACCACCTTCTTCTATTCTAATAACAACTGCATATTCTATAGTTTTTCCTTTAGGCCACATGAGAAATTCACCATATATGAAGGCAACCCTGAAACCTTTCTTATCTAGGGCTGAGATAGAAAGTAATTTCTTTGTAAAACCTGGTACATATAGTACATCATTAATTCTCATCCGAGTTCCTGAATCAAGTTTGTAGGTGGATTATCCCATTCCTTTGATAGGGTACTTATAATCATCTCCAAGTGAAACTTTTTTGAGGAATTCATTTTCTATAAGTCTAGAGAGAATGTCTTTATGACCTGTCATGTTCTTAGAAGAACCACTATATATGAGCCAAGTATCCTCTCCAGGTGTCACAGATCCTGAGAGGGTAGAAAACAAAAAAAAACATGATCTTCAATCTCTTCTTTAATTAACTTCTTGGGTGGCTCATCATATTTAGCTGCATGGGCATGATGTCTTTTGTTATTTATCCTCTTGTATTCTTCCTTTCTATCAGGACATTTTTTAGCAATGTGTCCCATCTTATCACAATGATAACAATGATAAGAGGATAAATATTTCCCTTTCTTTGACCCTTATGATATTTATGTAATCTCTTTGGAGTGTGAGATTCATTATGAAAGTGGGTCTCATTTTGAAAATGAGAATTTTTGTTTCCACCCTTAGCATGAGCAACTAGGACTTGATATTCATCTCTTAATAGGATGGCTTCTCGGTTGGCCACTCTTGCTTCTTCTTGAACACATTCTTCCCATAAACTATCAAATAGGAGTTTCTCTTTTCTTGCACAAATAGTTTGGATGAAGGCATCCCAAGGTATTGTGATACCATTAAGAGTTGTCATCACGAGTTCATATTCATCTAAGTTGTCTCCAATTTCCTCTAAATGCTCCTTGAATTGAGAAACCCTAGATAAATAGTATTGAACTGTTTCTCCTTTTTTCATCTTCGTATTCTTGAGTTGGGTTCTCAATTTCATCTTTCGGTTGATGTTCTTTCCTTCATACATTCTGTTTCAGGCATCAAACATCTGTTTTGGAGTATTCTTATAGGACACTTGAGGGATCAAGTGGTATTTAATGGAATTTGCAATTATTCTTTTGGCCTTAATCATATCCTTCTTGTACTTCTCTTTGGATGCATATTCTTCGGGTTCCGGTACATTTTATTTTATGAATTTTGCAAGGTCATTCTCTTCAAGAATGAGTCCAATTATGTACTTCCAAGAACGAAAATTTTCCACACCTTCTAACTTGTGAACAAGCTTGGTGGGTGCAGACATCTTCACCTGGAGCTAAGAAAATGACCAGAAAATGAAAATGCTAAAAAATTGTAACTGATATTACCATGAGATGTGCTGGGATGAGGCGAGTTTGTTGGAGATGACTGTTTTGGAAAATTCCAAGTTTTACCCATAGAAACGTGACCTACACAATTCTGGACTGTAACTTCTAGTACTAGTTCTGGTTTTCTGGTTTTCTAGTACTAGTTAAAACTAGGGTTCGAATTTCTAGAGAATATGGCCACTGAAAAAGTTTGCTCAAGCTGCCAAAATATGCACTAGGGCATGGTGCACTTCCCAAGATATTTTTTGGTCAAAAACTCCTCTTCATTATAAATCCATAATTTTCTTGTACGACAACTGTGACGTCTAGATACCTCGTGAAAGATGCTATATTCAGTCAATCTATGATACCATGTTAATTTTTTATTGTTATTATTAGGTTATTTCCAAATCACATGATAATTCAATGCATTTCCAAAACAAAAACATAAAGAGGATCACTGAAAGAAACACAATCACAAGGTACACATCATTTTATCCTGGGAAACCCTCGTGAGGGAGAAAACACAACAAAAGTTCCTCAATAATAGATTTCCAATACAATGCCAAGACTAAAACCAAAACACCAAGAATAAACCAAGACTGAGAATGCACCTCTCTTCTCCTTCCTCTTGCAAATGCAACCGTCTTCAAGATATGTGCACTAGATGAGTGAGAGTGAGTGTGTACAAGTGACGCACCATCCTCACATATAAATACTAGTTGAGGAGGCACTAGGGTTATGTCTTTTCACTTAATAGGGATGTATTTTTCTAGAAGTGGTTAAAACCACTTTATAAACACTAGGGGCTGACTTTAAAAATACCACCATACAAATATGGTTTGGCCAATCCACAAAATGGGATTTGATCTTATACAGGACCTGACATGATCAATTTGCAAAAGGGGACTTGCTCTATAAGATAATAACTCAAATACAATTAGAATATTCTTTGAAGTTACAATATTTCAACACCAATATCGCCTTGGCATCTTCGTCCCTTGTGCAATGTATTCAAGAGGAACCTTTCTCTAGCTTACAACATCGTTTAGCTCAAATTTTTTAATTGGAAGAAGTGAGAGACAAATATTGGCAAACATATGCCAATCATCAGAAAGTTATTAAACAATGGTTTGATAGTCGCTCAGTAAGTGATAAAAATTTTTATGTGGGTGATCTCGTTTTGAAGTGGGATAAATCCCACGAGGAAAAGGGGAAGCATACTAAATTTCAAAAACTCTGGATAGGTCCCTTTCAAGTCTCAAAAAATACAGTTCCATCCACTTTTATGTTACAAACTCTAGATGAAGTATAGGAAACTCTACCCATCAATGGGATGATTTTAAAGAAATATTTTTCTTGAAGAATATCCAATCTTTTGTAAATATGTAAATAACTCATTTGTTTTGTTTTGTTTTCTAATTCTGATTTTGTTTTTAGTTTTCTCGCTAGTTGCTTCCTTTTGTTGTTTTCTTTTGCTTTTTTACTTCTTGTTTGTTATTAAAAATCAGATTCATGTGGTGTACTTTATATATCTCTTGTTTATGCATATTTAATGAAAGAGAATCATTACAAGATTGCATCAAGATGGAAAGTTTATCCTTAATATTATGCTATCATGATAACAACTTCTTTATAATTAATTCATCTTTTTCTAAGAAAACTTACTTAGGAAAGTACTTTGAAATTTTGTCTTTCAAGTGTTTGTTTTCCTTATAAATCAATAAAATGGAAGAGAAAATATCAAGATGAAAGGCTTAGTTGTACCCCATGAAGTGCATTATATCAAAATGACTTTCAATATCACCCCACTTCCTATTTTCTATTGCAAATTTCAATCTCAAACATTTTTATCACAAGACAATTAATTAGTTAAATATATAGGAATTTGAAAACACCAAAATATGTGGGAAGTGTATACAAACCCGTTGCGGCTATGGACAGTCGCTGTAAGTGGGGCAATGTATACATGATATCAAGGCAACTTCATCAAGGCTATGGATTCCCCCTGGAAGTGAAGCAATGCAAGGTAAATGAAAGATGATTTCAACTGATTGCATTTACTCGTGGTAAGTAAACTTTGCCTAGTAGTCAAATAAAAAGCTTATTTCCCATTTATTTAAAAGAAAATAAAAATTAATTTAGTCACTTTCTTCTGCAAAGACTAAGTGAATAAGTATGACTACAATTGTAATTTTCTTATATTTTAAATCAGTCATAAAGAATTTATCATTGATATTGCAAAACCGATAGATTTTCTTATTCACGTGATCTCACCATTTTCCTCTTATCGTTTCATGAACAGATATAACTGGTTCTCCCAACATGTCGCCAATTGTTGTGGAAAACAAAAACCCCATAATTTATTTCTTTGAACGACATAAAATTATTGTCCATTTGAATTTTAATAAGAAGTTTTATTTTATTTTTATTTAATCTTCTTTAAGTTTGATTATATGATGAAGTAAATATTTTGTGCTTGATTTGGTTTTTTTGTTGGAAATTATGTTGAGAGTTATGACATTTCCTCATGATGATTTATACTTTTTATTTCGTTTAATTTCATGATTTTGAACATGAAATTCAAAAGAAAATTAGAGGGAATTTGTTTATATCCTGCGCTAACCATTATGAGGGTTCATGATATAATATCATTATATAAAGATCATGATATAATATCATTATTTTTATTATCTGGTGGAATTCAAGAGTTGATTTATTATTATTGATTTTTTGTTTTAGAGAAATGATTCTATTACCATGATCTTTATTATTTCACGACTCAAACTCTTGTATAATGGAAAATGTTTTATTGATATCTTTGGTCTATATATATGAACATTCAAGACTTGCTAGTTATGCTATTTATGGTATTTATACGTTTCAATTTCTTTTGGTTTTATTGGATTGAAATATTAAACATCATTCCCATGACCTCTTTTCTTTCATTTTATCGATCCATAATATGAAATTCTACCTAGTTATAACATGATCTCATCATTAAAATGATATGGATATGGAGTAATGTACTTGACAATTTAAACTTTAATGCTCATTAAGAGTGGCAACAGATATTGAAACTCAGTCGAATTGCATGGCATATTATATTAGTTACACTTGGAATGTGAAATAATGGTGAGTTTCCATTACCACTACATCCATTAACTCGACCACTACATCCATTATACTCAAGTTTCTCATGAAAGTTGGTGAGATAGATTCAATATATATCACGATCTATTTGAGTTGTTTCATTTGAGCTTCTAAGGTATTTTTACTTTGGATTTCGGCTACCCCCTTTTTCACATTTGCATTTCTTGTCTCTGTCTATACTAAAAATTGACCATGTGTAGAGTTTATTGAGTTTTTATGGCACCTGTGGTGAGGATTGATCCCGCAGAGGCCACAATTCTAGAGGCTGATGAAGAATGTTCAACCCAGTTCCAAAGAGTCGGGTGGCTAGGGTTTATTAGGGCTTTCCAAGGGCACAATTTAGTTGTTTCCAAAGAATTTGCACAAAGCTTCAATGGAAAAAGGGCCAAGGTCGGACACCTGGAGTTTGAAGTGAATGAAGAACTAATTATAGAAGCTACTCATTTTCCTATCACTAGAGAGAACTGGTCAAATAATTGTATGGTCAAGAATGTACCTTGGAATGAATTCTTTTTTTCGAATAAGATGGTGTATAACACCAAAGGTATGCCCATTTTTTAATTTAAAAATAAATGATGAATTCTGGTTGCAGTCATTAAATTGTATATTACATGTGAGGGCTGATATGACCTAGTATTTTACTACCATTTTTCCCTTCTATTAGTTTTCTTGGTTTAGCCATTAGACTTACCCTATTATCTACTTAAAATCCTTTCTAATATGGATAAATGTTATCAAAGAGAATTTGGGAATCCTGATAGGAGTCTTTTCTATCATGGGTTGATTCAAATTCTTGTCGAATTCAAGCTTTCATAGCGAGGAGATCCCTGAGAGAATTTCCTTCAAAGGAATAGGTTTGTCATTTCAGTCTAGGATAAGGGTAGGGAGGAAATTCCTCATATTATTGAAGGTTATCTAGAATTTATCCATGAAAATGTATCATATAGCAAACTCATATCATCAGTTCATCATGATTCAACAATATAAACCCCTGTTCAACCAAATGATACAAATATTGTGAGTGTTTTTTTCACAGTAGAGATTTTACAGAGTCAATGTCGGCCTAGGTTACCAATATCTCAATAAAAAGAGATAAAATCGACCATTTGGGTATGAGCATTGATCCTACATGTGTATCAGAGCTTGATTTGGTAGGCCACAACATTAATCAGAACCCTACAACTGAAATGAAAGATAATTTTAAAGGCATGATAAAATGAAATCAAGTTAAAAACAAACAAATGGAAAGGATATTTTCATGGGCTCAGAGAAATAGATTAAAAGAGGTCTATGTTTCCACCGTTCCTACAATTATTTATTTAGAAGGACCTGAAGTAAATAAATATCATCTTTCTCATGAGTCAAAAGTCTGATACTAATTCTAAATTTGACCCTAAATTCCATGGTCATGTACATAATGAAGCCAAGTTTGATGATGTTCCTCCAAAACATGTTTCTTCACCTAATAGTAAATAAAATGAAAATGGTAAAGAACAAAATGATCTTGTATTTGGTACCCTGTTTTGGAAAGAAAGGTATTTTGCAGTAGTGCCAATTATTCAAAACAATATTGTGGATCTTGAGTTGGAGAAACAACAACTTAAAAATTAGAGTAAATTTATGAAAGAAAAATATGAAAAACAAATTGCATAATTAAAAAAGAAGCTCGTGAAAGATGAAGGTTTGATGGTGTTACGGAATTTTTCCCTTACGGATAGGTGAAAATTCCCTTGGATTACCAAACCTCTATACCAAGACAGAAACACTACAAGTGGACACTAACATCCATTTTAACTCATTTTAACCAATCAAAAAGAGAGAGGGAGAAATGGAATGATGTACCTTTTTACGAAGTTTGTCCTCGTTGCTTCTAATCCGTGAGCTTGATCTTGAAACTCCCTGGTGTAACTTGATACCTACAATGGGAAGAAAAGAGAAACAACTATATCCTACTCTAATTGATTAGGTAAAACAAATTCATCTAAGAATATTAAAGCAATATTAGACAAGAATATGAAAGAATACACAAGCTTGAAGGAAACAGGCCAAGTATATTCAATGAGAACCAAAAATAGAATACTTACAAACCACGATTGATGCTGCAACAACCTCTCCAAGCTCTCCTCTTCCAACCCTTGCATGAATGAACCAAGATCAAAACAATGATACTTTACTGATTTCTTCCTCCCTTTCACCATGGAAATGCCTCCAATTTATAGGCTTTTAGAGGCTCAAACACCTTGAGTATTTTTGAAATTTGTTGAGGATATGGCTCCATAGGACATGGAATAATACTCGAGCCAAACAAACCCTAATCTTCAGAGTTGTCCCTTAGAAGAAGGTGGGATTCACTTTGATTCCCTCAACCAACAATGGTACCCCCATAAATTTGAATACATGGCACCATGCGATAGGATTGTGCCGAGTTCTATTGATGATGCATCCACATGGACATGAAACTCTTTCTACCAATCTAGGAACACCAGAATGGGTGCAATTACTCACATATGTTTTAATACATCCAGACCCTTATGAAAATCTTTGTTCCACTAATACTTAGCTTATTTCTTAAATAACTTCTCAATTGGGGATGTAATCTGCACATAACCTTTACTAAATTTATGGTACTAACTTGTATGACCTAATGTTTTTCTCAATTGTCGCACTGATTCAGGTGGAAACAAATTCACAATTATTGTTATCTTAGTCGGATCAACTAACAAACCTTGCTTGCATACTACATGGCCTAAAATTATCCCAAATGGTTCACCAAAAACACATTTATTCACATTTAATGAAACATGATATTGTCTACATCGATCAAGCGTCAACCTTAAAGTTTCTATGTGATATTTCAATAGGCTAAAGACAGTCAATTCATTTAGGTATACTTCAAGAAACTGGTGAATAAACTCCTTAAATGTTGCAACAACTACTCTAGAAAACACATCAGGTGCATTCCTTAACCCAAATGACATCACTCTGTACTGGTAGTTTCCCCACTCCACTGAAAATTTTGTCTTGTGTCCGTCTTCTGGTGCAATATTTTTTTTATGGTATCTTGAAAATCCATCGGTGAACAAATAGACCTCCTGTCCTCCTACATTTTCCAATACTTCATCTGTAAAAGGCATCGAGAATGGGTCATTTTTGGCAAAGGGGTAGACTCAGGGTTCAACTCCAAGAGCGCACCAACAAGCCCTAACTACTATCCCTTTCGGTAACACCTGAGAAGCATATGCAGTCTCACCCGAAGTAGCTGTGGGGGGGTTGCAGGACAAAGATGTATACAACTAGGGGAATATCAAGTGGATCTAATATAGGAACAATACAACATTCATGTATCTCTTATCATCTTATATTTACTCTGCACATCTATCTATCAGATCTAACACATTAATGCAATGATAATATATCAAATGATAGAGAACAGAGCATCAATCACACACACGACATAATATATACGTGGTTCACCCTCTCTCTAGGGCTATGTCCACATAACTGTGATTTATAATAGGTTAAGATGAAGCATATTGTTCTTGTCTGCACTCTTAGATAACATATCTTCTTTCTTCTCCTCTCTATCTCTCCCCTTCTTGTGCACCCAGCTGCAGGACTGATCTCTGCACCCAGCTGGATATCTTACAGTACCAGAAGGCTCTCATACTTAACACTTCTCTTTCACCCGACAATAGTCTCTCACAATAGTAATAACAACAACAACAATCCCAATAGTAACAACAACCCAACCCAGGTCCTCTTGACCTTTATTTATACATTACAATAGCTCACCGACACCCTTAGGCTGAAACCTAGGTGTCAAAACCCTAGATACCAAAACCCTAGGTGTCTAAAACCCTAGGTCAACTTGACCCGTGTTTTCAGGGCTTTGCCAGCCTGTATTTCCTTCCTTCTCACACGGTGCTCCAAAGCATCCAACGATGGATTTTTCTTCTTGCTGAGTTGTTCTCGATCCATCTTCCTTGTTGATTTGTCATCCTTGATCTCCTCATCCAACAACTTTCTTTCTCTTACTTCACTCTGTCTTTTCTTCTCTTTTGCTCACTTCAACCCAATAACAGTCACTATGTATTCCGTGTACTTCGTGTTTTACCTTTTCTTCCTTGATCTTCCCTAGCTTCCTTAACCAAGGGCCAACAAGCCCCCAACACTCACCTATGACTCGTCCCGAGGCACTTCAGATATGATCCTTCTATTTTTCTCTGACTCTAGACTGCACAGTGCAGCCTTAAATCTCTGCTCCATGCCTCCTTTCCTTCATTGTGCGGACTGTCTTTTATGTGTCTAGTACCTAGTTTCAACTGCACCTAGTACCTGTAAACTTTTCCTCATGCTTTTACTGAGAGATACGAGGCATCTAGTTGTCATAATATAATTTCAACTAACTCTTGTTTACCAAATGTTCCTTCCATTCACCATTCAAAGTCTTCAACTGTGCAACTCCTCCTTCTGTAACATAGACAACTTCATATGGCCCAAGCCAATTCATTTTGAACTTCCCAGGATGCTTCATGAACTTATTATCATACACCAATACCAAATCACCTTGCTTAATTGTCTCCTTCTTGATGTGCCTATGATGATAGGCCTTCTCTCTTTCCTTCTGTACTTGCTGATGGAATCCTGCAACAAATCTGTCTTCTTCTAGCTCAACCAACTACGCAAGCCTCTCTTGAACAATGCTAACATTGTCCATATCTATAAAGGCAGTGATCCTTAGGCTTGGTACCAATATTCCATCGGGACAACGGCTTCAAGACCATACACCAACTTAAAAGGGGTCTGCATTGTTAACTTCTTGCAAGTGGTTGTATAGGCCCAAAGTACTGTTGGTACTCTTAAATCCTAGTCATCCCTATTCACACTGCAAATATTCATCAACATTGTCTCCAAGATCTTGTTGAATGCTTCAACTATCCCATTTTCTTGTGGATGGTAAGGTGTTCTCTTATGATGGTGTGTTAAGAACCAAACATCAATATAGAATATAAAAACCTCAGGAAAAGTACTCAATGCCTTGAAAAAGAGATAATTTCAGATAATAAGCCTCTTCAAGGGGGCAACCTCCTTTTACCCCACTTAAATGTTCAAGTCCAAGATGATTCAAAATGAAAATGTCTCCTTGGTATATATAGGAGACTAGGAGGTATAATTACAAATAATGGCCTAAAGCCAACATAATTAAAATAACATTATTAATCTAAATTACAACTAATGGCCTAAAGCCGACATAAATAAAATAGCATTACTAATATAATATGCCCCAATTAAGGGGTAATGAGCCAACATTAGGGATTAACATGCCCCTCCCCTTGATACAAGTGTTGTCCACAATGCTTGAGTAACTTTGGATGCTTCTGTATAAAAGACTGATCTTCCCAAGTGGAATCTTCAGCCGGTAGTTTCCTCCATTTAATGAGATACTCTGAAATGGATCTATTCCTTAGCTGGCGAATTCTTGTGTCTGTGATGGCTTTAGGCTCCAATATGATTTTTCCTTCCTCGTCAAGTTCTG
>ML781336.1:1521211-1540504 GCA_009831015.1 Picea engelmannii
CCAATGCAACCAGTCCCACTCAATTTGGATACTCTAGGAAGAAGTTATGATTGTTTTACCTAGAACACCTTCTTGAGACTAGTCAATAGGGCTAGTCAGATACCCTATCTTACACAGGGTGTATCTACAAATTTAAAATGATCTAGAAGCTGAAATTTTTACCACAGATACAATACTAATTTCTGTAAATGGTCTCCATAGGGCAAGGTATGAAACATTACAGAAAATTTTTTATAGTGAAAATTCCTCAATGACTCATTTCAGGATGATTCCATAACCCTATCTTGTACAGGCTGTATCTCCGAAAATATAAGGTCTCAGGAGATGAATTTTGAACCCAACATACCTTGATCTATCTACTAAATACCCTCCAAGCGGTTACTTCTGAAACTTTGTAGAAAAAAAATTATAGTGAAAATTCCACGGTGTCTCAGATGTAGCAGCGAAACCCCAAGACCTTGAGCTCTGATACCATATGTTAAGAACCAAACATCAATATAGCATATAAAAACATCAGGAAAAGTACTCAACGCATTGAAAAAGAGATAATTTCAGATAATAAGCCTCTTCGAGGGGGAAACCTCCTTTTACCCCACTTAAATGTTCAAGTCCAAGATGATTCAAAATGAAAATGTCTCCTTGGTATATATAGGAGACTAGGAGGTATAATTACAAATAATGGCCTAAAGCCTACATAATTAAAATAACATTATTAATCTAAATTACAACTAATGGCCTAAAGTCGACATAAATAAAATAGCATTACTAATCTAATATGCCCCAATTAAGGGGTAATGAGCCAACATTAGGGCTTAACATGGTGGACTGCAAATTCCTCAGTCAAGGATTCAAATGTCTTATTGATCACTCATAAAGATCTTATGTGTGCCTTGATCACTCATAAGGATCTTTGGGCATCCAAACCTGGTTATGATGTCATCAAATATGAAGCACATAGTTGTAGTTGCACTACATTCATTAACTGCTCTTGCTTCATCCCATCTGGTCGAGTATTCAGTTGCAGTAATGATATACCTTTCTCCTGTGCGCTTTCCTGCTGGGTTTATAGGTCCCACGAAGTTGATGGCCCATTTCTCAAATTCTTTTAGGGTCAGTTGCAGTGCTAGAGGCATTTCATCTCTTTTGGATGGTTTCCCAACTCTTTGGCATACACCGCAGGCTCTTGAATAGTCTTTAGCATCTCTATGTAAGGTAGGCCACCAAAGGCCACCTCTAAGAACCTTATTCACTGTTTCTTTCCCTGTGCAGTGTCCTCCTGTTATAACCCTAAATTGTACCATACATGCTTACCTGGCATCATGCCACCTCAGATTCCTTCTTTGCCAAAGCACTATTGAACAACTCTTCTAAAAACTCCATTTTTAAAATTCCACGCTAGCAGGCCCACTACAGCCTGTGTGGATCTACAGTGTCCACGCTAGAAGGCCCACTACAGCCCGCGTGGATCGACAAAATAACAAAAAGAGGAAATTTACCGATGGAACACAAAATATATGGGTGAGTTAACTGAAACTCCCAGCCATGCATGGCCGAGGGTTCGTCCAAATACCTAGCTCCTTCTAGCCTATAAAAGAAGGGGTAGGGGTCCCATTTGGAAAGAGGGAAAGAATATAGAAAATAAACTCTACCCATTTGATTATTCCAATTGTCCCAACCCTTTAGCTTTCTTTATGCCAGAAGAGATTCAAAGAAAAGTAGTTGGAGGACAGTAGAAGAGGAGCCTAGGACCAAGTTCGTGGAGTAGTGGCCGGTCTCAATCTATGTAAGTTGAGTCATTCAAAAAAATAAAGAAAGTGCTTTTCCCATCCCAACTCATGAACTTTTCAATAGTTTGATTAGTATATGTGTGGATTTCTAACTCGTTAATATATAAGTAGTATGCATGTGTAGTTGTTTCTTGTCTTGTATGCAGGTCAGCTTTGGAAGGAGTATTGCGAACAAGTAATCAAGTACAACAGAGGATCTACATCAAACGTCAAAAATGAGGTAGTTTGATCTTTCCATGCATTTACTCAGAAAAGGGGATTTATATCTAGGGATGAAGGTAGAAAGTAATTTCTCTTCGATCATATCTGCATGCAAAGTCTAAACCCTATTTGCTAGTCTATAGGGATATTTCCCTCACAACAGAATTGGTGACCATACTGGGGAGTCTCTTAGAGTTCCTGGAATTTTATTTATCTTTTGGGTAGTTTAAAAGACTAGTTTTTTTTGCCTATTTTTTCTTTTAATTTCTGTAAGGTCTAAGCTAGCAGGGAGTCTGGTTTCCCATACCAACTTTCTCTGTTATTTTCTTGACTGTGTTTTTCAAGACCCACAAAGGTACATGTGGCCTGCATAAGGTCTACATGTGTGTACCCGCGCCCTACTCTCTTACAACCCACGTGCGAACTGTTAGAATATAGAATATGGTGTGCTTGTTTTACCATTGACGATACCTTCGTCACCCAACCATAGGCCGAAGCCTCCCTCCGAGCACCTTAACCTTGACTGAGAATTCCTCCAGAAGCAAACCCTAGGCTAGATAGCCAAACAAAGAGTAGCACATTAATCCCCAATGATAGCGCATCATAAAAGACTGATCAGATGTTCCAAACCCTAGCCAAGAGATATCCAAGCCAATACTAAAACTAGCTGCTACTGCAGCTGTACCTGCAATCCTCCTCCAAACCTGCGCACCAGACTGCAACTGCAGTGCGCACCAACTAGGAAACTGCAATTCTAAGATGCTGTAAATGAGAACTAGCGCCCTGTATTTATAGTGGTTCTGCCAGTTTTGCTGGGGCCGACTTCTCCTTCTGGATATGTTTATGTTCAGTATATTATTATTATTTCTGGCTGACTTCTTCTCTTGGAGGCTAATAACCTAATATAAATTATCTTCTTGAGCCGACAAGGATTCTAGGGTTATTATCCAACTCATTAGGGTTTCTCTTGCTTCCCAGAGTCTTCTATTCTCGTCAGGTTCACATGTGGGGGTAAATACCTCCCGCAGCTACCATAATATTAACACTCCCTCCTAGCCAGAGAGGTATTTACAAGTAATGGACTTGAGCACAAAATATACCATTTACCCGGTAGCATCAATATGACTACATCATGAGCATCACCATCATTATCATTTGCATCATCTCTCAAAACCATACTTCATATGAGTCATTAGATATGATGTTGGATAAGTCATTCTCATCATGGAGTGATACAAGAGGAGTAAAAGGCTCTGAACTATTTTCCGTTTGGAAAACCTATGTTCATCATTCATCTGAATGATCATTATCTCCAATAAACTGCTGATAGTCTTAAAGGCAATTAGAACGAGGATAGAACACACCTGTGTCTATTCATAGTAGTACAAAACTACAATCCAGTGGTTCACTACCACATCAAGTAACACATAAGTACTTGATTAGCAACGTATGGTTGCGAATGGTGAAACATATTCACCACAGTACTCCTCATCTACTGTCATATAGTCCTCATAACAAACATTTGAGAGCATCCTACATAGAAACAATGTTATGATAAAAACTGTATCATCTGGGCCAATCTTTCACTCACGTCTATGAGATCTAAAAGAATGTCTGCCACCACAATAGTCTTCATCTGCATAGAAATAATGTTATGATAAAAACTGAATCATCTGGCCAATCTTTCACTTACGTCTGTGAGATCTGAAAGAATGTCTTCCCTCAGTATAGAATATCAACAATAATCATCTGGGCCAATATTTCACTCACGTCTGTGAGATATGAAAGAATGTCTGCCCTCAATATAGAATATCAACAATGGGCTATCTACCCCATTCTTCTTAACCAAGGAAGAAGGATTATTTCTGATTTCTGAGCCTGGACCATTTCTCACCCTAGGCCTTTCCTCCGACACTAAAGTGTAAACTGGAGAGAATGAGTCTTCCCTTGAGAAATTTTTGGACCATTCCTTACCCTGGGCCATTCCTCCAACACTAAACAAAGTGTAACATGGAGGGAATGAGTCTGCCCTAAGGAATGACTGTCCTGAACTATTCCCCACCCTGGGCCATTCTTTCGACACTAAACAAAGTGTAACATGGAGAGAATGAGTCTTCCCTCGAGGAATAACTATCCTTGATTGCTGAGCTTGGACTATTCCCCACCTTGGGCCATTCTTCTAACACTAAACAAAGTGTAACCTGGAGAGAATGAGTCTACCCTCGAGGAATAACTATCTGGACCATTCCCCACCCTGGTCCATTCCTCTGACACTATACAAAGTGTAACCTAGAGAGAATGAGTTTTCCCTCGAGGAATGTTTATCCTACATCAACCTCCAAAATGGACGATTCTTCGAAACTACTCACAACTGTGAACTTCGAAAGAATGACTGCCCGGTGAGGCGAACCATTCTACTTGACCACTACTCAGAGTGACTGCCAAGAGGAATGACTATCCTAGACCACTCCCCATGTTAACCACAAGGGGAAGTAGCTATCTATGATACATCAACAATCAGTTTTCCTCCCATGTTAACTACAATGGGAGGTCACTGTCCATCAGAAATCTGAATCCACTTTCTGAATAGGAAAGCATCTGTCCAATCTGGACTATTTTTCAATTACAAAGATAAATGATATTTTCAATGCTCCCTCCTAACTGGAGAGTTATTTCAATCAAAAAAATAAATGTTTGCGTACCTTCTTCTAGTTTGGAGAGTCTTCTCTTCCAGCTAAGAGAGTTATTTCCATGAGCTCTAGCTTGAGTATGCAAGTTCTTTCATCTTGAATAGAGGCTTTACCAAAATGTATGCTTATCTGCTCATCTATGGAGATATGTATTGGAGAAATCATTTTCTCCCTTCTGGACTTTATCATGGATAATGTAATGCTTGTACTGTAGTCTGGAACACTGTGAAGCCTTCATGTAGATCTAAACAATAGAGTATATCATAGTTGGAGAACTGGAACATATCCATGTGGTACTTCTTCTGTCATCATGAGATTTGATCTTCTGAGTAGTCATCTTGATGTTATAGGAAATCTTCACCACGCTTCTGCTATGCACTGGAGGTTCTCCGCCAAGTTGTCTTCTTCTTATCTGCATACAGGAGTCTCTTTCTGGTATGTCTCAAAGTCTTGAGATTGCTCTTCATACACTCTTTATTCAATTTCTCTGGAGAATAATCTTTGCATTTATCTGATGTAGAACTCCAACTCATGGATGTTACGGATGATAAAATGACTCATGTAGTGATATGTCTAGTGTACTGGAATAAGTAATCATCATAGTCTTCTCCCTCCATCTGGGAGAACCTCTGGTTCTAGATCTCGTAATGCTTTCATTCATGAGTCTTCCATACACTTTTCTTCATCATGACTTTCAGTTCTTCTACTTGATTTATTTTAGTGAGTTTGTATCAGGATGGTACAATGACTGGTTGTTCTAGTTTCTCTTCCTTTATTGGAATCTTCATGTTCTTCTTTAGCTTTTGGGTTCATGGTGTTTCTTATAGATTCCATGTCCTAGAGATTCCACTTCTTACCTTCACTATAGGATCACAGATCTGGATGGACAACTAGGAATACTTTAAGGATTCTGAGGAAGTCTTCTTCTGTGACTGAACTGAACACGTGTTGTTTTTCATGACTGCTACCATGGATATATATATTTCATCATCTTCAATGGATCATAGGATTATCTCCCTCCTAATCCTTGCTTCATGTAAGAGTGCATATAATCGGCTCCCTCTGTCTAACAGAGTCCATACCTCCATCTGCATCCTTATTGTCTTCTGCAATATATAATTGGCTTTCTTTATCTAACAGAGTCCACGCTTCTATCTTAGTTGTCGTCATAAGTCTTTCTCCAATTCCTCTTGATGTCTGACTTCTAAGTCTCTTCAAGATCGATTCTGATTTTGGCTTATCTTGTAATAGCTTTCACATGATATATTTCATCCCTTCATGTGTATTATCTAATGATATTCATTCTTATCTTATTGTTCTTCCATAGGTATAGTTCTTCTTGGAACACATTATCTTCCAAGAGATAGATATACAAGATATGTACAATAAAATAAGAATAGTGTTGTTTACCTTTTAGGAGAAGAAGTCTCTTCCATCCTGCTTAGTCTTCTTTGTAGGTTCCTTTTCTTCTGCAACTGATGCTTCATGCTTCTCTTTCCTTTTCTTTATCTTGGGACACTAGTTCCTGTAGTGACCGTACTTTTGAGAGTTGAAGCACTGTATTTCTGAAATGTCTTTTCATTGTTTTGGCTTCCTTCTTGAATCGAAATTTATTTTGTCTCTGAAGTTATTGAATCTTGATGTGAAGGCTTGATCATGGTACTTCTTTTGAGGTTTCTCTTTTGCATTGATCCTTGATTCTTCTTGAGCACAACAAGTCCAAAGTTCTTCAAATGTCGGGTACTCCTTCCTTGTGTT
Organism: Picea engelmannii; assembly: GCA_009831015.1. Classification (NCBI taxonomy): domain Eukaryota; kingdom Viridiplantae; phylum Streptophyta; class Pinopsida; order Pinales; family Pinaceae; genus Picea; species Picea engelmannii. The sequence continues at coordinate 1,527,648 of ML781336.1, forward strand.
CATGCTTGCGGCAAATGCATCCCATGTCTTTGGAAGACCATTGAGTACTATGTTCACCAATTCCTTTTCTGAAGTGATATCTTCAATAGCTTGTAGTTGATCTCTTAACTAGGAGATCCTTACAAAGAATGATGTTATGCTGTTGTCATCATTCATCTTCATGTCACAGAGCTCATTCTTCAGACTCATAATTTGTCCAATGTTTATGACTGGGAGGAGATTTGTTAGGGCATCGCACATCTTCTTCAATGAGTCAAGAAAGGAAATGTAGGGTATCAAGTGGTCTTTTATGGAATCCACTATGATACTCATGGCATTGATGTCAACGTCTTTGAACTTCTTCATAGCTGCAAAGTTCTACGGTTCCTTCTCTTCTCCTTCTTCAAACTATGGCTTCACGATCTTTCCTTTCACAATATCCAACACTTTATTCTTAGCAAGGATGAGGTCAATCCTTGTCTTCCATGCTCTGAAGTTAGAGGCTCCATCTAGCTTTTTCTCAGACTTCATAGAGTTCGCCATTTCTTGCTTGACTTGGTCAAACCCTAGATTTGACCAAAAATTCAAACTTCACGTCTTGGCCTTCTGAGAGTACCTGGGAGATGCGTTGGGCTAGGGCACACTGATATATTTGGAGATTAGGTCAATATCGTCACTTAAGGTTCCTCGACAAGAGGTTTAGGGTTTATGCAACTACTTCTGCTGGTAACCCTAGCTGTAGTGCTTTTGGAAACTGCTCCTGCTAGTAACCCTAGCGGCAGTACTTCAACGAGCTCAATATCTAGCGGCTATGTTTCCTTCCAACATTTTAGGCTGACTGAAGGGGTGTGGGCCCATAACCTGTTAGAATATATAATATGGTGTGCTCATTTTACCATTGACGATACCTTTGTCACCCAACCATAGGTCGAAGCCTCACTTTGAGCACCTTAACCTTGACTGAGAATTCCTTTGGAAGAAAACCCTAGGATAGATATCCAAACAAAGAGTAGCACATCAATCCCCAAGGATAGCGCATCATAAAAGACTGATCAGATGTTCCAAACCCTAGCCAAGAGATAGACAAGCCAATACTGAAACTAGCTATTGCTGCAGCTGCAGCTGCAACCCTCCTCCAAACCCGTGCACCAGACTGCAACTGCAGTGCACACCAACTGGGAAACTTCAATTCTGAGATGCTACAAATGAGAACTAGCGCCCTATATTTATAATGGTTCTACCAGTTTTGGTGGGGCCGACTTCTCCTTCTGGATATGTGTCTGTTCAGTATATTATTATTATTTCTGGCCGACTTCTTCTCTTGGAGGATAATAACCTAATATAAATTATCTTCTTGAGCTGACAAGGCTTTTAGGGTTATTATCCAACTCATTAGGGTTTTTCTTGCTTCCTGGAGTCTTCTATTCTCATCAGGTTCACACGTGGGGGTAAATACCTCCCATAGCTACCATAATATTAACACGAACACTAACTGAAGAAGTAGCAATGGCATGTAGAGTCCAAAGAATTTTTGAGGTAGTTATCCTCTTCCCTATTATGATCAGTTAGTTTCAGGGGTTTTCTAGAATCTTGTCTGAGTCTTATTTATTTGCAGTCTTGTTTCAGATTAGTTTGTTTGCAGTCTTATTTTTCCTTTCATTGTTTGCTTTTGCTGTTAAAAAGAGTGTCTAAGCCTTCAGAAGACCTTAGTTATCTATATCAGTGGTCTCTTCCTGGTTTGGTCTATCTGTTTTTAGCTTTTCTTCAGAGTTTAGAGATACACGTGGCCTGTACAAGGTCAGCCCACATGTACACGCCCTCTGTCTCTATACACCTCGTGTTCACATGCTTGTTGTTCGATTAACAGTCGCGTGCTTGTACATGATATTTTTTGTTGAGGGTAAGGCAGTCATCCTTTCCCTTGATGAGAGTTATACCTCTCAGGTATTTGAATCTCTGTCTTAGTAGTTAGTAGCTTAGGATTAATCTTACCCTTAGCTTGCTTTTTCTCATTCAAAAGTTGTTTAGAAAGAATTTTTTTTAAGGTTTTTAGACAAGTGTGAGAGTAATTTTTTTTTAGTTACTAGTGTTTGATTTCTTGAAGTGGTTCTTTGCGATCTGCGCTCAGGCCAGAATTGTTTTTCTTGGTTTTTTGCTTGTCGGTATTTTCCCCTTTTTTTGCTTCATTAGCATTTAAATAAAAAAAATGAAACTCTTTTCATTTTCTGGTTTGGTTGAAGAGTGTGTTTCTGCATTTATTAGCCAGGGAAAAATATTTATTTCATAAGTTTTTGCAGCTCACTTAGGTCATAAGTAGCTCATAGTCAAGTGAAATTCCTTTTGAGTTTGTTGTCCAAAATCTTAGAAAAGTTTTAAAAAAAATAAAAAATTGAAAAGTTGTTGAAATTTTGCATTAAGTGAAAGTCTTTGTTTCCATCTTTTTCTTCATTTTACTTTTGTCTTTTACACTTCATCAGTTTCACTTCCATACCCCTTGACTTAAAACAAATCCTTAAAAATAACGCTAAAATTAAAAATTCTTAGACTTTTATGTTTGTAGGGTTAACCAACTAGTTCAGGATTAGGGCCTTGGATTAGATTGGAGAAGAAACTCTTCAAGGCCATTTAAAATCAAACATTGGAGTCTGAGTTAGGGAGTGTCTAAGTCCAATATTGTGAAAGTTATCTGAGACCCCCCTTTAACACAGGGGATAAACACGAGGTCATGTGCGGAAAGGTAGCAGAGATAACCTCTCCAAAGCTGTACCAATCGTAGTGGATAACACATATAGAGGGCTTGTTTTGGGATTCCGTAATATGAATTTGCCACGGGGCTTCGTGGATCTTGAATCTATTCGAGGTCCTTAGTTGTCTTTTGGACCACTTTCTTTCAATACCCTTGATAGGTTTCAGGCTTGATACCCTGCTCATTGTGTTCTACCCAACTTTCGACTGTACCCGCCTGGTGATTGTCCATGCGCTGGCAACCTAGTTGCCCATATTTTTAGGGACTTACACAGGTGACTGCGGGGGTATACCATGATACCTAGGATAGACATTGAGCCATGCTTTGCAGAGTATACCCAGAGGGTGCTTCCGTGTTCGATTTGCACTTGCACCGGTAAGTTGCTCTAGTGTTGGTTCTTGTAACTGTTCTTCCAATTAATTTAGTGTTTGCCTGTCTTATCTCCTAGGGACTTTTTAGTGAGTGTTACTTTTGAACGTTTAGACTACCCTAGAGTGTTTTGGATCTTATCACATAATTGAGGATCTCGATATTTTCTGATCACAGAGGCTTCTTGACCTACCGTCGGTTACACTGGAGCCACCCCCGCCACCTTTAAGGTGAAAGCTAGACCAACAAGGGTCTTTTGAAGCAACTGAGTCGCAAGAAATTGTGCTTGCCCAACATTCGGAGGAATCGACCGTTATGGAACTTGGAGAAAAATCCCTTGGCATGGTTGAATCCCCAACCACTAATATTTTGACACCCCTCATCATACCAATTTATCCTTACGAGTGCCTGACAGTGTTGCACGTAGCAATGGAAACAATTGTTGTTATCACTTCTAGGAATTCATCAGTTCTCGTTATGGTTGTCACCACAGGAGTGTTTCCACCTCCTAACATACCGTCATTAGATCAAGCTACCATGGTCTCGACCGCCTCTATGTCACACAATGGTCCATTTCCATCTTTGGCAGAGTCCACAACCCCTTTCCCACCAAGTGCGATAGGCCCTTCGTTCTCATAAAGGATGCCTAATTCGGGTACAAGTCCTATACTTTTTTACTCCACTTTACAAACTTCGGGTCTAGGGGCAGGGAGCTCTATCACTCCTTTGCAAGGTCACATAGGGGGCATTCTTTCTCCTTTTAATGCTTTCCCTTATAGAAGAGGTCACAAACCTCCTTCATCCCCTTCGCTCGGTGGCTTGCATCAGCAGTCCGTCAGGCAACCTACACCCCTTAGTTTATTTGGAGCGGGGAGTCAAGGACCACCTTCGCATAGTATGCTGGTAGGTTCGACACCATCTTCTGTGATTGGAGTATTTGGTAACAATGCCTTTTCATCACCCTTTTTCTCAACTGGGGGCAATCCCATTTTTGGAAAATCTATTCCTATGCAGGGTACTATTCTTGCACAGGGGGCAAACCTAGGAACTTTTTCCACTTCAGGGCCTTGGAATTCCTAGCAGGGATCCGTTCCCTCTTCCAGAATGTCGATCTGGGGTAATTATTTACATAATCAGTGGAACCCCGGATAAACTACCATGCCTATCCCCGCAAGATTGACATGGGGAAACCCTTCCCAAAGTCCTTCGAATGTTATGCATGCCCAACCATCCATGTCCTATTTTTGGAATCAGCCAATGACGTCTCCACATATGTAAAATCCATACGCTAGCCAGGGCCATGGTTTCTACCAGAATTTGGTCTAGCAGCCAAACGTTTCCTGGCAACTTGGTGCCAGTCAAACTCCAGGCCCCGTTTTCCCAGGTTATCACCAGCAACCCAAACTTCCTTTCCTGACGACTCTGCACTTGCCAGATTTGACAAGGTTGTTGAATGACCCTATCTGTCATGATCCACATTGGCCTCCTATGCCGACGAAGTTGCCTTTGGACATCCCAAAGTTCAAAGCCAAGCCTAATGAAGATCCAGGAGATCATGTGACTACCTTCCATCTTTGGTGTTCTTCTAACTCGTTGAAAGACAATTCCGTACAGTTGTGATTGTTTCAACGTACTCTCATTGGGAGTGCCACGAAATGGTACATTGAGATCGATCGCTCAAGATACTCTTCCTTCGATGAACTGGCCATGGATTTCCTAAACCTTTTCCAGTTACATGTAAGATACGACGCCATCACAGAGCTTCTTGCTAATTTCAAATAGATGACAACATACCATATCTTTGATCATATCTGAGAATGGAGATGTAGGAAGAGTTTAATTAAAGTGCCAGTCCCACCAACATTCCTGCTCAAGTGGTTCCTTAAGTATTTGGTCCCACAGCTATCCAAAGACGTCGCAATGTCAAGAGTTTTCTCTGAAGAAGACACCATCATGAGAGCTCAACAATTTGAGCTCATCTATTCTCAGTCTAGTTTATTATACAACATCTTACCAGATGCGCCATGCTCAATACTGGATAAACCTAGATAGAGAGTTGGACCACATGCCGATGGTATTGTTGGATCCGTATAAACAAAGCCCGTTGAACAACTAATGAATCAGTTGCAACAGTTGTCTATACAACACATAGAGGAAAGTTAAACTACTTCTTTGGCTGCTCCCCCTACCAAAACATTAGATGTACACACAGTGCAATAAACTAACCCAAAGGCCACCCAACAACTCGAAGGAAAGAAAAATCAATGGAAAAAGGGTAAGGGTAATAAGAAACCCACCGATAAGCTGGTGAGGGAAATACTGAAAAACGGAAGGCAAGGTATCCATGCAATCTATGTGCGGAAGACCACCCAACCCACCTATGTCCTCGGCTTGCGGAGGCCCAAACATTTGTGACACAACAACAGCTCGCCGTGTTAACTAATCCATTTCAACATGGACAAAATCTAACTCAAGCCTCTACGAGCATGGAGGGGAGCATTCAAGGACCCCCTCCATCTTCGAGCAACCCCACGAATGTATATATGGTGAAAGGTGATGCTTTTCTATCAACTAGAGCACATGACTATAGTCAACCAAGCACTTCCGAGAAGGGAAAAGAAGTCGAACTCCCATCTCTTCCTCTACAGATTGAGAAGACATTGGGTGAAATAATGACATGCAACCCCAAAGGAGCATTCGAAAGAGATTCTCACAAACCTAATGCAAGGGTTGCCTAGAACTACTCTTTGGTGGAAGATTTATCACAAATCCCTTGCATGATGTTTTCTTTGGCAGTCCTCCAAAGTTTCCCTTCCCAGAGGAAAGCTTTGTTAATAGCTTTAGGATCTACCGAGACTTGTAATCTGGGTACAGTCATGCTAGATACAACCAACTTAAAACCATGTCTGCCTTACAACGTAATGTTTCAGATAGTAGTGGCTCATCCCACGAAAATTTTTACAAGGAATATCTTTTGCACCGTGGTGGATGAGGGTGCCTCGACATGCATTATGTCATTAGCATGTTGGAAAGCCATCGGCCATCTTGTTTTGTCTCCATCACCTACTCTCATCACTTCCTTCAACGGTCATTCATTCCAACCACATGGTATCATCCCCTCCTTCCCCGTGCAGTTAGGAGGGAAGACCATGTGTGTCGAGGTAGAAGTAGTTGACGCTCCCCTCGACTATAATCTTTTGTTAGGAAGGAGTTGGACTTATGCTATGCAAGCCATGGTCACTACAGTTTTTTGGGTCTTGTTGTTTCCACATGAGGGTTGGATTGTGACCATAGATCAATTATCTTTCTCCAGACCTGACCCATCACTAGGGGCATCCACAGTCCCAATGATTGATAATCCTCAACTAGGTGTTGTTAATGTAGGGGTTGGTTTGTTCCCATCCTTGATGGGTACCTTCGATTACCCACCCCCTCAAGGCGATATCAAATTTATATCCAATCATCATAAGGTTGATATTTTTTAGGTTTCGTCATTCCGCATGACTTAATTCGATGATCCATGGATACTTCCTTCCCCATATGGATACGACAGGGCACCTGGGTATGTCCATGCCCTTGTCCGCCGCTAAAGTAGAGTACTCTTTAGTCCAGCAAGCTTCAGCTAACAATGATCCAACTCCTACACAAGAGTTAGATCCACTTCTAGAGCCTATTTGGGTTCAAGGTTATCTCGCTAACACCAATTCATTAGAATTAGTATTGCCCTTTGACGAAGCAATAATCGAAGCAATGACTATTCCAGACAAACCTTGGGAAGATCTTCATCCCAGATCATATTTCCTCCCAGAGTTAAGCCGAACCGAAGCAGGAGAATTCATCGTGACTATGACCGGAGATAGGTCTTGTCCTACTAATCCCTTAGTTACACACGAGATCTATGCTGAGGGTGATATGGAAACCATTGCTAAAATGATACCTATCAATATCTACAGAACCCCTGGCATCATAGACAATGTTTTTGTCGGAGCATATAGCTCCCCCGAGGAGATGTCAGGCATCGACCCACAAAGAGTCAATCATGAGCTAAATTTGTTTCTTTTCAAGCTTGCTTTGAGATCCGAAAGCAACATCCGACGAGACTGCATTTATGCTTTTCGATCTCATTCGGATTAACTGAGAAAAGTAACCATTATGGAGTCTTCTTTAAGCCTTTTTTAGACTCCTTAAAGATGAAAAGATTGTCGAGTGACCTTGTTTCTTCACACTCGTTAAATTGGTCCAGAAGAACGTTCCTTAAACGGGTCTTCTTTTAAACCCTTTTCAGACCCTCTAAACATGAAAATATTGTCGAGCAATCTTGTGGCATTTCATGCTCGTTAAACTGGAATTTAAAGTCACGTCTGTCCAGCAGTAGTTTACCCATTTTTCGGTCTGGACGGTCAACTGTATGAACAAAGGTATACTCTATAGAACTTTCATTCTTTAGAAGAGTACCCTCAGGTATAATTTTACCCCTTTTTTGGGCTTGAGGGACTAAACTTATGAAAAATCAACCCCCACGGAGTCCATAGTTAAGCTCTTTTCAGACTCCCTAAAATTGAAAAGATCACCGAGTGACCTAATTCTTTCACACTCGTTAAAATGGCCCAGAAGAACATTCCTAATGGAGTCCATAGTTAAGCTTTTTTCAGACTTCTTAAAAGTGAAAAAATGGCTGAGTGATCTTGTCATTATCACACTCGTTAAAATGGTTTTGAATAAGGCGTCTTGTCGGTGCTAGTTTACCCCTTTTTCAAACCGGCTAGACTATCTTTGAAAAAGGTACCCCAAAACAAGTAAATAGGCCGACACTGAAAACAAGTAAATAGGCCTGCAAAATTGATTTGATCAAAAGCACTTTGCCAGGCAGAGTGGTAAAAAGTCAGGTCCGGGACTACTCTTAATCTGCCAATAGCTTTTCGTGTTTCAATAAGGCATGAAGGTCGTGTACTAATGTTGATCTGCCTCTAGCTTCATGGGCATAAGGCATTAAGGTCAAACACTAATGGAGTCTTCTTTTACGCTTTTTAAGACTCTCTAAATATGAAAAACCGCCGAACTTACCTTCTCCGGGCTCGTTAAAACTTACATCGAAGGACGTTACCATTGTATGTTTTGTTAAATCGCATTTGCATGCTTGCATATTTGGCCTAATGTCGACTCCATGTTGCTCTCAACTAAACCATCTGAAGCATGCCTTATACGCAAGCCCAGTAGCACTCTGCTTCTGCATCTTGACACCTTTGGCCCTCGGAGGATTTTTTCCGAGTATTATCATTCTAAACATCAATCTTGTCCTTGCACCTTGAACTTGTATGTTGTAACATTCGTTCCTCCATTGTAACTTATCATTCCTTTATTCTTTTATCCAAAATTATTGAAAAAGACAAACAAATCAAGTATACCCCCAAAAGAGGAAGGGAAAAGTATTTTCTTTATTGGCAGCATAATGAGTCACCCTTGGATAAAGCACATCTGTCCATTTTTTCATCAAACCCTGGGATTTAATATGACTTTAGGAAGCTGTTCCTGCTACATAGATTTGTGTCCTCCTCCATTTGGTTATTCTTCCAGACATATGGAGAGTTTACGTTGCCTCCTGCCTCGTAAACTTATGTTAATTCCATGCTGCTTGAGTGTCATCATTCATCATGTTGTTGTCCAAGGGAATTTTTTTTTACCAAGCTTGAGTCGGCCCCTCTGCATTTTTGTCTCTTGCCCTCATACCTAGCCATCCTGAACGTCCAATCAAGTCCTTTTTCGAAATCAATGAATCTTTCTCTTTGATCATCAAGATTATCTAGTCCATGACCGACGAGTCGTCAAAGACCTCTAGGTAGTGAAGTTGTACACTCATATTACCCTCTTACCCAAGTTTTGAAGATTTTGAAGTTGTTGCTCGAGCTCTGAAGCCCTCATCTCCAACCATCAGACCTTATCAGTTTCTATGGAGATGGATACTTTGCATGTATATATTTTTGATTTCGAGATGTAGCTCCACTGTGTACTGTTCGCAACTACACTTTATATAGTTATATGGCATGGATCTACAGTTTATTTGATTGGTAGCCATGCGTTTATTTTATCCCGAGCATGGGTATTCCCGCCTCGGTGAGACATTTGTTATTTTGCAGATGACGCCTCTCGATTCCTGGTTCCTGGGCTCACTTGTTCGACACATCAGTAAAGATTGGTAATGTATTTCGGCCATCAGATGCTCTTCTGACCTCACACATTAGGGGGCATCTGTTATAACCCTAAATTGCACCATACATGCTTACCTGGCATCAGGCCATCTCAGATTCCTTCTTTTCCAAAGCACTATTGAGCAACTCTTCTAAAAACTCCATTTTTAAAAGTCTACGCTAGCAAGCCCACTATAGCCCACGTGGATCTACAGTGTCCATGCTAGCAAGCCCACTACGGCCCACGTGGACTGACAAAAACACAAAAAGAGGAAAGTTGTCGACAGAACACAAAAGCTATGGGTGAGTTAATTGAAACTCCTGGCCATGCATGGCTGAGGGTTCATCCAAATATCTAGCTCCTTCTAGCCTATAAAATAAGGACTAGGGATCCCATTTGGAATGAGGGGAAGAATATAGCAAAGAAACTCTTCCCATTTGATTATTCCAATTGTCCCAACCCTTTAGCTTTCTTTATGCCAGAAGAGATTCAAAGCAAAGCAGTTGGAGGACAGTAGAAGAGGATTTGTCACATACCCACCATGTGAAATCGAATTTTTCATCGATTTCTCAATGGTCGGACCCCCGAAATGTCTACGGAGGTCTAGCATAAGCTAGCTCTTCCCTTATCTGTTCCCATAGGATCACGGGTCATGACCACAAGTTGAACAAATAAGGCATCCTTTCGCTCATCGCGACTCAGCGCTACCAGAGCATCGAGTCCTTCAACTCTGCAAACCCCGACACAACGAAGCACCGAACCTCGAAAGGGATGGCGAGTACAAGTTTCCTGTTTGAGTCTTGTCCTCGTGACCACGCGCTTAAACTGGTAAAGCCCTTACTGGCCTTTCATGATTCGAGAAATCACGATGTAGGACTTCTTCCTTTCCCATTCAAATCCCCGAAAACCATGAAGTCTGCCAAGTTTCCCTCCAAGGGGAGATCAACGACTGTAAGCCTCCATTGATCCGATGGTCTGGATCCTTTCGGGGTTTCGGTACTTGGGAGTCCGAAATGCAACGATTCCAAGACTCCTTGTCATTTAAATTTTTGAATTTTGATATGGAAGTTTGTGTAAGAGATCGACGACTCTTAAGAGTGTGGATCCAATGGTCCACAGAATTTCAGGACTTTTCCCAAATCTCTGACCGCTCACCATGCGTCTCCTCTGATGGACGGTCCAGATTCTTTCAGTACTTCTCCTCTCCACTATGGCACGTATCAGGATTTCGAGCATCGTGATTTCGTGAATCGTGAGGGTAAATTTTCCTATCCCTCTGGTTTCCTGGATGCCGAAATGCCAAAACGTCGACTGGCAGCCACGTGTGCCTCCGATGGATGGCGGTGACCTTCAGCCAAGATCAATGGTCGTGATATATTTAGGATGATCAATGGTCATGATCTCTTTCTGGCTTTCCTTAACCTCATTCACACCTCTTCTCCATTTTGGGGTTTCGGTGATCGAGATTTCATGAATCGCGGGGGAAAAGTTTTCTAGCCCTCTGGTTTCACAGATGCCGAAATGCCGAAACATCGACCGGCAACCACGTGTCCCTCTGATGGATGGTGGCAACCTTCAGCCAAGATCAACGGTCATGATCTCTTCAAGATGATCAAGGGTCGTGATCTCTTCCCAGCTTTCCCAAACTTATTCACACCTCACGCTCTTTCGGGGTTTCGGTGATCAGGATTTTGCGACTTGTGAAGACAAGGGTTCTTTGCCCTTTTATTTCCTAGGTGAAAAAACGACGAAGCACTTACTAGTGGCCATGTGTGCTCTATAGATGGATGGTCCAGGTACTTCCATGGACCATGGAGTCTACGGTCCCGATTCCTTCATCTCTTGCAAGGGAAAAAGGGGTTGTGGAATTAATGCCTACATCTCTTTCTTAAATCTAACGGTCATTACAGACCCTGCGATCCTTCGAAGGGATCATGTTCATGCATTGCTTGCAAAGGTGGAGAGGGGTCGAGGAACTATCATCCACGTATCCTCCCTCAAATGGACGGTCCTCATTGTTTCGCGATTTCATGTTTTGCGACCCCCAGTGACGCAAATCCTTTGTCAACTCAAATCCTCGGTATCCGAAATACTGATGGACTCTCGATCTCTGCCACGTGTCCTTCATGGATGGATGGTCTAGATCTATATCAGGATTTTCACCATGGAGTGTCTTGATATATTATCATCAGGACTCCCGAAATCCTGAACTCCGAATCCCCGATACCAACTCCTCTCTCGACACTTTTTCCCTTGTTCACGAGGGCTTAACCCTCATGCATCTCCTAGCAGATCCAACAGCTATCAAGTTTTCTAGATAAGATATGATGACTCAGATTAGTCCCACGTCGTGTACCGAATCCTCTTCTGGGACCTTCGCCCCTGTTTACGAGGGCTTAACCCTCCTACATCTCCTAACAGACCCAACGACTATCGATTTTTCTAGCTAAGATCCAATGGCTCAGACCTGTCCTACACCGTGCACTCTCCCACTGCTCTCTGGATGGGGAAAATCCAACAATCCAGATGCTCCCATATACCTTGGGGATCTACGGTCCTAATTTCCTCCCTACTCACGAAGATAAAAGAAAATGGGTAAGGCATGTAATGCCCTTGTTTCTTCTGCCAATCTAAAGGTCGTGAATGACCGCAGATCTTCCAACAGGATCTCATCCGTCGATCGATACTTATCCCTATGCTGCTACTTCGGGATTTCAAGAGGATCATTCTTCCTTGTACAGGGTTGCTAAGATTTGTGCATTCAAGTCCTTTTTCCAGGTTCTTCGTAAAATTTTCCAAGAGGGGTAACTCTGTGGAGAGTTCTATTCCAGGGAATTCCTGGAAATAGATAAGGGGAAAAAAATTCCCGAGAATGGACTGGAAGTCTAACTTGGTTCAACTTTTGCATAATTAAATTTATCTATCAACATAAGAAATGCATGGTTTTTCTATTACAAGCATACATCTACCCTTTCTTATCAAAACACTGCACAGACAGTCTTTATACTGTAATCATTCACAATTTCATAGTTTATGAGCATATATGTCAGCATATGAATTTCAAGGTGTAATATGTAAAACACTTATCAGCAATAACACCAGAAGTAAGTGCAACTGCTGAGAGGGGTGCTTGTTTCCACCCAACCGTAGGCTCAGCTATTTCGATAGGATTTACAACTAGCCACCCCTGAGTTGAGACCATGATGCTGTGAGACTGTGTCTCGGTTTGCCAGTGATTGAGAACGAGGGTTACTCTCCCCCTTCTCTTCTATCACTTACTCTACGTATTTCCAGAGTTCTCTTCCTCCCCTCGCGTCTACCCCCAATCGCTTCTCCCTCATGCCTTATCCTCTTGCGAGGTTGCGTGTGGCGTGATTTCTCTCACACAGGTTAGGCCTGATGGCTCTATAGATGGGCGGTTCACACCCCCATCCCTCATTAATTCTTGAGGAGCCATCTACCTACCAGCTTGCAAGACATTTAATTCGGGGCCAGCGAGCCGCTCTTGGTTCTCCAAGCCAGTGAAGTCCAAATACGATATTGTTCTCAGTGGAAGTTAATGCCACCATTCTAGGTG
>ML781336.1:1544318-1556540 GCA_009831015.1 Picea engelmannii
CTCCTATAGTATCCTGCTAATCCCATAAAGGATTTGATATCCGAAACATCCTTTGGGGTAGGCCATTCCATGATAGACCTGATTTTGTCAAGGTCTACTGCTACTCCTTCTTCGGAGAGAACATGGCCTAAGTAATGTATTTCCTTATGGAAGAATTCACATTTTCTAAATTTAGCATAGAGATGATGTTCTCTTAGCACTTGCAACACAAGTCTAAGATGCTCTTCATGCTCTTCTCTATTCTTAGAGTAGATTAATATGTCATCAATGAAAACTAGCACAAATTTATCTTACTGAGTACATTGTTCATCAAGCACATAAAGGTGGGAGGGGCATTGGTTAACCCAAATGGCACTACCAAAAACTCATAGTGACCATACCATGTCCAGAAGGTAGTTTTATGGATGTCTTCATCCTTGATTCAGACTTAATGGTATCCTGACCTCAAGTCAATCTTTTAGAAAATAGACGTGCCTCCCAATTGATCGAATAGATCATCGATCCTGGGAAAAGGGTACTTGTTCTTTATGGTTACCTTATTGAGTTGTCTATAATATATACACAGTCTAAGGGTGCCATCCGTCTTTTTCACAAACAAGACTGGTGCTCCCCATGGAGACACACTGGGTTGAATGTATCCTTTATCCATCATTTCTTTTAATTGCAATTTGAGTTCAACTAACTCGGGTGTGCTCATCCTGTAGGGTGTCCTAGACACCGGCACCACTCCTGGTGCAAGTTCTATCGAGAAGTCTATGTCCCTTCTCACCTCTTCCAGAAACACATCTCTGTATTCTCTCAGGATAGGATGATCGTCAGGGCTTGGTTTATCACCTTCAATTGTTTTCAACACCTATATTTCATATAGGGGACATCCCTTTCGGAAATACTTTCTCATTTGCAGGGATGATATTTGTTTCACCGAGATGGGTTTTTGGATCCCTTGAAGGGTTATTCTTCTCCCTTCTTTACTTACACACCCTAAGGTTTTATGGTAACAGTCTAGTCTAGCTTTATGGGTGGCTAGCTAGTCCATCCCGATCAACAGATCATATGATCCCAGGGGTAATATGTTAAGGGTTTCTTGGGTGGGGAATTCACCCAACATTAATTGGTAGGATGGTATAACCTCTGCTATCTTCCTTTTGGTGTCAGTGGCTAACTGTACCAACCAGGTCTTGGTATGTTTTTGTGGCTATAGTTTACACTTATCAACAGATTTATGGGCTATATAACTCAAATTTGAACCATGGTCAATCAAAAAAGACACTAGATGGTTGAAAATCATACCTTCTATTTCCACTACTGAAGCTTGATGGTCAAATTGGTTATTATCCAGGGCTGCATAAATTTGTGGCACACTCCTGGCCACATCATTGACGATAGTAGTTTCCTGGATGTTATAAATCCTTCAACTATTCTGTTGTCAGTGTGGACAGTCTCTCAGGAGATGTTCCTCTCCGCAACTCCAACATTTCAGAGGTTCTCTCTTGGTGTTATCCACCTTCACTGGTATAGGTCCAAAAGTTTTATTTCTGCCCGATGAGGGAAATTTCTGCTGGTGTACACTCTGGGCTGGAAAGTTCATTCTTGGGTTCTTCTTGTAGTTCTTAAATCCTGGGGATTTGATCCCCTTTCTCTGAAATCTTGAACTATTATTCGGTTTCCATCCTTCACGAGGTTTTTCTCGATGCCCAAACTGTTCATGATAATAGGTTTCCTTTCGAATGGTGCCTTCTAGGGTCTTTGGCTCATCAAATTCAATTATGTTATGATATTCCTTGGGTAGCCCACTAATGAAGTGTTGCACCTTTGCCTTTTCTACTTTTATATAAGGTACATACCTCAACAAGTCGAGGAATCTGTTAACATATTCTTCTACAGTAAGTTGTCCCAGTTTGAGTTCATAAAACTATTTAGTCTTTTCGTCGAAATATTTTTCCGACAGATACTTCTTCCAGAAGTACTTCTCAAATCATTTCCAAGACAGGTCCTTTCGCGAACCCCTTTCACATTCTTAAGGTCTTCCCACCAAATGGAAGATTTTCTGTTCAAGTTGAAGGTGGCCACTCATGCCTTCATATTTTTTGAAAAGTCATGGACTCTAAAATACTTCTTTAGTCCAAGAAGCTAGGCCTCTGCTTCCTCTCCCTTCTTTATTTCACCATCAAAGGAGGGTGGTTTGGCCTTTCTGAATTCTTCAAATTTTCGACCTTTGGAAGACTTTTTCTTCTTTTGTTTTCTTCAGGGATAGCAACTGATTCTACTGCTAGAAGAGCCCTCTGAATCGCCAGCTTCCTTCTCAGAGGAATCATTTGACACTTGTCCTTTACCTCTGGGGTGGACCTTTTTCGGGGTGCTCCTCTCAGTGTGGCCACTGATATGACCATGTTTCTGAGTTTCAGGTTCATGTTTCATTTGTCTTTGTAGATTGGATAAACTCTGCAGTAAAACTGCATTAATTTCTGTTTGTTTGTCTTGTTCTTTCATCATCCTTTCATTGTCAGCCTTGCAGCTTTGTAATTCGACCATGAGACTCCTCACAGTATCGGCTAGATCTGGAGGGGTCCCTACTACCCTTCTTTCGTCAGACTCTATGTCTCTATTGTGGGATCCCTCTCCCACTTCATGGTGAGTCACCATACTATGTGTTGATAATTTCCCACGGTTGATCTTACACTTGTGTGCAAAGATAAACACTAGTTGTTAGTCAATAGTTAGATACATTTTTATAACCCATGCAAAATTCATATTTCTTTCACATGCATACACAGTCAGGTTTTCATTTTGGACTTTGACCTTTTTGAATTAAGAGGGTTAAGATAGAGGGTTACTCTTTTTAAGAGTGTTCTGAACGGAGCGTCTACACAACTCGTTCATGATCCCAAGCAGGTCAAGTATTGTAACCATGCTCTGATACCAATTTGTCACATACCCACAATGTGAAATCAAATTTTTCGTCGATTTCTTGATGGTCAGAGCCCCGAAATGTCTACGAAGGTCTAGTGTAAGCTAGCTCTTCCCTCATCTGTTCCCATAGGATCACGGGTCATGGCCACAGGTCGAACAAATAAGGAGTCCTTTCGCGACTCAGCTCTACCAGAGTGTCGAGTCCTTCGACTCTGCAAACCCCGACACAACGAAGCGTCGAACCCCAAAAGGGATGGCGAGTACAAGTTTCCTGTTTGAGTCTTGTCCTCATGACCACACACTTAAACCGGAAAAGCCCTTACCGGCCTTTTGTGATTCAGGAAATCAAGATGCAGGACTTCTTCCTTTCCCATTCAAATCCCCGAAAACCACGAAGTCTCCCAAGTTTCCCTCCAAGGGGAGATCAACGGCTGTAATCCTCCCATGATCCAACGATTTGGATCCTTTCAGGGTTTCGGTACTTGGGAGTTTGAAATGAAACGATTCCAAGACTCCTTGTCATTTAAATCTCCAAATTCCGATATGGAAGTTCGTGTAAGAGATCGATGACTCTTAAGAGTGTGGATCCAATGGTCCACGGGATTTCGAGAATTTTCCCAAATCTTTGACCGCTCACCACACATCTCCTCTGTTGGACGATCCAGATTCTTTCAGTACTTCTCCTCTCCACTATGGCGTGTATCAGGATTTCGGGCATCGAGATTTAATTAATCATGGGGGTAAAGTTTTCTAGCCCTCTGGTTTCCTGGATGCCGAAACGTCGACCGACAACCACGTGTCCCTTCAATGGATGGTGGTGACCTTCAACCAAGATCAACGGTCGTGATCTCTTTGAGATGATCAATGGTCGTGATCTCTTCCTAGATTTCCTTAACCTCATTCACACCTCTTCTCCATTTTGGGGTTTCAGTGATCGGGATTTCACAAATCGCGGGGGCAAAGTTTTCTATCCCTCTAGTTTCCCGGATGCCGAAATGCCGAAACATTGATCGGCAACCATGTGTCCCTCCGATGGACGACAATGACCTTCAGCCAAGATCAACATTCGTGATCTCTTCGAGATGATCAATGGTCGTGATCACTTCCTGGATTTCCAAAACTTATTCACACCTCATGCTCTTTTGGGGTTTCTGTGATCAGAATTTTGTGACTTGCAAAGACAAGGGTTCTTTTCCCTTTTATTTCCCGAGTGCCGAAACACTGAAGAACTTACCAGTGGCCACGTGTTCTCTATAGATGGACGGTCCAGGTACTTCCATGGACCATGGGGTCTACGGTCCCGATTCCTTCATCTCTCACAAGGGAAAAAGGGGTCATGGCATTAATGCCTGCATCTCTTTCTTAAATCTAACGGTCATTACAGACCCTGTGATCCTCTGAAGGGATTATGTTCATGCATTTCTTGCAAAGGCAGAGAGGGGTCGAGGATCTATCATCCACATATCCTCCCTCAGATGGATGGTCCTCGTTGTTTCACGATTTTGCGACTTGCGACCCCCAGTGACGCAAATCCTTTGTCAACTCGAATCCTCGGTATCCGAAATACCGATGGACTCTCGATCTCCGCCACGTGTCCTTCACGGATGGACGATCTAGATCTATATCAGGATTTTCACCATGGAGTGTCCCGATCTCTTGTCATCAGGACTTCCAAAATCCCAAACTCTGAATCCCCGATACCGAATCCTCTCTCGGGACTTTCACCCTTGTTCACGAGGGCTTAACCCTCATGTATCTCCTAGTAGATCCAATGACTATCGGGTTTTCTAGATAAGATCTGATGACTCAGATCAGTTCCATGTCATGTATCGACTCCTCTTTTGGGACCTTCGCCCCTATTTACGAGGACTTAACCCTCCTACTTCTACTAACAGACCCAACGACTATCGGGTTTTCTAGCTAAGATCCAACGGCTTAGACCTATCCTACACTGTGCACTCTCCCACTGCTCTCTGGATGGGGAAAAACCAATAGTCCAGATACTCCCATAGACCTTGGGGATCTATGGTCCCGATTTCCTCCCTACTCACGAAGATAAAAGAAAAGGGGTAAGGCATGTAATTCCCTTGTTTCTTCCACCAATTTAACGGTCGTGAACGACCACAGATCTTCCGATGGGATCTTGTCCATCGATCGATACTTATCCCTACACTGCTACTTTGTGATGTCAAGAGGATCATTCTTCCTCGTACAGGGTTGCTAAGACTTGCGCATTCAAGTCCTTTTTCCAAGTTCTTGGTAAACTTTTCCAAGAGGGGTAACTCTGTGGAGAGTTCTATTCCGGGGCATTCCTGGAAACAGATAAGGGGAAACAAATTCCCGAGAATGGACTAGAAGTCTAACTTGGTTCAACTTTCGCATAATTAAATTTATCTATCAACATAATCAATGCATGGTTTTTATGTTACAAGCATACATCTACCCTTTCTTATCAAAACAATGCACAGACAGTATTTATACTATAATCATTCACAATTTCACAGTTTATGAGCATATATGTCAGCATATGAATTTCAAGGTGTAAGATGTAAAACACTTATCAGTAATAACACCGGAAGTAAGTGAAAATGCTGAGAGGGGTGATCGTTTCCACCCAAACGTAGGCTCAACTATTCCAATAGGATTTACAACTAGCCACCCCCGAGATGAGACCATGATGCTATGAGACTGTGTCTTGGTTTTCCAGTGACCAAGAACAAGGGTTACTCTCCCCCTTCTCTACTATCACTCACTCTGTGTATCTCCAAAGTTCTCTTCCTCCCCTTTCGTCTGCCCCCAATCGCTTCTTTCTCATGCTTTATCCTCTTGCGAGGTTGCGTGTGGCGTGATTTCTCTCGCACAGGTAAGGCCTGACGACTCTATGGATGGGTTGTTCATCCCCCCATCCCTCATTAATTTTTGAGGAGCCATCTACCTACCAGCTTGCGAGACATTTAATTCGGGGCCAGCGAGCCGCTCTTGGTTCTCCGAGCCACTGAAGTCCAAATACAGTATTGTTCTCGGTGGAAGTTAATGCCACCATTCTAGGTGCCTTCCACTGCCTTTCTCCAGCCATCGTGGTCTCTTTTTCATCATATCCCCTCTCAGTAGTCCTGCAATATATATATATATATATATATATATTCATAATATTATTCACATTCATCGACCTTTTCCACAAGGTCCATTCACATCACACATTCAAATTTCTGAGTTTTCCATAGTTCTTGGCCAGTCCAGTTATTTTTACAAACTGGGGGAAACAAGGTGTTACAGGAGCCCAGGACCAGGTTCGTGGAGAAATGGTCGGTCTCAATCTATGTAATTTGAGTTATTCAAATAAATAAAGAAAGTGTTGTTCCCATCCCAACTCATGAACTTTTCAATAGTTTGATTAGTATATGTGTGGATTTCTAACTCGTTAGTATATAAGTAGTATGCATGTATAGTTGTTGCTTCTCTTGTATGCAAGTCAGCTTTGGAAGAAGTATTGCGAACAAGTAATCAAGTACAACAGAGGATCTACATCGAACACTGGAAATCAGGTAGGTTGATCTTTCCATGCATTTACTCAAAAAAGGGGATTTAAATCTAGGGATGAAGGTAGAAAGTTATTTCTCTTCGGTCATATCTGCATGCAAAGTCTAAAACCTATTTTCTAGTCCATAGGGAGATTTCCCTCACAACACCTCCTACAAGTCCTTCATGAGCTTCGACAAGGATCATTAGGTGTTCTTCTTCCATAACACACCTTCTCAATATCTCATGAGGTCCCATCTTGTAAAGTTGTCCAACTATGAGTGAAAAGTCTACATCGCGCATTACTATTTATTTCTTCTGTAGAATTGTGTACTCACTAGGTTCCATTCCTGTGGACAGGAACTGGACTATCTCTGCGAAGTGATCATCGATCTTTCTAATGGCAAGCATTTGTGCATCCAATAGTGTGTCCTCCAAATTAGTGGGCTCTTCTCCATGTTCCAACCTTGACAAGTGGTCATGACCTTTGTTCATTCTTCTTGGTTTAACCACAATTTCAAAATCATATTCTTGAAATAGCAGAAGCCATCTGCATATTCTTACCCCCAACACTAGCTTGTTGACCAGGTATTTCAGCGTGGAGTGATCGGTAAACATTTTAAAGTGTCCTCCTAGCATATAGTGGAGGAACTTCTGCAGCGCATACACCATGGCTAATCCTTCTCTTTCAGTGGTGGTGTAATTAATCTTGGTTGTTGATAGCTTCCTGCTAGCAAAGGATAATTGGTGGTCAATGTCTCTTGTTCCCAATTGCTCTAACACATATCCCAATGCAATGGAAGAAGCATCGACATGCACATGAAATTCCTTGCTCCAATCTGGAAAAACTAGAATAGGTGCAGTAACCATTTTCTGTTTCAGCATGTCGAAGCTCTGTTGGCATTCTTTTTTCCAGTGAAATTGACAACATTTCTTCAACAGCTTCTCCATATGTACTGTAATTTGGGCATATCCTTTAATGAACTTCCTGTAATATCTTGTATGTCCTAGTGCAGTGCGCAACTGTTTGACTGAAGTCAGAAGGGGTAAGTCAACAATAATGACAATTTTAGATGGATCTACCAACAATCCTTTCTTGCATACAATATGACCTAACAACACTCCTAATGGTGATAAGAAGATGCATTTCTTCAAGTTTAAGGAAATTTGACACTGTCTACATTTGTCCAACATTAGCCTTAGACATTCAATGTGATTCTTCAATAAAATAAAAACAATCCAATCATCAAAGTATGCTTCTAAAAATTTATGCAGAAACTCTTTGAATGCTTCGACCACCACCCTGGAGAAGATGGTTGGGGCATTATTCAATCTAAATGGCATCACTATATACTGATAGGATCCCCATTATGTTGCGAATGTGTTCTTGTGGTGATATTCCTTGGCAATATGGATCTGATGGTATCCTGAAAATCCATCTATAAAAGAATATACCTCCTGGCCTCCCACATTATCTAACACTTCGTCGGTTAATGGTGTAGGGAAGGGGTCATGTAAACAAGCGTCATTCAACTTCCTGAGATATACATAGATTCTGATCTCTCCATTCTTATTGTATTGCACCACCATGGGGATAATCCACTCTGACTCTTCGACAAGTTCTATAATCCCTTCTTTCAGCATTCTTTCAAGCTCAATCTTCACTTTCTCCTTATATTTAGGGATCAATCTGTAGGGTCTCTTTTTGATTGGTTTTCCATCTGGCTTCAAAGGGATTCTCATCTCTCCCATAGGCCCTCCGATTCCCTTCATATCAGTGAACTTGGTTGGAAAAAATTCATGATATTCGTGCAGTAATTCTGTGATCGTGTCAATGGTGGCAACATCCCAATAATCTCCAACATTGGAAAGATTCGGTGTCTCCTCTGTTCCAATATTGACTTTCTTGATCTTGATCGGTTGTCCAATGAATGGTATCTCAACTCCTGGTCCTTCCACATATCTTTGGCCTTTTGTCTCGATGATATTCACCTTTCTAGGATCATCGTCTTCATCAACATTGATGTTATAACAACCTTGCAATTTATGGAGAGGTGCAGTCCATTCGTCCTCTTCTTGCTCCAAAGGGAGGCTAGATGCCTCCTCAAATACTTTCTTTCTTACAATCTGTAAAGTTTGATCTACTGAAGGATATTGACTCTCAAATAAAAAGGTAGTTACAAAATTCTGAGTCATACCTTTCCAATCTGTAGTGATGAGGCGCAGCTCTGCATGAAGGTACCAATTTATAGGAGTTGTGTCCAGCGTGTTAATGAATTTGTGCACCCACTGCTCCTGAGTAATATCACTCCAAGATTCCTCGCAACTTTGCACATGGTCCTTTGGATAGCTTCGACCTATGTACCTAACTTCACATACTTCTACTTGTGCTAAGAATCGTACTCTCATCAAAGTATGACATTGTACCCAGTCTGTAATATTGATTTTGTGTGTCCCCCACCATTTTGTTGGTGTTGATTTCAAAGCCTCATCCATTTCCAACAATCTTTGTTGTGTTGGTACACTTTCTTC
This sequence comes from Picea engelmannii, assembly GCA_009831015.1. Classification (NCBI taxonomy): domain Eukaryota; kingdom Viridiplantae; phylum Streptophyta; class Pinopsida; order Pinales; family Pinaceae; genus Picea; species Picea engelmannii. The sequence continues at coordinate 1,553,280 of ML781336.1, forward strand.
GAATTCTGACAAGAAGGTGTTGGAAATTTCAGTTAACAAACAACAAATCAACGTATACTTGTCATTGATGGCAAGTACAGTTGTGGTTGCAGTGATGAAAATAGCAATGAATAGCAGCACAACAATAATCGGGAGGAGAAGAGTCAGTGACCGTTGGATCCCATTCAAATTTCTCGAAAGAATGAGGGCCGTTAGATCTGTAGAAGCTGCGAGAGAGATAAGCCATCGGAGAATCGGGGATCGGGACTTTGAAATGTCCAGTTCACTCGACAATGAAAACCCCAAAATCGCGATATGAGATTTCACGATTTGGTTGAAGCCGTTAAAGCCAGCATGAGATATGGACTATTGATTTTCTTCATCGGAGTTTCGGGGATCGAGATTTCAATATGCAACGAAAACCTCGATTTCGCGATATGCGAAGTCACGAGTCAATCACATCTGTTAAAAGGAAATCAGATTCTGGACCGTGGATTTCAGTCTGTGTCAGAGTTTCTAGGATCGGGATTTCAATATGCAAAGAACACAATGCAACGAAAACCCCGATTTCGCGATATGCGAAATCACAAGTCAATCATAGCCGTTAAAAGGACATCAAATTCTGGACCATGGATTTTAGTCTGTGTTGGAGTTTCGGGGATCGGGATTTCAATATGCAAAGAACACAATGCAACGAAAACCCCGATTTCGCGATATGTGAAATGGCGATTGAATCTAGACTATCCATATGCAAGGACAGGTGGCAAAGGATCAGGTGCTGTCGGAATTTTGTTCATCGGAGAATCGGGGATCCTGGTGACAAGTGATTTATGCATTGTGAAATCCCGATCAGTGAAACCCCAATGAGTGGGGGCCAGCTGCCAGCGTAACGGAGCATCGAGATTGGACAATCGGGACTTTGATATGTCAAGAACACACTGCAACAGAAACTCCGAAATCGCAAAACGTGATTTTACGATTCAATCGTAACCATTGAGTCAAGATTTCACCAGGACCATTGATCACAGCTCTATACGAAATTTCAAGGATCAGGTTTTGGTATTGACAAGAACATTGAACATCAGACATCACGAAATCATGATACGTGATTTCTCGATAAGGCATATAGCCTATGGGCCAGCCAGGATTCAGTGGAGGATAGGTGTAAGGAGTACAGAGGAAGTCAGGAATTGGCATATCGTGGGTCCAAGGAGCATATGCACATTATCATTATAAAACCCAAAACCCCGACGAGAGGTATGGTGACAGTCACATGATAGTTGGTCACATGGACCATTGTGTAGCCGGAAGGGGCTAAAGCTCGGGAAAGGAGCACATCGGGGATCGGAGAATCGGGGGTTCCGAGTACATGTGCATCTCGACACTGAAAGTGCTGAAACCCAATTTAAAGGGCAAGAATAATAAATATTATCCAACGGTGCAGATAAGGTTTAAAAGTGATCGGAGGTAAGAATTGATTTACCTGTGTAGTTGTATGTGTATTCATTATTTGATATTTAAGGGTGGTTGGGAAGTGCTCGGGAGGACTGTTGTCCTCAGAGGTTCAAGTGGGTGCTTGAACACAGGGAGTTGTAGCTTCCATCTGGTTGCAGCTAGAAAAACAAGGGTGGAAGGGTGGTGCTAGGGAGAACAAGTGTTCTCTGTTATACAGGTTGGAGCCTGTGTAACTGGAAGTTGGTGCTTCAATCCAGTTGGTGCTGGAACATTCAGGAAGTTGGTGCTTCCATCCAGTTGGTGCTGGAATATTCAGGGAGTTGGTGGTTCCTTCTAGTGGGTGCTAGAAAAACCAGAAAGTTGGAGATCTCAAACAAGTTGTATCTTGTAAAACAGAGGTAGCAGCCTCACATTGAGTTGGTGCTCAATGGTAAATGATGTACAGAACTGAAAAAGACTGCCTATCATTTTGAAGAAGAAGAGGTTTTCTCCCTTTATGGGTTTCCTCGTGAAAATCTGTCTTGTGTGCATTTTATGTGTGACTGATGGTCTTTAATTTTACTGTCCATATGTATTATATTGTTGATGGCCACATGAAGAAAGATTAATAATGTTTTAACTGATAAAATTGTTTAAGCTCACATACAACTGATTCACCCCCCACTCTCAGTTGTTTTAGTACTTTCAACAATTGGTATCAGAGCGGGTTCCTTTTATTTAAAGGTAGATCTGTAAGCTTAAACATGACAAGTCATGAAGGGACTTCAGCCTCTAAGCCCCCTCTGTTTGATGGAACAATTTTTTCCTTCTGGAAGATTAGGATGAGAACATATTTAATGGCCTTGGGTGCTGATGTGTGGGATGTAGTAGAGACTGGATATACAAAGCCTGTTGTGCTAGCCAACAAGGATGATAAGTTAGATTTTAGATTTAATGCTAAGGGGATGAATGCTATCTTGAATGGACTTGCTGAAGCTGAGTTTGTAAAGGTGATGCATCTTGATACTGCCAAAGCAATGTGGGATAAAATTATTAACAACTATGAAGGAAATGAGAAAGCAAAAGGCGCCAAACTTCAAACCTACAGATTGAAATATGAACAACTAAAGATGAATGAAGATGAAACAATTAGCAATTATTTTTTAAGAGTTGAAGAACTCGCAAATGCCATGAAGGGTCTAGGTGAGACGTTTGATGAATCACTCTTAGTTCAGAAGATTTTAAGATCCCTGCCTGATAAGTTTAATCCAAAAGTCTCTGCAATAGAAGAATTAAATGATCTCAAAACTCTGTCCATTGATCAACTTCTAGGAACTCTAACTGCATATGAAATGAGAATGAACAAAGATAAAGCCAGTACTAGAGAAGCATCTTTCAAAGCAGACAAGGACACTAACTCAGAATTTGATGACATTGAGGCAAAATTTGTGAGAAGGTTAAAGAAAGGATCAAGAAAATATCAAGGAAAGTTGCCCTTCAAATGCTTTAACAATGGAAAGATAGGTCATTTTGCTTCTAAGTGTCCCCATCAGAAAAAGGACCAGAATTCTGATGATGAAAAGAAGTACAAGTACAAGAAATATAATAAGAAGAAAAGTTTGGTTGTAAATAATGAAAATTCCTTAGAAGACACCGATAATGACTCATCCAGTGAAGATAAGGCAAATGACTTCATACTTATGGACAAAGAGGATCATGATAATAAAAGCACAGGCAGTGATGATAATGAGGAAGAAGCTGTGGTGGATTTGGAAGGAGAACTAATTAGCGCATTGGAAGAAATTGATAGACTCAGATCTAAAAACAGAAAGCTAAAACAAGTGTTAA
>ML781336.1:1573695-1596323 GCA_009831015.1 Picea engelmannii
AGTTCATTTATGTCCCTACGCATTTCTTCACCTTCATCAGGAGTCCAATTAGGATTTTATGGAGGCTTATTTGGTGTAGAAGGTCCCTTTTTTGGTGGCATGTTGGCCAAATATCACTTTTGAATCTTGATTTTGAGGCGGTTCTGCTAGACAATATTTATTCCATTCTATCTCCCAAGTTTCAGACCTTCTAGGTATGAAACTTTATTTTAGGTAGTTCTCTGATATTTCTTCTCTGCAATGCCATAGGTCTGATCAAAATTGGATGTGCCAAGTGGAATTTACGGTAACTTCCTCACAACTTGCCAATTTTTGGCCTTTCCAGGAGATCTCACTTGTATAGCATGCCCTGCACAAAATATTTGATATACAATTCTAAAACTCGTACCCAAACTACTACAGGCCGTCCACGATCCAATGCAACTAGTCCCACTCAATTTGGATACTCTATCAAGAAGTTATGATTGTTTTACCTGGAACACCTTCTTGAGACTAGTCAATAGGACTAGTCAGATACCCTATCTTACACAAGGTGTATATACAAATTTAAGATGACCCAAAATCTGAAATGTTAACCATAGATACCTTACTAATTTATATAAATGGCCTCTAGATTTCAGGGTCTGAAACATTACATAAAAAAATTTATAGCAAAAATTCCACAATGACTCATTTCAGGATGATTCCCGAACCCTATCTTGTACAGGATGTATCTCCAAAAGTATAAGGCCTCAGGAGATGAATTTTGAACCCAACCTACCTTGATCCGTCTAATAAATATCCTCCAAGCCATTCCTTCTGAAATGTTGTATAAAAATAGTTATAGAAAAAATTCCACGGTGTCTCATATGTAGCAGCGAAACCCCAAGACCTTGAGCTCTGATACCATATGTTAAGAACCAAACATCAATATAGCATAGAAAAACCTCAAGAAAAGTACTCAATGCCTTGAAAATAAATAATTTAAGATAATAAGCCTCTTCAAGGGGGAAACCTCCTTTTACCCCACTTAAATGTTCAAGTACAAGATGATTCAAAATGAAAATGTCTCCTTGGTATATATAGGAGACTAGGAGGTATAATTACAACTAATGGCGTAAAGCCAACATAAATAAAATAACATTACTAATATAATATGCCCCAATTAAGGGGTAATGAGCCAATATTAGGGCTTAACAAATACTACCCATGTTTTTCTCGTTGATACAGAATCTACCATGCCGGGGGCTATTCCTCCTTCTCCCATGGAACCCCCTCCAAGTTATGAGGCCATCCATTTTGATTGGGGTGTGCTAACTGGACCTCATCTTCCCTCTCACATTCCTTTCTAGATTACAGTACAGGTTTGTGGTCGAGATGTTCCTCAGACACTGATAGATGAAGGTGCATCTGTTAGTATTTTGTCCTCTTTTGCTTGGCAAGATTTGGGTTGTCCTCCGCTTGCACCGGTTACACAAAATTTGTTATCTTTTAACAAAAGAACTAGTCAACATAACTTTTCCACCTGCTCTATCTCAACCCCTTCTTACTTTGTTCTTGTGACATTGGATTTCATCACCAACTAGTGCGTTCATTGTGAGAAGGTTTTGTTTTCTTTCTTTCTTACTATATTTTTAGCGTGTGTTGTTTGTTTTCCCTAGTGGACTCTAAATTGGATCTCTATTTTAATGGCGTCAGTTCCTAGAATGACCAATGAAAGAACCCCTTTTCCAGGGGAACCTTTTGTTTTTCCTTCTTACAGAAACATTGGTCCTCCTCACATCACTACTTTGAGCCTTCCAAGTCTCATAATTGGATTACCGGTATGGTTGTTTTCCACTCAGATAATCCCAAATGTAGTAAGTGCTTCGGTTGTAAGCACTTCCCCCCAAGAACATCAACCTCATGTTGATCCTTCACCTTCTTCACCAGTAAGATCTTCTTCGCCTTCTTCTCTTGCAATGTTTCCTTCCATTTCATCTTCTTCGTCGAGTGAAAGTTTTGAATCTAATAACTCGGTGAATAAGAAGAAGAAGAAAAGAAAGATTAAGAAGAAAAAAGATAAACAAGGGTGAAAACCTCCAACGAATGTCAAACATGTTGGAAAGCAACCAATTATTGTTAATCATGTTGGGAGTGTTGATGATGTCAATATCACCCCAACAACCTGTAAGCCCAAGTACCCTTGCAGGATTTCTAAGGTAAAAATATTTTTAAGGAATGCCCTGGTCTATCCAAGGTTATAGAAGCATGGCCTACACATCCTTGCCAACCCATGTCATTAGCCTCTGAACAACATGCTGATGACTTCCCATCGACTAGTCAATATACCATTGGGAAGAAGAAAATTAGAGTCAAGTTCCCATGCATGTTATGCAAAGCGAGTCATCTCACTCACCTTTTCCCTTGTATGGACGAATACTCGAAATTACTAGAAGACATGATTGTTTCAAAGCCTCAACTTCTAGCTACTTATCACAAGATTACTCTTGACCCCACTATAGTTGATGGAATGATCACTCTGGTCCCTTCACCGGTCAATCTGGTTTATTATGTCGTCAATATGGTCACGTCCTTAGTTGAACCAGTTGACAAAGTGGTTGATACGATACCATCATCGGTCAATCCCACTCTCCCCTCAGAGAGTGAAACTAAAGTGGTGGATCCGATCCCATCCTCAGTTGATCCCCCTCTTCTGTTAGAGAGTATCACCCAAGTGGTCGATCTGTTTCCATCTGTCGACCCCATTCTCCCCTTGGCGAATGAAACCTAAGTGGTTGATCTAATCTTGTCATCAATCGATCCTAATCTCCCACTAGATAGTAAAACCGATACTTCCCATGTTTTTCTCGTTGATACAAAATCTACCATGCCGAGGGCTATTCCTCCTTCTCCCATGGAACCCCCTCCAAGTTATGAGGCCATCCATTTTGATTGGGGTGTGCTAACTGGACCTCGTCTTCCCTCTCACATTCCTTTCTAGATTACAGTACAGGTTTGTGGTCGAGATGTTCCTGAGACACTGATAGATGAAGGTGCATCTGTTAGTATTTTGTCCTCTTTTGCTTGGCAAGCTTTGGGTTGTCCTCAGCTTGCACCGATTACACAAAATTTGTTATCTTTTAACAGAAGAACTAGTCAACCTTTAGGGACCCTTCCTCAGTTTTCTGTAACTTTGGGAGGGAAAACTGTCTTCATTGATGTCATGGTACTTCAATATCCCTTGGATTTCGTTTTACTTCTTGGGTGGGATTATGTCTATGCCATGAAAGCTATTGTGTCCACTCTTTTTAGTGTGATATATTTCCCTCACGATGGAAGAATTGTGACTGTTGATCAACTTTCATTCTTTGACCCTGATTGGATTGCCTCCCTAAGTGGTTCTTATATGCAGACAATATCGCCCTCACCACAGGTCAATTATGTGGTGTTGTCTCCCATGGTTTCAACTTCAGATGACTTAGATCCAGTAGTTGACATGGTGATATATTCGATAGGGTTGTTAGAGAATGATCTCTTTACTCTTGTCGCGACCCTCGACATGGTGTACTTCCTGAGTGTGTTTCTTCCTTCCAGTGAATACCTCTTGGAAGCCATGACCAAGTTTTGTCCCTTGACATGGTGTCATTCTGGAGCATTGTCCTCTTGGAATCCACGATCAAGAAGAGAGACTCCGAGGATATTTTTTGCGTCTCTGAGGCAACCTCGTTAAAAAATGAAACATAGGTCTTTGAGCATGGTTTTCTGATTTCAAGCTCGTTAAAAAATGAAACCAGTTGTGAGGATAGTTTTTTTGTCTATGTATCAACCTCATTAAAAAATGAAATAGATCTTACGAGGATAGTTTTCTTGTCTCTATGGCAACCTCGTTAAAAAAAGGAACAGAGGTTACGAGCATAGTTCTTATTTCTGTGCCAGGCTCGTTAAAAAATGAAATAGTTTTTCCCCCTCTCTATTTGAGTCAAGTCCTTCGTCTAGTATTTGAAGCTTCATTTCATTATCCTTTGCAGTTGGATGAAATGAAGCTTGGGGGGAAATGCTTTCAGCCTCTGGACTTCATGTTGAATTTAGAGCTGCTAGTTTCTTAAGCTGGGGACTAAATACCAACCATCCTTGTGTTATGTGTTGGGAAGTCTAAGCATAGTTTTCTATGGTTCAAGCTTGTGTAAAAATGAAACCACTTACCTCAAGCATAGTTTCCTCTGGTTCAATCCTTTGTAAAAATGAAACCAGGTCCAAGCATAGTTTCCTTTGGTTCAAGCTTGTGTAAAAATGAAACTAGATCCAAGCATAGTTTTGTTTTGTTTTAAAGCTTGCGTAAAAATGAAAACAATCCCGAGCTTAGTCTTTGTTCTTTCTCATGCTCATAAATAAATGAGAATAAGTTATTGATCTTAGTCTTTGTTATTTCTCATGCTCATAAATACGTGAGAATGCAACTGAGTATACTTTTATCACTTTTTCGGACTCGTAAAGGTTATACGAAAAAGGAACCCACTAGAGTTCCCTTTAAGCTCTTTTCAGACTCTCTAAACATGAAAATATTGCCGAGCAACCTTATTGTTTTCATGCTCATTACAGTGTTTGAAGAAAATGTCTCTTGAGTGATAGTTTATCTCATTTTCAGTCTCATCAGACTACTTTACGAAAAAGGAACTGAGAGAGTTCTCTTTAAGTGTTTTTCAGACTCTCTAAACATGAAATACCCCTGAGTTTTCTTTCTTTGGACTCATAAAATAAACATTGAAAGGCCTATATGGGACCAAACCACTCCTTCCTAGGGTTCGTTAAACATACTCCAAGGGACTTGTCCAAAGGATGAGCTTAAATTGATGGGCATATGTTATCCTCCTCAAGCTTGCGTAAAAATAAAGAGGTACTCGCCAAAAATGGTGGGAGAAAAAATTGGGAAAGAAATATGTCTAAACCTGTATTCCATGGAAGAGTCACTTTTGAACATGAAACCCTTTCACTCGCCTTGTGTCTAGGTTGGAAAATCTACTTGTCTCCTGATCATACTCCTTTATAAGATTACAAATTGGTCTGTGATCCCTATTGTTGAGTCAGTGTTTCCAAGATAATTGTCGTGTTGTCAATATGTTCAAAATGAAGTTCAACCTGAAAAGACTTCTATTGCGTCGACCATTTCTGCAGTCTTTAAGCATTCTATTGCGTCGACCATCCCTGAGTCAGTCCTGAATCACTTGTTACTCTGAACTACATCAAATCTTGTTACTTGTTTCGAGTCATTGATGTGGGATACATTAAGGCCCTTCTGTGACGAGTCTTCTCCTATCAACTTCAACTCATTATCTAGTAATTAGACTTAGAAACTAATTGGTACCTTGGAACTTGCATGCCTCAATGGTAGGTTTCCTCGCTTTCGATAGTGGGCTTTCATTATTGACTCCTGATCGGGAGATTCTGTCAAGTGTTCGACTTCAGCTCATTTATTCACATTCGTTGGATTGTACTAGTGTACCCTGGGAGTCATTGACATTAATGGTCATTTCCCTCGCACTTGTTAATGGTATACACTAATGACCGGTAATCAAGTGGTTTCTACCATGTTCGACTTCAGCACATGTATTCACATGGTTAGATTCGTACTATAGAGTGGCAGAGATGAAGACCCTAGATATTTTTTGACAGATCCAGGTTGTGTTGGAGTATATTCAGTGCACTTTTGCAAAGATCCACATTGTATGTCTGGTGGCTATGTTCAAATTTGAAACTTTAACACATAGATCCACAGTGTATTTTTGGTGGCTATGTTCAGATTTGATTCATAATGGCATGGATCCACAGTGTATGTTTGGTGGCCATGCCCTTGTCTTACTTGACATGGATCTTTGCATGTCGGAATTTATGCTCTAAGTCACTTATATTCTGAGTATGGGAATGACTACCTCAGTGATGATGTATTATTGTACTGTATTTCCTTGTTTGTTGGCAGGTTTCTGACCGACTATTCCTTCTTCCCTACACACACTCAACAAAGTATTTCATCTATCACTCTATTCTAACTTCATACTTTGGGGGGCTATCTATTACACATTATTTTCATCATCCCTATGACCATTAATGATGTAAACCTATCTGTTTCCTTCAGAGGGGTCAGTGGCCTGAGTTCCTAAAGAAGGAAGGAGAAAAACTTTTTCTGAGAAAAGAAGTTGCATTTTCCTTTGTAAAAACCCTATAAAAAAGGAAGTTCACAGGTTGCTATATAGGCAGGGTGTGAGAATGCCTGATTCTCACAGGCTACAGTATAGCTAGGTTGCGAGAGGTTCGCAGGTTGCACTATAAGTAGGGTGCGAGAATGCTTACATGTGGGAAAAATGAGTGTTTTCTCGAATATTCTAGAAGGAGAAACTTCCATGGTGAGGTGGCATCCAAATGGTTTTGATATTACTCTCTTTCATGATTTAGTGGGATCATCCTAACCTCCTCACCTTATCCTCTTTAGCTTATAAAAGGAGAGGATCTCTCATGGAGAAGGGATAAGTTGGATTTGGCTTGGAATTATTAGCTTGGTTTGAGTGTCTTTGAGTTTTGCCTTTGTCAAGATAGATTGTGAATATTATCAGATCTATGCTTTTAGAATTCTTGGAGTGGAAGTGTGTGGGGAATGAAGGAAAATTGGAAGTGACCTTACGAAATCAAGGCCATGGTTGTAATATCTCTTTCACATTTAATATGATACAGTAATATGATTCTTTCCTATAAATATTGTTGTGTTTTATTGTATGATTCCTTGATCACATACATAGGTTTATATTGAGTTTATGCTATTACTATCACTTTGGTTGGTTGCATTCTTTTGCAGGTTCATCGTTGTATGAGCGTTGGAACATAGCTAGGATGGCGATGGCGAGAGGAAGTGGCATTTAAATAGTATGTCACCTATCTCTCTTTAGTTAGTAAATTTAATATTTAAAACTTAAGGAAAGTGTCATGTTCTAGTGTGTTTTGTTCTAGATCCAGGTGGATCTAGGGAGATTTGTTAGTGTCTGCACCTACCGATTTATCCTAAAACACATAGTCTATATCATACTCTCTTATTTGAGCATTCAAGTGTAATTCCTTATTTGTCATTCTCCTCTTAGAGACTTGGTGTACTTCCCTATTCATTAAGGGGTCTATATTTCCAAGCTCATACTTCTTGATTAAATTTTGTAGCTCTTGTACATTGTTTTCATCCTGAACTAACTTAATACAAGTATATACAAAATCCATGAGCTTTCTTACCTCTTTTTCTTCTTTTTCCAGAGAGGAATAATCAAATGCCATAGGAATTCCATATTCTCTTATTTTTGGTCGTGTCTTTGATGAGTAACCTTGGTCTCCTCTAAATTCTTTTCTTGCCTCCTCAAATATTTGTTTTTCTTTCTTTGCATCAAAAGTTTGGGTCATCTGCCTGCACGGGTGTAGATGGATTGGCAAGTGCCGTGTAAATGGAAGGAAATTTGTAAAATGAAGTCTCATGTTCGATTCTCACCCGGATTTACTCATGCGCCATTCTTGCGGGCTGGGTGGTTGCACCTGGGGTTATAGTGGTAGCCGACGGGGATCGACCCCATGTCATGCAAGTACAAGAACTGCGAGTTGTCGATTCCCCCAGTAAAAAAAAAAAAAATTTGGGTCATCTCTGTAGCTTTCCTGACTCCTGAGTCTTCTGTAGTATTTCCTTGGGTGAATCTATCCTCTCTTGTAATAGCTCCTCCTCTAGTGATAACAACGACTCTAGGGTCTTCTCTGTGAGGTTCATCATATATCATTTGAACTTGTGGGTTCTGCTGAGGTCGTCGTCTCTCCTTAAGCTTAGCTAGAAACACATGACAATCTTCTATAACATGTTCAAATGAACTGCAGTAGCTGCAAGTAGTGCAAGGGTTATGACAGTCCCTTGCCAAGTGTCCTGGTTGCACACAGTTGTAACATATGATCTTTCCTTGACCTCAACCCATACCTCCTCCTCGTCCTCTTCCTATGAATCCACCGCAAGGATTGAAGTTTCCTCTTCTAAGGGAGTTATACTGCGTAGTGTTTCCTTCTTGCTGTACTTCACCTTGAATTTTGTAGATATCCCTTGACCTTTCATGCATGAGGTCATAAGCCCTACAATCCCTATCATCATGCCCCATGGACTTACAGAACGTGCAATACAAATTTGTGGGTGTCTGAACATACTTCTGCATGTAATAACACTCACCTGGGTGATGTCTATTTATGCATACCTCATACCAGGGTAGGGTGACTTGCTTCAAAGGGCTTGGCGCTCCAGAGGCAAAATATTCATGAAATAGAGGACATTGTTCCTTATCATGGCATTTTGATCTTCATTTGGTACACCATGTGTCTTCTCTCTTATCTTTTCCCTTGTCTTTCTTCATATCCTTGACCTATAAAGACAAACTAGTTAGTTGGCTCAAGATTTGACTCATACCTGAGCTGGATTCTCCCATAGGGGTTGATTCTAGATTCATGGCGATATCCAATGCCTCATACTATGAAGAAATCTTCTGTTGCAACAGAGGAACTCTGATGTGTGGTAAGAGAGCATCGATGAACCATTCCTTGTTCTTCTCATCTGGGATCTGAAAAGTTAATCGTCCTGTTAAGGTATTGAATCTCTGATCGAATTCCCAGATAGGTTCAATGATCTTCTGCTTGATCTCTTTCATCTCTGTAATACATTGTGATTCTGATTTAAGTTTCTTGAACTCTACAATCAACGCATTCTTGATCTCATTTAGTTTCTTAGGTTGTGCATGTCCTTGGACAAGCTTCATGTACCAACTTAGTGCGCGATCTCTCAGAGTAGTACTAAACTGGGTTCTTTTAATAGCTTCGTCGATGATATTTTTAATATTCCATATGGCTTCACACATAAACCAGCGTTGATGACGATCCTCAGATCCATCTCCACTAAAGATAGGGAGTCTCATCTCATCTGCCATAGAGCTTCCTATGTTTCATGTCTGAGTAGATGTTGAACTATTAGTAATAGTACTCTGAGGACTCTAGTGATTCTGGCTATTCTTATTACTTAGGGTTGGTGAAACAATAGGAGGATTAATAGTACTTACTTCAACAATCTGCGTAGTTTCTGAAGTTTATATCTTGTCTTGGTGAGGTTCTTCATCTTTTCCTTCCTCTGTCCTAGTGGGTTCTGAATGCTCTTCATTCATCAGATCTGCCTCTTCTCCACTGTAGAAACCCTTGTCCCCATAGTTCTTCTTCAACAGGTTCACAAGGTGAACTTCTTTGAACACTCTCCCACTTCGCGTATGTCCAACCTCTATGTCATTGTCACTGTCTGAATTCTTGAACATTATCTTTTTCAGATCCGACCAATCCACTGTATCTTCCAGATGTTCTTCTCATGCAATAACATCTTGATTTTCAAATTTAGAAAATGTAGAAATTTTACTCTGGGCCCCTTGAAGAAATATCTCTCGGCTTGGCTGTATGACTCTACTCTGTCAATAACAAACTCGGTGATGTACCCTCCAATGGTGTTATCAAAACAATGATCTATGACTCTTAATACATCATTATCAACTCTCTTGACCTTCTTGATCAACGTCGGCGTACAAACCATAAGATGTCTAGATATGATGTCAAACTGGGTATCTACTAACCTAGCTAACCACTCATATAGCTCCTGATGGATTCCTCCAAATAATATCTCGTGTATATCGGTAAAGATATATCTTCCTAGCCAATACTCTATACTAATATTGGGGTTCTTGTTTTGGGCTTCAACAAAGTCCTTTTCTTGATCCTCTATCCACTTTTGAATCTTTGTCTTTGATGGAAACCACCTTGACATTCCCTTAAAAAGATTCCTATCCTGAAAACAAAACCATTTGTTGGCACAGGGGGAGTCCTAGGGTTCAGCTCCAAGAGCGCACCAACAAGCCCTAATTACTAGCCCTTTTGGAAACACCTGCGAAGCAGATGCAGTCTCACCCGAAGTAGCTATGGGGGGGTTGTAGGAAAAACATGTCTACAACCAAGGGAATATCAAGTGGATCTAATATAGGAGCAATACAACATTCATGTATCTCTTATCATCTTAGATCTACTCTGCACATCTATCTATCATATCTAACACATTAATCCAATAACAATATATAAAATAATAGAGAACAAAGCATCAATCACACACATGACATGATATATACGTGGTTCACCCTTTCTCTAGGGATACATCCATAGAACTGTGTTTTATAATAGGTTAAGATGAAGCATACAGTTCTTATCTACACTCTTATCTAGCAGATCTTCTTTCTTCTCCTCTCTGTCTCTCCCCTTCCTCCACACCCAGCTACAGGACTGATCTCTGCACCCAGCTAGAGATATTACCATACCATAAGGATCTCAAACTTAGCACTTCTCTCTCACCTGACAATAGTCTCTCACAACAATAATAACAACAACAACAATCCCAATAGTAACAACAACCCAACCCAGGTCTTCTTTACCTTTATTTATACATTACAATAGCTCACTGACACCCTTAGGCCAAAAATTAGGTGTCAAAACCCTAGATACCAAAACCCTAGGTGTCTAAAACCCTAGGTCAACTTGACCTGCTTTTTTAGGGCTTCGCCAACCTGTCTTTCCTTCCTTCTTGCACGGTGCTCCAAAGCATCCAACGGTGGATGTTTCCACTTGTTGAGTTGTCCTAGATCCATCTTCCTTGTTGATATGTCATCTTCGATCTCCTCATCCAATGGCTTGCTTTCTCTTACTTCACCATGTCTTATCTGTTCTTTTTCTCACTTCGACCCAATAACAGTCACTGTGTCTTCCGCATAGTTCACATTTTACATTTTCTTCCTTGATCTTCACTTTCTTCCTTAACCAAGGGCCAATAGTCATGTAAGTAGGCATCATTCAATTTTATCAATTCTAAAAAAAATCTAATACCCCCTACCTTCTTATCTTGAAACACCATCAGACTTATCCTTTATGATTCATCTACAGGTTTATTAATCCATGCCTCTAGCATGCAGTCAATCTCTGCCTTTACCTTCTCTTTATATTTCATATTCATCTTATAGGGTATGATATGTCTCACTAGTTTAACATATGGTTTTAGTGGAATCTTCATCTCTCCTGATTCTCCATCTATTCCCTTCATCTCTAGGAATATCGTTGGGAATAGATATTTATACTCACGTAGTAAACCTGCAATCTTCTCCACAATTTCATCATTCCATTAATCACTTATTTGCACAAATTTTGGGTTTTCTTCCATCCCAATGTTTACTTTTTGTGTATTTAATGGTTGTGCATACGCAGTAGATTCCATCTTTGGTCCTTCTATTTTTTTTTCACCCTCTATTTTAGGCATTTGTATATTCCTAGGATCAACTTCCTCCTAATATTATTTAGTGACATTGTAACACTCCCGTAATTCATGGACAGTCATCAAATATCTATGTGCATTACACATAGATACTACCTCCATCGACCCTTCTTCTAAAAAATTCATGGTTCTCATAGCCGACAAAGCTGCAAATAGTAATGAAGATTTGTGTTCAAAGGTAAATGTTACCTTAAAAATTTGAACCAACTCGTCCTAGTTTGTTGTTTCTCTACACATTTCCAGCTCCAAGTACCAGTTATTTGGAATTGTATCTAGGGTATGTATAAACTTGTGTGTCCATTCTTTCTTTGGTATTGATCCCCGTGTATTTTTCCACTACACAATGTGCTCTTTTGGATCACTTTCTCCCATATATGTTTTCACAATATCCTCTGCCTCAGTACTGAACCTATTTTTCATTATTCTTCTACACTACGACCAATATTTCATTTCCTCTTTGTGTGTATCCCACCATCAGGCTGGAGTATCTTTCAAGAAAACATCTAGTTACAACAACCTTTGTTGTTCGGGTACCTACAACTCAAAGTCCTATAAAAAAATAATGATATCCGTCAATCCATCGTACCTAGGTGGATCACATAAATCTGTTCCAATCTAGCACAATGATTGATTTATGCATTCACATAGTCTAGTTGATACTTCATGCAACCTGTGATGTTAGTGTTCAAATCCTTCCTCCGAGTTTGATGCGCAAGAGATTATGATTCTCCAACTAAGTGCACCATCTGCAGTGGGATTGATGTAGTCATCCATGCACACTGTCATATTATATAATTTATCAATTTCCTTTCTTGTGAGATCCACAGATCTTCTTTCCTCCATAGGGTCTAATGGCAGAGTGAATTTTAAGCCTCCTCCTTCAAAAATCATCTTTCTTTTCTTCAAGTTGATAATCGTCTAAT
Organism: Picea engelmannii; assembly: GCA_009831015.1. Taxonomy (NCBI): domain Eukaryota; kingdom Viridiplantae; phylum Streptophyta; class Pinopsida; order Pinales; family Pinaceae; genus Picea; species Picea engelmannii. Next base: position 1,585,978 of record ML781336.1, read on the forward strand.
TGTCAAAGGCCCAATCTAGTTTGAGTAAAGTGGGGTACAACTCACTGTTATCCACAATCTTGATGAATTCAAAGTCAACAACACTGCGCACTCCATCTATGTTCACATGTACTCCTAGTAGTCTCTCGATTGTTATTGTATTATGATGGTTATCCAACCTCAACTGGAAAGTCGAACACACTAGCTTCGATTTCCCCATCATTTCCCACATTTTTCTTGGAAGTGTTAGAATTTTAGAAGTTACAGTTATCTTCTTTAACATTCATTAACAATTGCATGTAATAGGATCATTAAAAGATAAACAAAAAAAAACACAAGCTATATCCTGGGAAACCATCGTGGGGGAGAAAACCCAACAACCAATTCTTCAATATAGATTCCTTCAACCAATACAATGTCACATTATATCTCTCCACAAATAGACCAAGACCAAGATACCAAAGACCAAGAAACCAAAACCTCTTGCGCTAGACCTTCCTTTCTATGCTCCAAATACACAAGAGAAGCCAAGTTGTGTGTGTGTACAAATGAGAGGAACTCAAACTCTATTTATACACATAACCAAATCCTGAAAAGACACAATCGTAAGAGGGGTTGTTTTGAATTTGACAATAAGAATAACAATAAAATAATAATTTCTTTTGAGCCGATTTATACAATAAGATTACAATAACCTTCTTGAGGTTTTACCAATACAAATACAAAAGAATATATTCCGTAGTTACATCAAAATATCAACACTCCCTCTTAACTATGAAGGTATTCTTTGTTTCCACACGAGCTCATGACCATTGAATTTTGAACATATGAATCTATACATCATCGAATATCCATAGTACAACATCAATTCACAACCAATGCATCCAAGGCATGTGGGTAGCTCTCAAATAGCTTCAATATATCACCATGACATCTACTACCCCACAATGCATCTTTACCTCATCATGTGTGTTACACATCAAAATCACTCAACTGGATAAGTGTCGCATATGCTTTCCACTTGTCGCAAGTGTCGCAACTCCCTTACAACTTGTCACAAGTGTCGCAAGTTGGTTACAAAGTGTCGTAAATGTTGTTGAATCATACTACCACGATGACGACACTAAGGAGACACTTAAAACATCTCATCCACTTGGTTTGAAGGAAGAAAATTGGTTCACTGGAGTCAAACATCTCTTAACACCTGACAGGGCTTCTTAGCCAAGAGTTTGGAGGAGGAACACTCCCCTAAAACAGCCTTAGGAGCGCCTCTCTGCCATGCCTCAGGAGCGTTATAACGCTTCTTCACCCCTTTGCAGGAGCGCTGCTCAACTTTCAAGCACTGGCACTTCCCTTGACCTTCTCAAGAGCGTTCTAGCACTCTGTTGCCCCTTTTTAGGGAGCACTCCCTATTCTGGGTGAATTGTTAGCCCGGTGAGGGGAATAAGGGGAGAATCATTCGAGATTAGGAGGCAGTTGTGCTCGAATTCTTGGTTTTATCAAAAGATCTCTGATCCAAGGAGAAGGTTCCCAACTTGTTCTAAACATAACTCAAGAGGTTAGGCTCCTCCCAACCTATATAAGCAAGCTCTATGATGATGAAGAGGAGGGAGAGATGAACATATGAAATTATTAACTTGGAGGAAACTTACAATCAGCCAAAGAAGAGTGATCAGTGAAGCTGTTGTTATCCAGGTTGTGGATCTTTCAGGCAAGGGTTAGACGAAGAGGACTTGACGAAGCTGTCGCATTCGCATCTACGATTGTAAGTACTGCTGTTGTTATTCTCATTAATATGACAATCTTGGCATGTTTCTTTCTAGTTTGTGTCTAATGTTACATAAACCTGTCATTTATTGATAAGATTTGTTTTCAAGCTAATGTCAGTAGAGTAGGAAGTGGTCGTATCTTGTTTTGTCCATAGACCTCAGCAAGGAGCAAAAGGATTGAAGCGCAACTCGGAGCGTGCAGGGACAAACATCGATTAAAAGGTACTTCTATTATCCTTCCTTCTCATGCATTAGTTTAGACAGATTTGAAAGGAAGTCAATGTCCACGTTAAGCATTTTTCTATCTAGGGTTAAGGTCAAGCTCTAGAGGTCGATCTACTTGTCCACAGGTAGATTTTCCTACAACAATGTGCACCCCTATGACTTCACAACCAATGCATCCAAGGCCTGTGGGTATCTCTCAAATAGATACAACATGTCCCCGATACATCCAGTACTACCCCACAATGCATCTGTACCTCATCACTCCCTCTAAAGAGGGACCACACCAAGCTTTTCCCTAAAGTGCTCAAACTTCGTCCTCAACAATGGCTTGGTCACCATGTCTGCAACCTTCTCCTCAGTAGTCACGTATTGTAGCCTCACTACTCCCGTCTGTACCATATCTTTGATCTAGTGATATTTCATCTCGATATGCTTTGACCTATCATGGAACACCGGATTCTCTGACAACTTCATGCAAATCTGGTTGTCCCACCAAATGCAATTCGCCTCCATTTTGAGACCAAATAACCCAGAAAATAGCTTCTGAAGACACACTAATTCTCTACATGTTTCACATGCTGCCATATATTCATCCTCAACCATACTGAGTGCTACACATGACTGCTTCCTACTGCTCCATGAAACCATACTGGAGCCTAGACTGAAGTAATATGTCGAAGTACTTTTTCGATCAAGAATACTTTCAGCCCAATATGAATCTAAATATCCATATAACTTGAACTCATGGTCTATCACATACCTGAGACCATAATCCAATGTACCCTTAAGGTACCTCATCACATGTTTTGCTACGACCAAATGAACCTTCCTAGGAAGCTCCATATACTGACTCAGGGTGTTCCTCTGATCTCGTGTTCATCAAGTACATCAATGAACCCACCATCTTCCTATATAAAGTAACATCCATAGTCTTTGAAGTCATATCATGTAGAATATTCATATTTGATACCATAGGTGTATTCGTTGCCTTGCAATCCAACATCCTGAACCTCTTCAACATTTCCACTGCATACTTCCCTTGATTCATAAATATCTCATCCTGTCTCTACCATACCTTGAGACCCAAAAAGTAATGCATCATCCCAAGATATTTCATATCAAACTCAACAACCAAATTTCTCTTACACTCTGAGATGATCTTTTCCACACTTATTAGAAACAGGTCATCCACATACAACAATAGTATTACCGGACCATCATCCACAACCTTAAAGCAAAGGTTAGGATGTACATTTCTCTTTGTAAATCCTAAGCTCGTAAAAAAAAATTGATATTGTCATACCATTCTATGGGTGCTTTCTTTAATCCATATAAATCCTTATTCAATTTGCACACATGCATCTACATGTCATGTACCTTGAACCCTTGTCGTTGCTCCACATATACTTCCTCTTTTATTTCACCATTCAAAAAGGTTGTCTTCACATCCATCTGATGCACCTCCATTTCATTACTCTGGCCAATGAAAGTATATTCCTGATTGAGGTATATATCACCACGGGAGAAAATGTCTCCTCGTAGTCAATGCCTTCCTTCTAAGAAAATCCTCAAGACACAAATCTAGCCTTATACTTTTCAATACTGCCATCAGTTGCATGTTTCGTCTTGTAGATCCATTTTTAACATACTATTGATTTATCCTTCGGTCTAGGGACCACATTCCAAACATCATTATTTACTATGGAATGATATTACTCCCCCATGGCATCCTACCATACCCTCTTTTCTGCAGCCTCTTCATAACTGGATGGTTTTGCATCCATGATATCACACAAACATGCCACATAGTTGGAATACAATTGTGTCTTCTTACTTTCCCTAAGATAATTTTATGGGGCACCATATATCTATGCATCTCTGATGAGATTCTATGCCCAAGCTGGTCTTCTCTTGTGAGAAGGCGTCTCTTCTGGCCACTGAGGTTCTTCCATATCATTATCCTTATGAATGACTTCCTATGGTTCAACTGCTTTTGTCTCTGGAAATTTATTAACTTCATTCTCCTCCTCATGAACCTATTTTTCACAGTCATGTTTTGATTTGCTGAAAGATGCACTCTCATCGAAGGTGACATCTCGACTAATCTCAAATTTTTGGTGACCAGGAATATATATCCTATATTCCTTCAATGTGTCACTGTAACCAAAAAATATTCCATTATTTCTGGAGGGATCCAATTTTGTCTTCTTTTCCTTGGGGACATGCACAAATACGGTGCAACCAAATATCCTTAGATGGCTAACTTTCATCTTCTCTCCTGAAAACATCTCCTCTGGTGTCTTGTTTTCAAGTAATTTGTGGGGACTTCTGTTTTGAAAATACACTGCAGTATTTGTTATTTCTACCCATAGATGCATAGGTATATCTTGATCATGGATCATAGCCTTCACTACTTCCATGATCATCCAATTCTTTCTTTCTGCTACTCCATTCTGCTGAGGATTATAGGGAGTATAAATCTCTTTCTTAATCCTAGCTTCCTTGCAATATTATTTGAATTCCTATGGAGTGAATTCTCTTCCATTATCTGATTGCAAGGTCTTTATATTTCTCTCTGTCGGGTTTTCTACCAGTTCCTTAAATACCTTTAATTTTTCAAACATTTCATTATTTCCCTTCAACAAATAGATCCAAGTTTTACGTGAGTAATCATCAATAAAAGACACAAAATATACATACCCTCTTAGTGAAGGTGTTTGCATTGGTCCATACACATCTGAGTGCACGATGTCCAATACTCTTTTGGCTCTACTATCATTGTTGGGAAAGGAGTGCTTTACGTTCTTGCATTGTGTGCAACCTTTTCACATGTTGTCTGGTTTTTCTTGGATCTCTAGTAGTCCCATCACCATCTTGCTCACACTCGATAGAGCCTTGTAATGTAGATCATAAAATCTCCTATGCCATAATTCACTGGGATTCATAGTGTCATGAATTAATGCTGAATTTGATCACCCTTTCAATTTGTAGAGTCCTCCCTCTTGAAATCTAATCACCACAGTGTCATCAAAATTATTCCCTCTAGGACACATAAGAAATTTTCCATCAAAAAATGCAACTCTGTAACCCTTCTCATCCAATGTTGAAATCGAGAGAAGGTTATTCTTCAATCCAGGAACATAGAGAAATTCCTTCATCTTCATTGGCTTTCCTGAGTCTAATGTTTAGGAGGATTCTCCTACTCCTTTGATCGGATATTGATAGTCATATCCAAATTTCACCTTGTGTGGTGAATCCTTATGAGGAAGGTTAGACAAGGAGTCTTTATAACCTATCATGTGCTTGGAAGCACCACTATCCACCAGTCAAATCTCACTTCCATGAGTGAAAGTTCCTATAAGGGATGAGATAAGAACATAATCCTCATCATTTTATTCATATTCCTTTGCAACCTTATTGTGTGTCTCATCATCTTCAGTTGTATGAACATGATGCCTTTTACCTCCTTTCTTTTCCCTTGGTCTCTAAATGAGGGAACAATTCCTAGCAATGTGTCCCATTTTCAGGCAACAGAAACATCTGATGTTTGGGCTATTTCTTTGGCCCTTTTGAAACTTCTTGGGTGAGGAGGGTTCTTTCTTGATCTTTCATTTCTTGGTCTGGGCAGATATGGATTAATCATCATCTATCATATTCTCTTCTCTTGTGGTCATCCTTTCTTCTTCTTGGTTACAATATTCCCATAGCTTACTGAACTTGGGTGTCTTCCTTCTTGAGCATATCCCTTGAATAAATGCATCCCATTAACTTGGTAGGCCATTCAAGGTGTTCATCACCATTTATTATCCATTCACTATATCACCAATGGATTCTATCTACTCCTTGATTTGGTTCACCCTTGAGAAGTAAGAGTGGATGGTTTCTAAATTTTGCATCTTCACATTCTTTAACTAATTCTCAAGGTCATTCTTCAGTTGATTTTGTTTCCTTCAAACAATCAAGTTAAGGCATTCATAATTTATTTTGGAGTGGATAATGAATATATGTGATGAATAAGATGGTCCTTAATAGAGTCTTCATTAATCCTCTTTGTTTTGACCATATCCTTCTTGTGATTTGCTTTAAACTCATCTCCCTCTGGTTCTAAAACCTCTTCTTTAGTGAACTTTTCTAGATCATGTTCTTATAGGAGGAGGTATACTCTATACCTCCAGGCTATGAAGTTGTCACATCCCTCCATCTTCTCATCAATCTTGGTTCTGGTAATCATCCTTCCCCTAAATCACAAATTCTAGATTTTGACGATCTGATCCAGGAAAACGATGCACTCCACTAGGGTGCACTTGTTGGTGGTCTTGTATTGTTAGGAAACCACTCCTATCAAGAAAAATGAATCCTTTTGTATAATAGATCTATGAACTGTCTTCTATCCAGACTTTCTCTGATACCATGTTAGAATTTTAGAAGTTACAATTATCTTCTTTAACATTCATTAACAATTTCATGTAATAGGATCACTGGAAGATAAATAATCACAGAGCAAAATATACATCCCAGGAAACCCTCGTGGGGGATAAAACCAAACAAACAATTCTTCAGTGTAGATTCCTTCAACCAATACAATGTCACGTCATAACTCTCCATAAATATACCAATATAAAGATACCAAAGAGCAAGAAACCAAAACCTCATGTGCTAGACCTTCCTTGCTATGCTCCAAATACACAAGAGAAGGCGAGTTGTGTGTGTGTACAAATGAGAGGAAATCGACCTCTATTTATACACATAATTGACTCTCGGAAAGACTCAACCCTAAGAGGGGATGTTTTAAATTTTACATAAGATAACAGAAAATAATAATTTCTTTTGAGCTGATTTATACAATAATATTACAATAACCTTCTCAAGGTTTGACCAATACAAATACAAAATAATATCTTCCATAGTTACATCAAAATATCAATAGGAATAACAATGATGTCTGATCCTGAGTCCAAGATGACGTTATCCATGTCATATTCGCCTATCTGCGCACTTAATATGAACTCTTTGTTTGTCCTCTTCTTGTGTAGGACTTGGTTCACTACTTTATGCATTGTAGGTACTTCTTTGTCATGTGTAAATTAATCAATAATCTTGCACAATGTATTCAACGTTGTCTCATCTTTCATCAATTATAAACAACTTTTTAGAAATTCCTTCAAAGCGTTCACCTTCTTGACTGTTCTGTCTGGAATGGTGCAATCATACACTAGTGGCATATCGTATACGGGTGGTGTCTTTGATTTTGAAGCTATCCACTTTGGTCCTAGTATTTATTTACTTTCTTAGTGATGAGTCTCCTTCTCTTCTTGAGGGTTGAATGTTGGCATGGGCTCAATTTATTTTCTTATCCATTTTTCTACTCCCTTTCCATTCTCTATCGCATATGTTCCAGATCTTGTACCACCGCATGTAACAACTACTACTTTTGACTGATCGTCACATTCATCAGTGGCTATCATCTGTAAGTTCTGGTTCTGGTTCTGATGTTGTGTCTAATGTTGGTTCTGATTCCCTCTCACCTACCACTTTTCTATCAATTGAGGACAATCTTCTGTGACATGATCCAAGGCCTTACAATACATACATGTCGTGCAAGGATTTGGGAAATTTCTTGCTAAATGTCTTGGTTGATTGCAGTTGTAAAAAAATATCAGTCTTTTGCCTCCTCAACCAAATCCTCCACATCCTCGACCTCAACTGAAACCTCCACATCCACACTGATTAAATCCTCTTGGAGTGTTATACTGTGATATTTCTCCTTCTGTTGCGACATTTTCCTCCTAGATTTTGTTGGCATCTGAAGTGCACTCTCTCATCAAGTCGAATGAGCGATAATATTTCTCATCGTGTCCTACCAATTTTAAAAAGTTACAAAATAAATTTCTCGTGGTGATCTAATATTTTTGCAGAAGGGGACAAGTAGTTGGATGATGGCCCCACGTCTAACATATCTCATAGTGACCTACTCCTACCAATGGGTTTGGTGATCCTGTGGACATATATTGTGTGAAGGATGGACAATATTTCTTTCTATGGCCTTTTGTCTTGTGTGTTATACACCAAACATGCTCGTGCTTCTCCTTTTCCTTTATTATATATGATAATTGAATTCTCAACACAACCAACTGTGACTGTACCTATTCCATACATGCACCATCTCCTACAGGATATGCTTTTAATTTAATCATGATTTCCAATGTGAAAGATACCAGATATATAAAATATGCATAACAGAATTGAAATGCTAGAAATAACAGAATATTAGTAAAATATCCAGCATAATCTTCACAATACACAGAAATGATATACGAAATAGCAACAGAAATAGAACTTTGAATTAGATAGCAATGTTCACAGGCCTCTTCGAGGGGGAAACCTCCAGTTGATCAGTGCTCTATTACAATAATATCCAAGCTAGGGTTCTTCGTACCCTCGACCCTTATTTATACTAAATATGTCTCTTAAGAGAAGCATCTAGAGGAAGATCCTTCTAGAAGCGGAAGCTTCTATTAGGTCTTCTTACATCCGCCTTATTCTATTTTATTGAAAGGTCTTATTAATATTGACCTTTATTACATCCGAATACATTGATCTAACTATGTGCGGGTTATGACCTTAACATGTCCGCCCCCTTAAAAACAGCCTTGTCCTCAAGGCTTGAGATGTGGAAACTGCTGCATAATGGTAGCTGGTTCCCAAGTGGCATCTGCTGGAGTCATATCTTTCCACTTTACTAGCACTTCCTTGATGGTTCGCTGACGTAGGAGACGCTCCCGCTAGTCCAAAACTGCTTCTGGTTGTAGCCAAATGGATCCTTCTTCAACTAACTCTGGAAGGTTGGTTTGAATGTGGCACCTGGTTCCAATCACCTTCTTCAAGCATGAAACATGAAAAACCGGATGTAGCTTCGACTGACTGGGCAGAGCTAACTGATATGCGACTTGTCCCACACGCTTTAGAACTATGTAAGGGCCATAAAATTTGGGTGCTAGCTTCTGACACTGCTCGGCCTTGAGGGAAGTTTGCTTATATGGTTGCAGACGCAGAAACACCTGATCCCCTTCTACAAAGTGACGTTCCAAGCGACCTTGATCTGCTTGCTGCTTCATTCTATTCTGGGCCATGACCAAGTTCTCTTTAAGGGTACGAAGGATATCCTCTCAGACTGTAAGTGTTTGGTCGACTGCCTGGACCTTCGAAGTACCCGGTAAGTATGATAGAACTGACGGTGGCTTCTATCCATACACTAATTCAAAAGGAGTCATGCGAGTGGTTGTATGGTATGTAGTGTTGTACCACCATTCGGCGAGGGGTAACCATTGAGCCCACTGGTGTTGTTTTTCAGAGGCAAATCACCTCAGATAGGTTTCCAAACACTTGTTGACGACTTCCGTTTGACCATCTATCTGGGGATGATAAGCTGAGCTGAGATGCAATTGTGTGCCTTGTAGCTTAAACAATTCTTGCCAAAAGTTGCTTGTGAAAGTTGGGTCCCGATCATAAACAATAGAGTTTGGCATGCCATGAAGCTTGAAGACCTAATCCATGAAAATTTGGGCCACCGTGGATGCAGTAAATGGGTGGTGAAGAGCACAAAAATGAGCATACTTGGAAAGGAGATCCACCACCACCATTATCACTAATTTATTCCCCGATTTGGGTAAGCCTGTAATAAATTCCATAGAGATATCCTTCCAAATATCAGGGGGAATCGAAAGAGGTTGGAGGGTACCTGGAGATTTGACTGTTTCTCCCTTGTTGCGTTGACATACCTCACATTCAGCCACAAACTTACGAATGTCCTGTTTCATACCATCCCAGAAAAAAGAACGTTTAACTCTGTCATATGTTTTGGTGAACCCTGAGTGCCCCGTTGTGGGTGTAGAATGAAGCTCAGAGAGTACCGTGGATTTGAGCTTGGATTGTTTACTTAAATGCAAGAAACCTTTGTATCGAAGCTCATCCTGAAGCTAGGAGTACCCTGTGGGAGCCTGCGCCTTGTTCTGCAGTTGCTGAATCAGATGCGAAATTTTGGGGTCTTGCAGCCATTCCTGGTGTATAGCTTGCAGCCAATCAGGTACAATGAAGGAAAGAGAAAAGAGGGATCCTTCGTCTTCATATTTCTAGGACAGTGCATCTGCCACTACATTTTCTTTGCCCTTCTTGTAAATGATCTCATAATCATATCCAAAGAGCTTAGTGACCCATTTTTGTTGCTCCTGGCAGGAAATGCGTTGTTCCAGAAAGTATTTGAGGCTTTGATGGTCTGTCTTAATTTGGAATCGTTTCCCCAAGAGATAAGGACGCCATAATTCAACTGCATGCAGAATCGCCAACATTTCTTTTTCATAAATAGGTTTGCCCAGA
>ML781336.1:1598971-1616381 GCA_009831015.1 Picea engelmannii
TTAGGTATTCAAGGGTTCTACAGACAAGGGTTTTCCCTGTGCTATAGCTCTCTGATATACGTGCGGGGTCCAACAGTAGTACTCGGCCCAATATCTCAGGGCACTAACTAAGGAGGATAGATCGTACCCTTAGCCGTACTACCAGACTACCTAGGTACTAGAGAGTATTTTCCCGAGTGCTGTTCTCGGTGACACTATAGCAGTCCAGTGGCCGATAGGTTTATCTAAAGAGGGCTTCAGGAAATCTAGGCTGATCCATACACAGGTGTTGTCTGATGCGCTACCACTCGAAGGGGTACCAACAGGGGTTACAAGGGTGGCCAAAAGATGTGAGCTTAAGAACCACTTGTATTTCCTGCGTGTATGAATCCCACAACTGTGGGTTTATGCGCGTAACGACAGATCTCTGTGGCTTAAAGACGTCGAAATATGTCTCTACCCTGAAAAAAAATACCCACAATTTCTTCCAAGGAAAGTGCTCTGATACCACTTGCAAGATACTAGATATATAAAATATGCATAACAGAATTGAAATGCTAGAAATAACATAATATCAGTAAAATATCCAGCATAATCTTCACAATACACAGAAATGATATACGAAATAGCAACAGAAATAGCACTTTAAATTAGATAGCAATGTTCACAGGCCTCTTTGAGGGGGCAACCTCCAGTCGAGCAGCGCTCTGTTACAATAATCTCCAAGCTAGGGTTCTTCATACCCTCGACCCTTATTTATACGAAATATGTCTCTTAAGAGAAGCATCTAGAGGAAGATCCTTCTAGAAGCAGAAGCTTCTATTAGGTCTTCTTACATCCGCCTTATTCTATTTTATTGAAAGGTCTTATTAATATTGACCTTTATTACATTCGAATACATTGATCTAACTATGTGCGGGTTAGGACCTTAACACAATGCTTCAGGTCCAACATGACCTTCTATTGTGTTAACAAAAAACAAATGTGGGGTAATCGGCCTCTTATAAACCATTCTTGGTGTTGTTTTTCAGTTATATGAAAGGTTAACCTACCAATTACAACTTTAAATCTATGGTCAAAATCCCAGACTATCTTGTTATGTACTTTCTTAATTTCCTTTAGTTCTTTAATATATTGAGATTTGTATTTCGGCTTCTTGAACTCCTTTAGCAATGCTTGTCTGATTTCTACCAAAGTTCTTGACTGCTTGATTGGTTTGGTTGTTTGAAAATTCATATACCAAAATAGTGCTCTGCCTCTAAACATCGTATCCAACTACATAATTTTCATCGCCTCATCCTCAACATTCTTCGCAATTCATATTGTGTCGCACACAAATAAGTGTTGCCCAAGGTCCTCTGACCCTGTTCCCTGAAAATCAGGCATTCTCAACTTATGATCTACCTCTGCAATGGTATTAGGTGTTTTACTTACCCTTGGTGATGCTAATTGGTTTTGGTTTGTTGTTTTGTTCCCACTATTTTGACTATTTCTCTGACTTCCTCCACTTATTACAATTTCTCTTGAACAAGCCTTAGTTCCTGCTTCAATTCTTAATGACACACATAGGCTCATGGGTTTGATGTAGATTTTGATCTGAGATGGACTTCCTTCTTCTAGGTAGTATTGAGGGTCTCTTTATTTCCTTTTCGTTTCTTTGTACGGTGTGATCTGAAGTTTTGCACCAGGGTCACTTTCCTTGAATTGTCTGTGATGCTATCCTTTTTCAACCACAATATCCTTCTTATTGTATTTAAAACTTTTCCCATAGCGCAATACTCCAATATCTCTATTTGAGCCAATATCTTCTCTCAACATCCTCAACCCATCCGCTTCTTACTCATCCTTCCCAGTCTCATACCTTCCTCCGATCATCCCCCAACTCCCCTATGTGTATGAAGGTGCTTATTTATCAGATTCCATTTTCATGACATTCTTTTCACACAATAACATATTTATACAAGTATATAATGCGCTTAAATATCTTCTGCGTGAACCCTTGAAGAATTCCCTCTCCATGACACTATAGGACTAGGTACAATCTACTGCAAATTTTGCAATATATCCCCTCAGTATACTATTCAAAAAGAAATCTACTGCGCACAAAACCTTATTACTTATTGTATTGAGTTGTCTGATCAGTTCAAAAGTCTAGTTTCTCGGGGCTTCAACTCTGTATTTCCCAATGTTCTCTACTAGCCTTCCTAACCATTCAATCAAAATAATAGGAAATTCACCAAAGAAAATTTCATGTAGGTCTGTGAAAACATACCTTTGTAACCATTATTCATTTCTCATCCCAGGGCTTCTATTTTGTACTCTGGAAAAGTTTCATTGCTTCCCTTCCATCCATTCTTCAATTTCTTCTGTATTCGGCCTCCAAAACATTCCCCTCAATTACAGTTCTCAGTCTTGGTAACAAAACCATTTGTTGGCATGTAGAGGGAAGACTCGGGGTTAATCAATTAAATACCAACAAAACCCTTAGATACCGGCCCTTTTGGCATCACCTACACAGCAAGTGAAGTCTCACTTAAGGCATCTAGAGGGGCTGCAGGAACCAAGGTTCTGGAGTGTTGAGGGGAAGTGAGGCATCATTCAGACCCTTTACTCACATGCACAGTTCTCATCGTTAACAGTTACTATGTTATGAAACATAATCTATGCCCAACATTGCAATATCATATATGATCCATTTATTTAGCATAAACCATAAAACAACATAAATTGCAACCACACCATAACACACAGATTTACGTGGTTCACCCAACTTGGGCTACATATACAACAATTGGCTTCTTATATTATTCATGAATAGCTTTCTTACAATTGCACATTGTGCTACAAAATATGAAACAATAATATCATACCAAACATGCCTAGCAGTTCTATTGCAGTGAAAGTTCACTCCTTAGTCATACTACATATTTCTTCCCCCACTCAACTCCCTTACCAAAAAGCATTCACAACTTACATGTATCATCAAGAACATATATCTCTCTCACGCCTCTCTCCTCACTATTTTATTTCTTACATATTTATACATACAAATAGGGATAATCTCGTTACAAAAGTAGACAAAGTGTCCCCTAAAGCCCATTACAAAAGTAGACAAAGTGTTCCCAAATCCCATAGTTTATAAATGTTTTCCACCTTCTATGCATTGCTCCAACACACATCCTTTTTTCGTGCTCCTTGGCATCCACTCCATCATGCACTCTAGTCCATCTTCTGATTTCATTTTTCTATTTTACTTCCTTTTTGTGCAGATCCCAAAACTTATCCAAAATGCCTCTCCAACACTGCTCTTATTAATTCTCAAAATGCCAAAATTACTATAAATGGGCTTAGAATACCAATTTTGATTTCACTCTTCAATTCTGCTACTCAATCCTAGAAACAAAGGTCATTACTGAATTCTTCACGAAATTCTGAGAAAAATGAGTATAAACTTGACTATGTTTTGAACCATGCTTAAAGACCCCTTTTTGCACACATAATGAGACTATGTGTCTCATACTTGACAAATTGGACTAATAATTTTCATACATAGAATTTTTACACAAAATAGACATCACCATTAGATTCCTCTCGAAATTCTAAGAAAAATGAGTATAAACACTCTATACTTCCCTCAAAGAACTCAATAGCATGTAAAACAGGGAAACCCAAAAGAGTGACACCTCTTGCACACAAAACAAGGAAAAATTATGAACTTGGCATGAAATTATATGCATGGCCTCTCTTTGGCATGCATTTCCATGTCCTCTCCATTGATTTTGGTGCCCATTAACTAGGCCTATGTCGACCAACCAACCACTTTATTCTCGGGCGCATTTGTTACACTTTAAGTAATTATTCTTTGTTTGTTATAAAAAACACCACTTGTGGCACATTGGTAGAATACTATGGTTAACTCGTTGGCAATAATATAGGGAAGACTTCATGGTTTCAAGCCCCATGACCTCCCCTTTTGGTATATTGTTACACAAATATAACTTTAAATAATTAGTTATGAAGTTGTTATAACAAGTTCTAAACATGGAATAGTGGTTGGTGGATTTTGGTTTAGACTAAGTAATATTCTTTGGATTCCATGGGAGGTTGAGGGTTTTATTCCATTTGACCCCCAACAAATTTTATTCTCCCTTACCCATTATTGGCCAATCGGAGAGTGCCACGTGGCATTCTCTTATTAGTCCACCTGTTGCCTATGTCATCACCTTGCCACATCACCTTCCACTTGTGAATGTATGGATATTCCACTTGGATGCAAAATATACCTACCACTTGGATGCCATGCCACTATATTTATTCCATGTCATCCAAACAGATGACACATGGCACTTTTTTATTGGTCCACATGGGGTCTGAAAATTCCAGAAATGAGTGACACGTGGCAGCATCTCTTGCTGCCACATCATTCTGCTAAAATCAACATGATATCACCTGTTGGTTGTATGGACCTGTATGGATGTGCCACGTGTCACCCTTCTAGTGGTGCCACGTGGTACCCCCTTTGACTTTTGACTTATTTGACCACAACTTCGACCAACCATAACTTCTTCATATGAACTCTGTTTGAGGTGATTTTTGCGCCGTTGGAAAGCTATCACTGATCTCTACAAAATGAAGGCATTTTTAAAGAGAATTTGAGAAAATCAATTTTTGATCATTTTAGATCCTCTTGGACCTCTTTGATCGTTCTAGATCCTCCTAGATCACACCTCCCCACTGAAGAACTTTTCGACCTCCAAAAGTATGGATCATTCAAAAATGAAGTGAGAATTCTTTCTCTACACTTGTCTAGCATCATCCATCCTTCCTTCTTGGATAACGAGCACCTGACTCACCATAACAATAATGAATACCTAAAGAACATTATTGACCTAGTTAACCATTCCCTTTAATTCACAAAATATTCCATTCATTGTTGCAACTTCTGACCATACTCCACTAATTAGTAATAAATTGAAAAAAAATACGGAATATATAGATGTGAAAGAGAATGAAACATCAACATATTTTCCCTTCTTAATAGGGACAAGATCAAACAAAGGACCTATTTTACTTTCAACCGTAGGTTGTAAATTTGGATCTTAGATACTAGCATTAACTAGCATTTTCACGTGCCCTACAGTGACAAATGTCAAATTCATCTTCATCCGATGAGCTCTGACAATTAACTCGATCCCATCCTTGAAAAGATGGTACTTGTTATGTTCCTTGTAGAAAATTTCCTTTCTTTCATACAAGTATGGACTTCCAAAAAAAATCTTGCAAATGTCAAGTGGAACAACATATAACTCTACCTTATCAATGAAATTATATGTGATCTCAAACCATAAATTGCATTTCTTAGTTACCTGGATCTGAAATACCAATGTCGAGGAAATGAAAATACCAAAGTCTCTAAAATTGGACAAGTATTTCAAAGAAAATAAAAATTCCATCGTTTAGTTTCCTATAGGATCTGAAAATACCAAATGAGTTATGATACCAACTGGATCTAAAATATCAACAAACTATGATACAAATTCAACGCAAAAATCCTTAGATGTCAATTAGTTCATAAATACACATAAACATCCGACCAGATTTGAAAAAATTGAAGATCAACTTAACTATTTTCAAAATATCATGTGAATGTATTACTTATCCATAAACTTCATTAACTGGTAAATATAGCTTGAGGAAATAATGAGTGCCAAAATGGAGAGAAATACATCGCTCTTAATAATTCTCAAAATGCCAAAATTAAAATAAATGGGATTACAATGCCAAATTTGATGTCACTCTTCAATTCTACTGATCAATCCTAGAAACAGAGGTCATTATTGCATTCCTCACAAAATTCTAAGAAAAATGAGTATAAAGTTGACTATGTTCTGAACCAGTTCTTAAAGTCCCCTTTTTGCATGCATAACGAGACTATGTGTCTCATACATGAAAAATTGGACTAAGAATCTTCATAAATAGTTTTTTTACACAAAATAGACATCACCATCAGATTCCTCTCGAAATTATGATAAAAATGAGCATAAACACTCTATACTTCCCTCAAAGAACTCAATAGCATGCAAAACGAGGCAAACCCAAAATAGGGAAACCTCTTGCATGCAAAATGAGGAAAAATTCTGAACTTGGAATGAAATTATATGCAGGGCCTCTATTTGGAATGAATTTTCATGTCCTCATCATTGTTTTTCATGCCCATTAAATAGGCCTATGTTGGCCAAACCGACCCCTTTATTCTTTGGCGCATTTTTCACACTTTAAATAATTATTCTTGGTTTTTTATAACAAACCCCACTTGTGGCGCATTGGTAGAAGACTATGGTTAATTTGTTGGTAGGCATATAGGGTGGAGGTCATGGGTTCAAGCCCTGTGGCCTCCCCTTTTGGTATATTGTTACACAAATATAACTTTAAATATTTCATTATGACCTTTTGGTATATTGTTACACAAATATAACTTTAAATATTTAGTTATGAACTTGTTATAACAAGTTCTAAACATGACATAATGGTTAGTGGGTTTTGGTTAAGACTAAGGAATATTCTATGGATTCCATAGGAGGTCGAGGGTTCTATTCCATTCGACCCCCAACAAATTTTATTCTCCCTTAGCGATTATTGGTGAATCAGAGAGTTTCACATGGCATTCTCTGATTGGTCCACTTGTTGTCTGCGTCGACACCTTTCCATGTCACTTCCCACCTGTACCTATATGGATATGCCACTTGGATTCCAACTATACCTACCATATGGATGCCACGTCACTGTACGGATGCCACATCATCCGAATGAATGACATGTGGCACTTTTTTATTGGTCCACTTAGGGGCCTGAAAATGCCAAAAATGAGTGACACATGGTAGACTTTCATGTTGCCACCTCATCCTACTAATTTCAACATGATGTCATCTATCAATTGTATAGACCTATATGTATGTGCCATTTTTCACCCTTCTAATGGTGCCACATGGAACCCCCTTTGACTTTTGACCTCTTTGATCACAACTTCAACAGACCATAACTTCTTCACACAAACTCCATTTGAGGTGATTTTTACACTGTTGGAAAGCTATCACCGATCTCTATGCAATGAAGACATTTTAAAGATCATATGTGAAAATAAATTTTTGAGCATTTTGGATCCTCTTAGACTTCTTTGAGCATTATGGATCCTCCTGGATCACACACAGTGGTTGCTCGCCCAATGATTTTTCCATATAATGATGCTTCAAGATGGTGTTTCACTCATATGCAAAAGGAGACAACCATGATATTTTGATTAATTGGGTTGGTTATCATTTATGTCAACCATTGAAGCAAGTCTAGTAGCCCCAACAGTATGGTTAAGGGAATTAATTTTGATTGATGTATAATGGTATGAATATTAACATATTTGTAGGTAATACTATTCTAGATGGATAATACATGTCATTCCATTTCTAGTGATATGTGGAACGTCGCATAACTTCTCACGGTTAGAGAGTTATGGCCTTGTGATGTTGGAGAACCCTCATGAGTTATCTAGAAGGTCAAAGAAGTCAAATTATTCTAGAAGCTCCTAGAAGAAGTTGACTAGTCAAGTGGGTGAAACTAGGAGTTAATCATGGGTTAAGTTGTTGCAATAAGAAAATAATTAAAAATAATTTAGTTGCAACTAGAAGTGGAGAATTTACTATTTGTAGCATAGTGGGTTAGAAGTGGATAAGTTGTTAGAAGTGGGTTAGCCCTAAAAGTAGGAAATTGGGTTAAGTTTGTTAGAAGGTAACCCCTTGAGGAAGCTACATGAAAGTATAAATAAGAGAGAAAGGATCTTCTATTAGCACCTATTGAGCACATTGAATATCTATTATTGTGTAAGGTTTATTGCAGGTACTCATTGATACATTTGAAGTTGCGCAAGTCTAAGGTAGAATGAAGGGTTGATGGAGAAAGTCTTAGAATTATAGAAAATACTGAAAAAACCCTAGATCTTGAGTTCTACGTGGGCTTCAGTGGATAAGGGAGAATACATATATTGTATTTCAATACAACATGGTGGATACATGTGAGAAAAGCCACAAAAACTTGAGAAGATGAAGATGCCAGGTCTCTAGAGTCTGAAAGAAAGCTCTCAGGAAGGTCTACAATGATTAGGTACAACAGATCTATCTACAAGTTCAGAAGGTATGTCTTAATTCTATAAGTAGTTGGATTTTTTTGTCTACATGAGAAATGGTTATGGGGATTTGAGGATTTTTCCTAGAGAGGCTATTGGCTACATGCGACTTACTGTATAAGTAATATTTACATAAATAGAGTGCTGGTATAATTGATCATTGGTACATCTTGTTAGTGTTGAGGCATATCTTGTATTTCTTGGCATATGATTAAGGGTGTTTTTTGGTACATGGTTGAGAGCTTGTATTTGTGAAGTGGTTGATGTATTGAGAGGCTATATATCAGTTAGGATTTGATGTCCAGTCCATTTGAGGGTTATTATGCTTGTTCATGATTATACAAACTTGGATGGTACATGAATAGAGAGATATAGATGCACTTGGTTAAGGGATTTGTATGAGGATGTATGCATAGGAAACAACTACAGTCTGGACACAATGATAGGTTCCAGGTTGATGTGACAAAGGCAACAAAGGGTCAGAGTTTTTTAGGAAAGAGAAAAACCTAGTTTTCAAAAGTCATACGTAGGTTGCAGTATAGAAAGGTCACGTACATACGTGGGATGCAGTAGAGAAAGGGCGCCTACATACGCATGTTGCAGCATAGAAAGGTCGTGTACCTATTGGGTTTTTTTGGTACATGAAACATACTAGTATAGGTTGGTTACAGGTCAGTGGTACAGGTTGGTTACAGGTTTTTGGCACATATTGGTATAGGTTTACAATGGTATATATCATAGTGACAGTGTGGAAGTGGTTTCATCATTTAATTTGTATTTCATGGTAGCCGGATGACGAAAGGATAGGTGGTTGTATCCACCTTCCAGTTGTAGCTGGAGAACATAGGGGTTGTAGCCAGAGAATTGGGGAGTTGGAGATTCCCTCAGGTTGTAGCCTAAAATATAGGGGGTTGGAGCCTCCTTCTAGTTGAAGTTTGAGAACAAAGGAAGTTGGTGCTTCCAATGAATGTAATTCTTAAATACGTATAAGAAAAATCATTCTGTGGTTTTTTCCCGCATTGGGTTTCCACGTAAAAAATATTGGTGTATTGTGCATGTGTGTGATTTTTCATTTTTTATGGATTATTTACTCTACACTTATTGGATGATAATGATATATTGATCATAAAGATAAATAACACTTACATATTGTGGTTAAAAGAATAAGAATATTTCTATATTACTGATTCNTCAGTAATCCAACAATTGGTACCAGAGAAGTTTCCTTTAGAAATCAGTTTAACCACTGAAAGGTAGATCATGGCGAGCAACGGTATGTATAAAAATGGAATACCACAATTTGATGGACAAATCTACGCATTCTAGAGCAGAAGGATGAAAACATATGTACATGCAAATGGATTTGAGGTTTGGAAATTGATGGTAGATGGATATAAATAACCAACAATTCTGCCAACAAATGAAAATGGAAGGAAACCCAGTCTAAATAATTCAAAATCCACAAATTCACTTCTAAATGGTCTTTGTGATTTGATATATGTCAATGTTATGCATTGCAGATCTGCTAAAGAAATTTGGGAAAAACTTCAGAATATTTATGAAGGAGATGCAAAAGTCAAGGAAGAAAAGCTTCAAACTTACATAGGTCAATTTGAACAGCTAAAGATGAAGGAAGATGAGAATATTGTAGCTTAATTCTTATGAGTTTATGAAACAATGAATGCAATCATAGGATTGGGAGAAGAAGTTGATGAATCTATAATTGTTCAAAAGGTATTAAGATCTCTTCCAATGAGATTTGATCCTAAGATATTAAGACTAGAAGAAAGAGAAGATCTAGACTCAATAAGCATGGATGAACTACATGGAATCTTCACAACCTATGAAATGAGAATTGAACAGGATAATCCAAGTATAAAAGAAGCATCATTCAAAGCATCTAAGAATTCAAATAAAAAAGGAAAGAAAAAGGAAAAAGAAGATAGCAACAACACTGACATCTCAGAAGAGGATGAAGAAGTAGCAAACTTTGTTAGAAGACTAAAAAAAAGAATTGGTGACAGATATAGAGGTAAGATTCCATTGATTTGTTTTAATTGTGATGGTATTGGTCATTTTGCTAAAAAATGTCCTCACAAGAAAAAGAAAAGAAATGAATAAGATGATTCAAATAGAAAACAAACATATAAAGGAAAAAGAACAAAAAATAAAGTCTTCAAGAAAATTTTATGCACCAAAGAAGACGACTTCTCATTAGATGAAGATGAAGTCGGTGAAAGTGAGACAAAAATAGTTCTATTCATGGCAAAAGAAAACTCTGATAAAGAAGACATATAAAAAGAATATGAAGAGGAAGAAGTTGACTATAGAGAAGAATTGTTGAGTGTCGTAGATGTTATAAAAAGGGAAAAGAAGAAAAATAAATCACTACACACATAACTAAAAAGATAAAAGGAAACACAAAATTCCAACTTTGAAGAATTGGAGCAGATGATCTCTATTATAAAAATTCAAGTTGAAAAATACAAAATAATCAAAGAAGCACTTAAAGAACAGTTGGAAGAAAAGGACAGAATCATTGAAAATTTGGAAGCAAAGATTGTTACATTGAGAAAATATATTCAACAGAAAAACATGCAGAACAACTCAAAGTTTTTGGATAATATTATCAACAGTTAGAGGCCACATCATGAAAAGTTTGGGTTAGGATACAATCAGATAGAAAGAGGCTCAAGCTACAAAACTACAAATCAAGAAACACAACCAAGAAGTTATGCATAGAAAGTTAGAGGAGACAAGAAGTTTTACAGGGAAGATCACAAGGGCACTCCTCCACCTAGAAGATTCATTTCAGAATTAGCGACATTTAGAAACAAGTAGGGCTCAGGAAGAAGAAGGATTCAAAAGAGTAACTCCTTTCAGAAGATCCTCAACTCCTAGGTATCAAACTATCCTTTTTGGTTTATGTTATGCATGTAATAATTTTGGAGATAAACATCTAAATTGTAGAGATAATAGTAGGAATAAAAACAACTTTGAAATTCATGCACAAAATGGTTATCCAAGAAGTCCTAGTGAAACAAAGAGAAGAAGCTACAACAGGTTTGAATCATTGAGCACTTAATTGGAATTCTACAAGTGAAACAACTTTGGACACATAGCCAAAGATTATAGAATGACATTCCCTCCTAGGGAATCACAACAGAATCACAATAGTCATAGATAGGAACCTCAATAAAGAATACATATAAGAAAGAAAAATCAATTTAATAATGAAGAATGCACACTCTCTCTACAAGATAAACACAAGAAACATGGTTGGTATTTTAGTAGTGGCTTCTCAAAGCACATGAAAGGTGATGAAGACATATTTCTTACAATGAGAAAGGAAAGAGATGGATCAGTCTTATTTGGAAATGATGACTCAACTAGAATAATTGGAAATGACATAGTCAGAATTGGAAACAAGAATACCAAGGAAGCAAATGTTCTACTAGTGGAAGATATGAAACATAATCTTATAAGTGTAATTCAAATGTCTGACCAGGGTCACAAACTTACATTTGATTCATAGAAGTGTGAGATAAGAAAAGAAGGATCGGACAAATTGATTGCAACAACTGCAAGAACTTCAAGCAACATATATGTATTAAGTGAAATTGGAAATGAAAAGTGTTATCTAGGAAAGGAAGATGAAGTTTAGATATGGCACAAAAGAATGGTTCACATAAACTTTGATAACCTCATCAAAGTCAGAAAAAAGAAAGCAGTCAGAGAAATTCCCTAGATCACGAAGCCAACCAACACATTATGCAAGTATTGTCAACAAGGAAAGCAAATAAAGACCAGATTAAAATAAAATGAATACTCCATAACAAGACCACTATAAATTGTGCATATTGATCTAGTTGGACCAACTAGAACAAAGGGTTTAAAAGGTGAGAAATGATTTATGTTATTGGTGGATGATTATACAAGAATGAATGCAGTTTGTTTTCTTAGGAAGAAATCATAAGCATTCGAAAACTTCAAGGTATACAAGGAAATGGTTGACAATAAAATGG
The DNA here is from genome assembly GCA_009831015.1 of Picea engelmannii. Lineage (NCBI taxonomy): Eukaryota > Viridiplantae > Streptophyta > Pinopsida > Pinales > Pinaceae > Picea > Picea engelmannii. Next base: position 1,611,149 of record ML781336.1, read on the forward strand.
ATTCAAAAATCAAATGTTTGAGATCAGACAATAGAGGAGATTTTACTTCAAAGTAATTTATGGATTTCTGCAACAAGCATGGAATAAAATGACAATTCTTTGTCGCTAGGACACCTCAACATAATGGATTTGTTGAAAGAAAGAATTGGACAATACACGAAATTTATCAAACAATGTTAATGGATTCTAAGTTGACAAATGTTTTTTGGACACATGCAGTGCATACAATAGTTCACATTCAAAACATAGTAATGCATAGAAAAAACAATGACAAAACTCCCTACGAGCTATGGAAAGGAAGACCAATAGATGTGAAGCACTTTATATTTTTCGGAAGAAAATGCTACATCAAAAGAGAAGATGGCGGAATGGGAAAGTTTGATTCTCATGTGGACAGAGGCATACTTTTTGGTTACTCAATTACAAGGAAAGAATACAAGTGCTACAATATAAGCCTCAACAAATTTTTGGAAAGTATCAATGTAACAATTGATGAAACAGGTGGACAAAAATTAAAGGAAGAAGAAAAAGAATCAGTGGAACATGTTTACGAAGAAGAATCAAAGGATGAAGAAGAAGAAGATCAGATATAAGTAGAAGAGAAATTACAACAAGTACATCCAAAGAGGCCTAGAAAATGAATACAGAAGAATCATCCTTCAGATCAGATTATCAGGAACAAAGATGTTGTAATTGAGACTAGAAGAATAATTCATTCACCAGAACAATTGCACCTAGCACTCTTATCTTTTATTGAACCAAACAGTTTTGAAGAATCCAAGAAAGATGAATTCTGAAAAAAGACCATGAATGAAGTGTTGGATCAAATAGAGAAGAATGACACTTGGGAGTTGGTTCCAAGACCAAGGTACAAGAATGTGATCAACACAAAGTGGATCTTCATAAATAAATTGAATGAAGATGGACATGTTATGAGGAACAAAGATAGATTGGTATGTAAAGGATACACACAGGTTGAAGGTATCAAATTTGAAGAGACATTTTCCCGAGTTTCCATAATGGAGGTAATCAGATTGATCTTAGCTTATGCATGCTCCAAGAATATTAAAGTGTATCAGATAGACATGAAATTAGCCTTTTTGAATGGAGAACTTGAAGAAGAAGTCTACATTGAGGAACTGGAAGGATTTCAGCTGTCAAAGAACGAAAATTATGTGTGCAGGTTGAAGAAGGCCTTGTATGGTATAAAACAGGATCCCAGAGTATGGTACTCTATACTAGATAGATATCTACAACATCCAAGGTTCAGAAAAGGAAATGTAGACAACAACCTATACATAAAGGTAACTCAAGATAGTATTTTATTAATTTAGGTTTATGTTGATGATATTATTTTTGGAAGTGCTGATGATAGGTTAAGCCAGAAATTTTCAAAGCATATGCATAATTAATTTGAAATGTCATTAATTGGAGAACTATCCTTCTTTCTAGGTCTTCAGATATGTCAAAGAAACCGTGGAATTTGTATTTTCAAACTAAGTATATCAAAGAAATGCTAAAGAGGTTTGGAATGGAAGATTGAAAACCAATTAATACTCCTATGCAAACCAATTGCAAGTTGAGTAAATATGATGATTCAAAGTCTACAGATCAGAGGCAATACATGTCAATGTTTGGCAACTTACTTTATGTGACAACATCCACACCAGATGTAAATAAGGAAGTTGGATAAGTGGCACGATTTCAAGCAACACCAAAGGAATCACATGTTTTAGCAGTAAAGAGGATATTCAAATATCTCAAGGGTAAAAAAGAGTTTGGATTATGGTATCCAAAAGGAAAGGATTTATCACTTATTTATTACACAGATGCAGATTGGGTAGGCTTCATTGACAATCATAGAAGCACAAGTGGAGCAACTTTCTACTTGGGTGAGTGTTTGGTATCTTGGCTAATAAAAAAACTGTCATCAATATCATTGTATACAGTTGAAGCAGAGTATATTGTAGTAGTAGCATGATGTACACAGGTTCTATGGATGAAACAAAATCTGATAGATATACAGGTTGAGTATGATGATCCCATTCCAATATATTGTGATAATATAGTGCTATCAGTATCTCAAAGAATCCAGTGATGTGGTAGGATATTTAGACACTTAGGAGTTAGTTAATATCTAATTGGTATAATGTATCGTTAGGTAAAAGTGTGTTTCTTAATGTGTTTTTTAGTATGAATTAGTATGCATTTGTAGTTAGGAAATCTGATGGTCACGATATGTTTCTGACATAGGGTGATAAGACGGTTCATAATCTCCTCAATATTAATGACCATCGATCCGTGGATTAACACCCGATTGGTCCATGATCTCTACTTAAAGAGCATGGAGGGTCATTTGTCGATGATCGATTGTGAGAAACTCTCTTGTAAAATATCTCTGTAAGATTTTTCTTTTCCATTAATAAACTGCTCCAAGTGGTCGTGTTGGCTGGGGCCATGGATGTTTCCCCATAGGGGTTTTACCATGTCAAAACATCGATGTGATGATATTTGATTTGGTTATGTGAGTGGTTACTAAAGGTTTTCATCCTCTGTTGGAATACATGTGTTGTAGAACATGGTATCAGAGCCTATTTGAAGACTCGCTCCTGTTGTGGATCGAGATCGTGAAGCCGAGTTACCTCATCTCCATTTTCTTCCATTTCCATACAATTATGGGCTGATAGTATTGCTCCATTGTGTCTGGAATGCTCGTTTAATTTAGGAACACTTTTTGTTTCACTCAGAAAGGTTTCATTTTGCCCAAGATATGACCATTTCAACTAGATCTGGAGGTATAAAGCCTAAATATGCCCTTTTTAAATTTTTGCAGAGTATTATTTCAGTTTTATATTGTTTGTTTCCAGGTTGCTACTCTTTTAGATCTGCGTATTCGTTTTTCCCCACACCCTGTGCGATCTCCGAAAATCAGAAACAAATAGGAAAATGTGCATTTTCTGAGTAAGCTAACCGAGATCTAACCCTTGTTGTCATCGAGAAACATTTTTTTTTTCTTGTGTGAAAAGAGTTTTTTATGAGCATGGTCTCCAATGTCGTCTTCCACAACAACAAAAAAAACACCCCCAATCCTCTTGCTAAACAATAAAATATGTTTTTCTAGTCCACTTGGTTAAAATTTTCCTTATTAAGTAAGAGTTCTTGAGTTCAAGTCTCTATTTTTGTTACTTTTTTTGAAAAAGTTCATGCTCCATTGTAAAGTGTATTTCACTTCAAGTATAAAAGTGAATCACTATAAGTAGCTTTAATATTTTATTTTAGAGTTATTTATTTTGCATGCAGCTTTTCTTTTATAAAGTAACTTCATTGTAAAAGTCATCCCCACTTCTTTTTATAAAAGTGGGTCACTTCATAAAACAACTTGCACCACCACGTGGTCCTTTGGCCACTGTTTATGTCTTTTTTTTTTAAATGGCATAATGTTTACATCTGAAGTCCATTTTCAGTGACGTTTTTTTTTAAACCGCCTAATTTTTCGAGATATTTTCATCCATATCATCGGTTTCGGTTTTTAAATCCATATTATCTACATATTTAATATGGATTATTCCAATAATATTTTTCTTACCAACACCAACTACTTCCAATGGAAATCTCATATGAAGATTTTATTAAGAAGTAAAGGCTTGTACTGGATTACCTTGGGAAATGAAAAAGAACCTATTGATGCTGATAAGAAATTCAAATGGGCTAATAGGAGTGACGAAGAACATGGAATAATTAGAATGTCCATCTCTCTTAATTTAAGGTTCCACCTTAAATAAAATGATGACCCCAATGAAGCTTGGGAAAAGATTGAATATGAGTTTGGTAAACACAATATTATTCGAGCACAACAGTTAGAAAATAAAGTACTGAATTTAAGTCCAAGTGATTTTTCTTGCATTGAAGACTATCTATATAATTTTAAAACACTCATAATTTTATGTGAATAATGTGAGATAAAGATGGAGGAAGAGCGTTGCATCTATATTATTTTTTCTAAGCTAGGTAGTGCATATTCTTTGTTTGTATATATTTTTTATTCCATTAGAGAGGCTTTAGGGAAAGCTTATGAAAAACCCACTCTTGAGTCCTTTTGTGATGCTTTGATTAGAGAACAATATAAACTTGTACAACTTGGAGTGATTAGCACTGTAGGTACCTCCAATAGAGCCTTAGTCACCCAATATAAAGATAAACCCAAGAATCCCAAGAAGCAACATCCTCGCCACAACAACAAGAAACATAAGGGTCCCAAACCCACTTAGACAACTTCAGCTCCTAATGGTCACAAAGGAGCACAATATAAAAATAAGAAGACTGACATACATTGAAACTTTTATGATAAAGAGGGTCATGATGAGTCCAAATGTTTCAAGAAGATGGCATCTTTAGAAGAAGCGATGAAGAAGAATAACATCAATATTGATTCTACTTATTATTCTTCTTCTCATGGACATGCACTTTCTACTTTTGGTTTCTCCTTCAATACAACTTCTACTTCTTCTTCTGATGAGTGGATTATTGATTATGGAGCGTCTTATCAGATAGCTAAGGATAAAGACATATTTTCTTCTCTCAATGAATGTAACACCAAGAAAATATTTGTTGGTGATGATAGATCTCTTAGTGTTGTAGGATCTGGAACAATTCAAGTAAATAATGGTCATTTCAATGATGTATTATGTGTTCCAAGTCTTTCTTGTAACCTTCTATTAGTATATCAAATCACTTACTCAGGTGAAGGTAAAATCGTAGAGTTTTCACCTCACCAAGTTGTAATCAAGGATCTAAAAGATACTAAGCATGTTCTTGCAACTGGAATTGCTGATGATATTACTAGGTTGTACAAGTTTTACAACTTTGGGTCATCGTCTTTTTCATCAGTATTTTTTTCTCATAGTGATGACTTGAGCAAAATTTGGCATGAGTGGTTTGGTCATCTAAACTATCGCTCATTGCAACAACTATGTAATCAAAAGATGGTGACTGGTTGTTGGGGCTCAGAAATGTCCTATTTTCATCCACCTTTCCCTTCACTATTCCTTACATTTCATCGCCCTATTAAACCTTCATCATATCATTTTCATAATACATTTGGGTTTCACATTATTATTTTCCACTTTATTCATTTTAGTATTAAAAGTGAATTTATGATTAAATATTAGAAAATATACATGTTTTCATATATATCTCAATTATGTGTGAGCTTTGTAATGTGTAGGAATATGTG
>ML781336.1:1624971-1640323 GCA_009831015.1 Picea engelmannii
TTGTAATGTAATTCAACATCGTCTTATTGTGTGAGCTCACATATGTCATTGTTGTTAACTCTTCACATGTTGTATTTCCCTTATGTAATTTCATGCTTTCCTAGTTAGTGTTTCAATGCTTTCTTAGATTAGTTTGATTTCAAAAACATAGATTAGATTAGATTAGTTCTACTTCAGTCCTGCACAAACAGTGCACGTGCTTCGTTAGTTTACATACCCCGGGTTGACAAGTAAATAGTTGGGCAACTGTACTGCAACGTTATTATAACGACATATATTTCGCCTAACACTGGTCTTCCTCTGTTTCATGCAAAGATGATGTTTGTGTTGGTTGTGTTCTTGACAAACATCATTGGGACAGTTTTGACAAACGTGCCTCTTAGAATGCCTCAGGCCCTTTGTAGCTTGTTCATAGTGATTTGTGCGGTTCACTTTCCTCTCCTTCTTTTTATGGGTGCATGTATTTCTTAACTTTCATTGATGATTTTTCCAGATGTACTTGGGTTTACTTCTTAAAACTTAAGAGTGAAGTTTTGACAAGTTTTTGGCCTACAAGGCCCTTGTAGAAAAGGAATCTAGACATCAAATTCAAAGGTTAAGAACAGATAATGCAGGCGAATATGTGACCAATAATTTTACAAGTTACTGCACTACACATGGCATCCAAATGCAACACACTGTTCCATATATGCCACAACAAAATGGTGTTGTTGAGAGAAAGAACCACACATTAAAAGAAATGGATAATTGTATGATCCAATCTAAGGCATTAATTTTAAAATATTGGGTGGAAGCCATCAGCTGTGAAAACTACATAGTAAATCACACTCCCAAAAAGGCTCTTAAAAATATAAGACTAGAAGAATCTTGGAATAAAATTAAACTAGATGTAAGTCACTTCCATGTCTTTGGCAATATAACATGGGCTCACATTCTTGATGATAAAAGGAAAGAATTGTAGCCTAAAAGTGAGAAGTGTATATTTTTTGGTTATTCTGAAGATGTCAAAGGTTATAGAATTCTTCAACCACATTGTAATGAAAGTAATATTATAAGAGATGTTAAATTTGATGAAAATATCTTGGCCTATGAGCCTAATTCAATGATTGTGCCTTCTTCATCCTTGTTGGCCCTTGGTTATGGAAGGAAGCAAAGAAAAAGGAAGGAAAGGTAAAAATCAAGCTTCACCGGAGACACAGTGACTGTCACTGGATCGAAGTAAGAAAAAGAGCAGAAAAGTCGGAGCGAACAACGAAAAAGCAAGTTGTTGGACGAGGAGATCAGGGATGACATGTCAGCAAGGAAGAAGGACCATGGACAACTCAACAATCAGAGAAAGCCATCATTGGATACTTTGGAGCACTGCGCGATGAAGAAGGAAAGACAGGTTGGCGAAGCCCAAAAAAAGAGGGTCAAGTTGACCTAGGGTTTTAGACACCTAGGGTTTTGGTATTTAGGGTTTTGGCACCTAGGTTTTGGCCTAAGGCTGTCGGTGAGGTATTGTCATGTATAAATAAAGGTCAAGAGGACCTGGGTCGGGTTGGTCATTGAGTATTGGTGTGATATTATGTTGATCTAGTTTTGTTGTTGAGAGAAAGAAGTGATGAGAGAGAGAGCCTTCTGGTATTGTAAGATCTTCAGCTATGTGTGAAGATCGAATCCCACAGCTGGGTGCATAGGAAAGGGGAGAGAAAGAGAGAAAATAAATAAGATCCACTAGCTAAGAATGCAGAAAAGAAATGTATGATTTACCTTAGTAAATCTTAACCACAATTCTGTGGACGTAGCCCTAGAGAGAGGGTGAACCATGTATATTTTGTGTTGTGTGCGTGATTGTTACCTGGATCTATGTCATTGTTATGTTGTTATTTTCATTGTTATGTTAGATCTGGTTTATATCTGTGTAGAGTAGATCTAGCTGATAAGAAATATATGAATGTTGTGATTGTTGTTATACAAGATCCACTTGATATTCCCCTGGTTGTAGACATCTCTTTCCTGCAACCCCCTCATAGTTTCTTCGAATGAGACTGCATCTTCTTCATAGGTGCTACTGAAAGGGCTAGTAGCTAGGGCTTTGTTGGTGCGCTCTTGGAGTGAACCATGGGTCTGCCCCTGTGCCAACAAATGGTTATGTTGTCGGGACAGGAATCTGTATAAGGGAATGTCAAGGTGGTTCCCATCGAAGACAAAGATTCAAAAGTGGATAGAGGATCAAGAGAGGGACTTCGCTGAAGCCCATAACAAGAACCCTAAATTGAGTACTAAATATTGGCTGCAGAGACACATCTTCATTGATATTCATGAGATATTATTTGGAGGAATCCATCAAGAGTTATGCGAATGGTTGGCTAGGTTAGTCGATACCTAGATTAAGACCAGATATAAACCTCCTGTGGTTTGGACACCAACGTTGATCCAAAAGGTCAAGAGAGTTGACAACACTATATCCAGAGTTGTAGATCACTGGTTTGATAGTACCATCGGAGGGTATATCACCAAATTTGTTGTTGATAGAAGAGAATCATATAGCCAGGATGAGAGATACTTCTTCAAAGGACCCAGAGGAAAATTTTTACACTTTCTAAAGCTAAGAATCAAGATGCTATTTCATGAAAAGAATGTCTTGAAAATACAGTAGATTGGGTGGATCCAAAAAGGCTAATGTTCAAGAATTCAGACAGCGACAGTGACACAGAAGTTGGACATACACATAGTGGGAAAGTATTTTGAGGGATTCATCTTGAGAACCTTTTCACGAAAAAATACAAAGATGAGGAGATGTACAGTGGAGAAGAGGCAAATCTGATAGACGACGAACATTTAGAACCCTCCAGAGAAGAGGAAGAGGAAGAGGAAGTTGAGGAACTTCACCAAAGTGAGCCAGAAACCACAATAACTGCACAGATTACTGAAGTAAGTAACACTAACCCTCATGTTGTTTCAATAGCACCAAGTAGCCAGAATCGCCAAAACCACCAGAATATTGTTACTAGCAATTTAGCCTATACTCAGATAGGAAGCCTAGGGAACTCTAAGGAAGATGATATGAGGCTCCCTATATTCAGGGGATATGGATTTGAGGTTCCTGATCAACACTGGTTCTGGTGTGGGGCCGTGTGGAATATTAAAAATATCACCGACAAAGCCATCAAGAGAACCCAGTTCATCACTATGCTAAGGGACCGCACGCTGAGCTGGTACATGAAACTCATCCAAGGATTGGCGCAGCCTAATCCCCTAAATGAGATCAAGAATGCGATGATTCTAGAGTTTAAAAAACCTAAGTCAGATTCACAATGTATTACAGAGCTAAAAGAGATCAAACAAAAGGTAGCAGAACCTGTTTGGGAATTCGATTAGAGATTCAAGACCCTAACAGGCCGATTAACTTTTCAGATCCCTAATGAACAGAACAAAGAATGGTTCATCACAGTGTTGTTACCACAAATCAAAGTCCCTCTGATGTTATAGAAAATTGCATCATAGGAAGAAGATTTGGAGATCACTATGAAGCTTGAATCAACACCTATGGGAGAATCTAGCTCAGGCATGAGTTGATCTTGAGCCAACTGACTAGTTTTTCTCTACAAGTCGAGGATATGAAGAAGGACAAGGGGAAGGACAAAATAGAGGATATCTAGTGTGTAATATGTATATCTAAAGGTAATTATAAAAAGAAATGTCCTTTATTTCATGAGTATTTGACCTCAGGATCGTCGAGTCCCTTGAAGCAAGTTAACCTACCCTGGTGCGATGTATGCAGAAATAGGCATCGCCCAGGTGAGTGCTATTACATGCAGAAGTATGTTCAGACACCCACAAACCTATATTGCACATTTTGTAAATCAGTGGGGCATGATGATAGAGATTGTAGAGCTTATGATCTTATGCATGAAAGGTTGAGGGACATATACAAGATTCAAGGCGAAGTACAGCAAGAAGGAAACACCCTGCAGTACAACTCTCCTAGGAGAGGAAACTTCAATCCTCGTGGTGGATATAGAGGAGGAGGATGAGGAGGAGGTATGGGTCAAGGCCGAGGGAAAATAATCTATTACAACTGTGCACAGCTTGGACATTTAGAGAGGGACTGCCAGAACCCTTGCACAACTTGCAGTTATTGCAATTCCTTCGAACATATCATCGAGGATTGCCCTATGTTGTTGTCTAAGCTTCAAGAAAGATGATGACCTCAACAGAACCCACAAATACAATTAATCAAAGAAGAACCTCATGAAGTTGATCCTAGAGTCATTGTTATTACAAGAGGAGGCGCTGCTACAGGACAGGATAGAGTGACTAAAGAGAAGATTGCAGAAGACTCAGGAGTCAGAAAAGCTGCAGAAAAGACCCATATTTTTTATGCAAAGAAAGAAAGGAAAATATTTGAAGAGGTGAGGCAAGAATTCAAAGCAAATCAAGGGTATTCTTCAAAAACACAACAAAAAATGAGAGAATATGGAATTCCTCATGCATTTGATCAGTTTGCTTCACCCAGAGGGGGAAAAGAGGTAAGTAAACTTGTTAGTTTCTTATATATGTTTATAGAACTTCTTAAAGATGGGAAATCTATACAAGAACTATAGAATCGGGTTAAACAATATGAGCTAGGAAGGATAGCCCCTTACTGAATAGGGTAGTACACCAAATTGGTAAGAAGAGAAGGATAAACAAAGAATTACACTTGAATGCTTAGATAGGAGAGTATGAGATAGACTATGTGGTCCTCGACTTAGGGTCGGAGGTCAATGTCATGACGAAGAAAATGTGGGCACTAATGGGAAAACCAAAGTTGATATATTCCCCTATCAATATTTTCATGGCCAATCATCAAGTTGTCAACCCATTTGGACTATTAGAGCATGTCCCAGTGGACATCGATGGAGTAAGAATCTTTGTATATTTTGAGGTAATTGAAATTGTTGATGATAGCTTCCCGTACCCTACATTAATAGGAATTGATTGGGCCTTCGACAATTATACTATTGTTGATCTAAATAAAAGACAAATGACATTTGAGAGAGCTAGCCTTAGGGTCATTGCACCCTTAGATCCAGATGAGGGTCCATGATATAAAGAACCTATCATAGAAGAATACCATGCATATGAACTGGAAAATATCTACAAATTAATAGCTAGACAACAGGATTATATCAACCCTATTGCCAATGGAAATCTGAGTTGGTGAAGTGACAACACCTATTCATCAGACTCAGAATAGGCACTGAAGAACTGGAAGAACCAAATGTATCAAGTATCTACAAGAAGATGTGCTAGACTAAATAGAGAACTTCACTGGATCAGGACAACAGTGAGTAACTTACCCACATTTGATGGGATGAACCCCTTAGAAAAAATCTTATCAGAGTTTGAGACAAGTGTACCAACTCAACAGAGGTTGTTGGCAATGGATGAGGCCATGAAATCCACACTAGAGAGATGGTGGGGAATGCACAAAGAGAACATCCCAGACTGGACACAATGTCGAACTTTGATGACAACACAGTTCTCAGCACAAGTAGGAAATTGTGAAGTGAGGTACAGAGGTCATAGTTGCCCAAAGGACCATGTACGAAGTTGCGAAGAGGCCTGGAGTGACATTCCTTGAGAACAATGGGTGCACAGATTCATTAACATGCTGGACATGATCCCTATCAACTGGTACCTTCAAGTGGAGCTGCACCTCACCACTTCAGATTGGGAAGGTATGATCCTGAATTTTGTAACCACCCTTGTTTGCACCCAATTCGTCACCTGGTGAGAAAATCGAGGGTGCTTACATGCCCTCTTGGTCCTTGTAGGGAATGACAACTATGGAAGGAAAGGTTAGAGAATACAGAACAAACTACAAGCTAGAATCAACTGAAAACAAATTAAAACTGTGAAAAGAAACAACAAACACCAAAAAAGACAGATGTCACCAATGGTTTTGAGCTGGTCAATTGATGAAATCGGAGCATGATGAAGGAAGAGAACTGTGGTTCCTTCTTCCCCCAACGGAAGTCTCTTGAGGCCCTCACAAAGTTTGCTTTCCTTACAATGAGAAGAATTGAGTATGACAATGAAAGAACTCCCAGCGATGTTGCCAATGTGTTATCGTTAAAGAATGAGTCCTTAACAATCTTAGCAGCATAACAATGCCTGAAATTCCTTGCGAAAACAATGTATCTTCACAGCTTTTTATAGCAGATCCTCGGGCGATTATGTAACCTCTTCAAAGTGTGAAAAGGGGCCCTTTAGGGCTTCCTTAGGTCATTAACCCACCTACCCTGCGGATTCGGCTTGGATTTGGGAGTCAAATCAGATTGGGAGCTGGTCCGTAAGCGGTTGGGAGGCCGACCGATTAAATAAATGCGTCGTTTTAGCAGGTGCGCGGGTTTTTGTGCTGACAGCCACGCATCATGTGTGCATGTGCTAATAATACATTTTTGTCCTGCGCATGTGCGCGCGCACCAAACTACTGTAAAGCACCCTTCAATTTTTGGTTACTTTGTATAGTTTTTGACCCTTCTGGAATGCTGTGAAATTGATTCAGTGCCATGAATGACTTCATTGCTATTTTGACGATGTAGAGTTCTTGTCGCCATGTGTGGATGAAATTTCAGTGATAACAGATGCCCCCTGATGGATGAGGTTAGGAGCATACTTATAGCCAAAATCCATCAATGTTTCTTCTACTGAGAATGTTGTTGTAAGGGAGAGCAATAGTGGGACCTTTCAGAGCAATACGTTGGAGAAAAAAGGAATCGGTAGGATCCGACCTTCTGAGAGTTGTGCAGAAAAAAATATACAACTGTGTACAAACGAGGTAGGCATGCCCCATGCTCATGTGATGTAACTCTGAAAAAATATGACGGAAGTGTTGGTGTAGACAACTGCAGTGCCCTCGGGGGTGGTAATGATAAAGGCAGAAGACAATTCTGCAAAGGAACATACTCTGAATAAGAGGCAATGATCGTTGTAATAAGCAGTGACGATGATGTGGGCATTGATGGCCCTACCAAGTTCATAGGTATTTGGCAAATGAAAAAAATAATTGCAATAGTTGCAAAGTAAGACCCACCATAACATGAGAAAGTGTTGGCGTCGAATGTTATGGGGGCCAACGACAGCAGGGAGCAATGGTGTTTCACCCTGTGCCGTCTGAGATCTCTCATTAAAATAGAGAATGAGAATCCAGATACTGTCACCCTTCTGGAAACGTGTGTTGATGTCGACAGAAGGGAAACGTGACTCCAAGAAGCAAAGGACTCCGTGGAATCTACTGAGATGAGGAAGTGGCAGAGGTACATGGATGAAGTCAAGAAGTGGGAAGACTCAAGACTGCCCTTGGCTGGAGGATGTATGAGAGAAACAGTGGCCACAACCGTGTAACAAGGTCGAGTGTCAGGGGGACGACAAGACCGGTGATAAGTTGTGCCAGAGGTGGGACAAGGTGAACAAATTCAGAGGGTAGAGGTAACTGACTTGTGGAGTACTCTGAAGATATGGACGATGCCGGCAAGGGTAGATGATAAGTAATGCTCCAACCAAGGGTGACATGGGTTGCGTGTGGCCAAAAGAAAGCAATTCGCCAACGGTGATGACAAAAGAAAATGTAATGACTGGAAATAAAGGTGTTTGTACAATAAATAATGAATAATGAATAATTTTGGGGAGAAATGTACAAATACAGAAATGGGTGCCCCAGTGTGAAATGCATGCCCCAGGGAGGGAAAAATTGTCTTGGGAAACTGATGAAGGGTGGGGGGCCCATTGGTGAGTTTCTGTATGAGGTAGGTGGAATGAGGATAGGTTCGCAGATGGGAAAACTGAGTGTGGATGAAATGAAGGGCTCATGATCCCGCAGAGGTGCAGGTAAAAAATAGAACCATAAAGAGATAATTTGGGAGTCCGTGTGGGAAGGCTAGCAAAATGAAGAGAAAGAGTATGTGGCTTATTCATGACATGATGAAAGAATATTGGGACTCCCATTCATAAAGGGTAATGAAGAACAACATGAGTGTCAAAAACTGCCCAAAGGTGCTATGAATGGGACAACTCATGTGGGTGAGAATGCTACCGGGTTACAGTACTGAAGATGCAAATGGAGGTGTGGGTACTACAGAGCCGGGAATAAGGATCCTAAAGGCCAATATCAGAGGGTGTGACTGGAAATGTAAATGCAATACAGTGGGATAGACTACATGCCAGTGCTGAATATATACTTGAAGGGATGATGTCGATGACCGATGAGCAAGTACCTCCACACATAACAACCAAATACCCAAAGTGAACAATATCTGAAGAGAATCAAAGATCTGAGCTTGTATTTGAAAAATGTGACTATGCGTGTGCGTACCTGACCATGATATGAAAAAAAGGTGCCCCGAGGGCTCATGATGAAAAGCGACCCAGGGACTGCTGAAATGTAGGTGATGGGATGCTGATCCCGTGGCTGAAGACGGTTTGAAAAACAGACACTTTGGGCTCCCGGAATAGTGAGTGGAAGTTTGGCAAAAGGCCTATATATAGCTGTAGGGCCCACATTGCCACCTCATTTGTACCTGCTGCAATAGTGAATGGATGAGAAGTTTTCAGAGGAGATTTGGTGATTCGGGGAGCACGAGGCATCCAATCGACGTTCTGCGAGTTGCAGGTTAGTGGTCTGATCATCCTGCATAGAAATAGGTTTTCAGTTTTTGGGCAGGGTAGGTACGGGGGGCCGTACAAGGGGTTTTAGGGGATTTTGACTAGGGGTGGGCCCACGTGCACGGGTGATTCAGTGGAAGGCACGCATACGTGCGTGCCTATCCATGAAATAAACGTGCATTGGTGCACGTGAGGGGGAATTTAAGGCGCGCCCTAGGGGCGCGCCTGTGAGTTTGACAGGCGCGCACGACTGCGTGCCTGTGGGGTGAACAGGTGCGTACTAGCGTGCACCTGTGAGTTTGACAGGTGTGCACTAGAGCACGCCTGTAGGGTGAACAGGCGTGCTCTCGAGCGCGCCTATGAGAAATGCAGGCGTGCTTACATGCATGCCTGTATAGTGAACAGGTGCACATGTGGGTGGTGAAACTGCGCCTAAGAGGCAAGGTTGAAGGGTAAAAAGGGAGTCTTTTTTATGCATTGGATGGTTGCATAAGCTGATACAGGACTCTGTGTTATGTGCAGGTGGTTAGTAGTGACTATGGATGTGTGATGGCGTGAGCAAGACTGGTCACAGTTGCGAGATGTTGTGGCCAATGCAGGGCCTATGGTTCGAGCGGCTTTAGCAACCAGTGGGTTGCTAAATTTTTTTGAGTGCCCGTTGATACGGGCACAGGAGTACTTACTCCAGTTCCTGCTCCAAATGTGGAGCCTAGATCTGCACTGCTTCCTCGTGCGAGGAGAGCAGATCCCCTTCATTGCGGTGGAGGATATATATTTCTTGACTGGGATCCCCTTCCGGGGAACACCGTTGCCGACAGAGCCTGTGTTGCCGAGGGATACACACCTGCGAGAGGTCACTGAGCGATATTGATCAGGCGAGAACTACATTTTTTGGATTGTAGTGAGTATTAGTGGTCTGGATTCCCTGTTGCATTGTTGCATAGCGACGATGATTGTTCGTGTGTATGGGTCATTGGCGACCCAACGGATCAGTGGTGGCCAGCTGCTATTGCTGGAGAGGGTGGTGGTGGGCCGTGAGTAGTTTGCTTGGGGGTTGACACTGCACGCGCGGATGATCGCGCAGCTGGACCGTTGTTGGTCCACAGGTACCGGGGAGTTTGTGTTTGGCTCTATCCTGGTAGCCTGGTTTCTGGAGAGGGTGTCGACGCTGTGCCTGCGGTTTCTTCTAGAGGCACCTAGGGCATGAGAGCCTCGATTGAGGTGGTGGTCCATGATTTTGGTTCGCCACGGTGGTGGAAAAGGCGGACATTATTTCACAGTGCAGGCGGCACAGATCTGGCGGCAGATGCCACAAGTCATACTTCGGTACCCTTATGCTGGGGTGGACTTCCGGGGATACCCAGATATGGTGTTGCCTCCTGGGGAGGTATTTGATCAGTGAGGTATGTTGATGTTGTGTATCTGTTTTTTATTTATGTTATTTTTTTTGAGATATTAGTCCATATGTATGATTTATAGACACTGATATGATCTGTTGTTTGTTGTTTGGTGCATGTGCAAATGTGGCACCTCGCAGGCGCGAGGTGGAGTGGCAGAGAGTGTCGGTTCAGCGAGAGCCAGAGAGACTGCCGTGTTGTGAGAGACGTCAGCAAGATGAGGTTGCAGAGCCCCCAGTAGAGCTCGAGAGGGCAGTGAGGAGGCACTGGTCCAATGACCCAGGTGCAGGGCCATCTCATGCCCCTCCGGCGATGGCTGGAGTTGATGTTGATGACATACGCCATCGTTTGGAGATAGTTTTACAGGACGTGCCTGAGGGCATGTGGATCCGTATCCAGGATGAGGGGTTCCTAGAGCAGTGCATTGGATTATCACCACCATGGCGGGGGATAGTGCGATGAGAAGCTGTGCTCGCCGCGATGACGAGTGGACGCCTACCGCCGAGGCAAGAGGGGCCTGTAGGTGTTCCACCACCACCGCCTGGGGCAGGTGGGGGTGGGCCACCACCACCTCCTGAGGGAGGAGCAGGTGGGGGTGCGATAGAGGCACCCTGATCGATGTATCATGTATATCTTTTTGTTTTATAGGCTGGTGAGCCCGTTTTTTGTACTGAGATGTGGCACTGGCCTGCGGGCCGATGTGTTTTTTGTATGTAAACATTCAGATAGCCTGATGGGCCGATATATATATATGAGTATACATATTTCGTGATCCTGATGTTGTCTACACGTGTTTTGTGTTAATGATGATGATGTATATTCTATCTATATGCTGTGATAGGATGTATGAGATGTTTATGTATGTGTAGCTTGATGTGATATATGCCAATCTAACACCATGTTAGCTATTTCATCTGTTGTTTGATTCAATTGTCTTGGAATATGTGTAAATGTAATGGAATCAAAATGTCGAGATAACAGTCTAACCTGTAGGTATTTGCGAAAGAGGAACAGATCGCGTACACAGTATACATTGTTGAGCTGGAGCATGACTAGTTGAGAGTCGAGGAAGACGCTAAGGTGACGAATATGATGATGCTGGGTGTCGGTCAAGAGGCCAATGACAGCAGTGTATTCAACTTGGTTGTTGGTTGTTGGTCCCAAACATATGCCGCTTGAATGTAGCATTTCATGTGAGGGAGTGTAAAGAGCCCAAGCAGCTGAAGCGAGATTTTGTGTCCAACGGCTGGCGCCGTTGACGTAACCAATGTGGTAGGCTGGTGAAGGAAGCATCTTTCAATAGCACAAAGGATAGTTTTAGACGAGAGGGAAGGAGAAAAAATATTAAAAACACTAAACAAGAAAAAGTAACCTAAAGTAGCATGACTACTTCTAAGCATAAAATTTCTTGAGGTATAACCCATTGACGAGTTCCTTGAGTGAGAGGCCTTTGGGGGAGGCCAGGATGTAGGTGCCTTTGGTGAGGAAATGTTGGATGATGTAAGCACCATGCCAAAGTGATTTGAATTTTCCATGGCCAAAGGTATCATGGGCGATATCATAGGCCAGAACGAGGTCGCCTTCTCGGAATGAACAAAGGTTGACATGGCGATCAAAAGTAGCTTTGGATCGTTTTTTAGCTGCCTCATTGTTCTGTAATGAAGATCAACGATCTTCATCTAGTGACTCCAAGTTCAGCAAGCGCTGCTCCATTGGAGTAGTGTCAGGTAATAGCTCAATTGCGGTGCATAAGGTGGGTATTTCTCACTCGATGGGAAGAGTTGCCTCGACCCCATGGACTAAATGGAATGGCGTGAAACCTGTGGCGGTTTGGTGGAGGGTCTTTGTATGAACAGGAGAGTTGGGAGGATTGTGGGGTAAATCCTCAGAGACATCATTTAAGAACCATGGAGGCGTTGGGAGTGCTTCGGGCTCTGGAGAAATGACATGATGATCCTCGAGTGGTGAAGTAAGGTTAATTATCGCCTCTGTGGGTTGGTGACGCAGGGCCACTTGATGTTGCCTATAGGCAAGGATCATGGGACATTGGTATGTAAAATGAGCTAGTGAATCGCAAAGAGAGCAAGGGCATCTCATACATTCATTAACTGAAGTAGTGACATAGCAAATGTTAGTGATATTTGTTGAAGAGGACATAGCAAAGCGGGGATTGTTCTGGAAGTTCTGGCATACAGCTGCTAATGTCTTCCGAAAGCGTGGCAGTGCTGGGCAATGGTGAGTGTAATGGCCATATTCTGAACATATAGCACACGCAAATTTGGTCCTGAACCCTTTACTACTAGAAGGGTTGGTGGTAGTGGTACTTGCAGTAGTGATGGGTGTTGGTGGAGTGGGATTGGGGGGAATCAAATTCCGTAATTCAGGTAGTGATGGGCAATTGTTGGTTTGGTGGCCCTCTTTCTCACATAGTGTGCAAAGTGGTGGGATGTGTGGGGGAAGGGGAGCGGTGGGCTCCTTATTCTTCCTCCTACCCCCAGCTGTAGCAGGGGGGTTAGTGAGTGGGGGGGGAACAGGGGGAACGGGGGTAAGAATGGGAACTATCATGGGAAGTCCTTCCTGTGGTCGAGGGACCATATCTGGTGGGTGTAAATACCAAATCGGGATTGCTAACACCATATTAGGTAGTGTGAGCATTGCGGCTACCTGAAAAGCTTCGATACCTGGTGGAGGGTAAAAGAAGGGAATTTGGGTGAGGTGTTGGGGGAGTCTTTCCCAAACGGGATTATTCCCCTGAGTGGATGTGGATTCATGGGCTGTTGAGGTCGACGAGGGTGCAGGAGGCTCCGCTTGGAGTGGTTTTGTGACTACCGGGACGTCAGGAATGATTGAAGCCTCCTGAGGAGGACGAGCATCCTCCATGTGAGTTTTGTTAGATGAAACAATGCATACTTGATTAGGGGGAAGGAGTGGTGGTGATCCATTGGTATGTCCCTAATAAGGATGGATCTTTGAAAATTCCAGGACCCATCTCTATGAGTGGATATACGTCTTGGTTGGTGTGGATGAGGGGAAGAATGTTATCGAGATTGGCAGAGGGGTTGGGCTCATAATGTGAGACTTGGTCGATGGTTACAATCTTTCTATTGTGGGGAAACATGATTGTCCGAAAGACGGAAGATGCCACTGCCTTCATAGCGTACATGTAGCTACGTCCGAACAAGATATTGTAATCGAGGTGTGCATCGATAAATTTGATGTCAATGAGGATAGTTTTGCCTCTGAGTTCGACAAGGACATTTTGGAAGAGCCCTTCAGGAGATGATGGTCGTCCATCATAGGCTCGTAATGATGGCAGATGGTATGAGTTTCGGGGAACCAAGTTTCTGCCATACTGTTTTGGACATGATGCATGTAGATGCTCCTTCATCAATGATACACCGATGGACGGTGATGTTCCATATTTTTAATGGTACTTGAATAGCGACTGCGGCGGGAAGGCGAGGTTCGCAACTATCAAGGTGAAAGGTGATGAGTCGAGTATCGGCAGGGTCGACTGCCCCCAAGGCGGAAAGTAGTGATTTCGGTTGTGTAGGACAAGTCTGGAGGACTTCCAAGACTAACATGGCAGCCGGGGATTGCACTAAGTCGTCTACCAAGCTATAATTGTGAGCTACCCTAGCCTGTGGGTTGTGAACATTCCTGCGCAAAGGGATGCGAGGGATGCGTAATGGTGGTTCGGCGGAAGGGCGAGGGATTACTAACAGGGGTGCCGTTGGTGTAGGGTTTGTCTCTGGAGAGGTAGGAGTAGACTCAGCTGGATACTGACAATTCCGCGTTTGCAGAAGGATTTCTTCCTCACTGGTGAGGAGAATGGTACGCTCTGTTGGATTGTTAGGGTTGTGGTATTGTCCTACCTGAGGTGGGGGACCCTGTGCATCCTGTTGGGTGTTTACCACGCCTTGATGTGGAATAGGATTTTGCAGTACTGTGGGAGGGGGTTGTTGCACATATTGTTGTGGTGCCTGCTGAGGGGTAGTTTGTGCAGGGGTAGGGGGAAGACTACCTGAGTCTTTCAACCATTTGAAATCAGCGATCTGGGGGCAATGGTGAGTGTTATGTCTGAACTCGCCACAGAGGGCACAAGGGTGGATGGTTTTAACATTATTTCACCCTTGGCGTTTGTTATTGCCCCCTTGGGGGTTTTGGTTCCCTTGGTTCTAGTTGCCCCCAGTGTGTTGGTGCTGTGGTGGATGATTCCTGCCTTGACCAGGGTTGTTGTTATTCCTATTATTTCCTTTCTTCCTGGTATTGTTCGATGGATGAGTTGGGTTGGCTATATTCAATTGTTCAAAATTCTGGTATTGTTGAGCGGCAGAAGGTTGAACAAAATTTACCCTCGCATGCGGATGTGGGGGAGCCATGGGTTGTGGAGGACCAGGAAAGGGGAAGTATGGATTTTGCAGTGGTACCGATCCATAAGGTACATAGGAAGGCATAGTGCTTTCACTAGTACTATAAGCTGTTGTTGAGGGAGTACCACTGCTTGTGGGAATAGGTGGATGTATGGGAGGTCTCGTCGGTGGTCCACTGATGGGTGGAGGTATAGCAACAGGGTATGGCTGTTGATAAGTGGGCGGGGGGTAATAAGGAGTGCCCCCATATACCGTCGGGTACTGAGGTGTTCCATACATCGGTGGTGGTTGGGGTTGTGGACCAAGGTGTGTGGTGGCACCTATTAGTTCGTCTGCTGAATGAGACATCCCAGGTTTGTCTTGGCCAAATGGCGTAGGTTTGGGAAGATCAGGAAGTATTGTGTATAAGTATCCTGACTGTGCGTAGATGAGGTCATACTGTTGGGCCTTACTGATGGCTTCCTCTTCAGATTGAGGGAAGGTGGAAGAGACATCCTTTCCAAGGAGAGAGACAAGTGATCTAAGAAACCAGTCGATACACTGTTGCTTGGTGGTTTCTGCTTTACACAAACTACGTCGTCTACGCCACTCATGAATGTGGTCAGCGATGTGGGTGGATGAGGTCTGTTTGAAGTTAGACAGTAGTTCTAGACCATTGTCGTGGTGGATGGGTAATTGGAAAAATATTAAGAAAGCTTTGGCCAATGACTCAAAGGTCGTATGGGACCCTGATTTTTCTTCGACATACCATTTGGCTGATGGGCTAGTAAGTGTGCGTTGAAATAATCACAGTCTGACGGAATCATCCATGATGCTATTGGAAGAACACCATAGATGAAAGGTCATAACATGGTTGGCAGGGTCATCCCCTGCCTTTCCTTCAAACTTTGGTATGTTTGACGGAAGTTTGGTTGGCATTGCAGGCCATGTGGCGTCATGCAATATAGG
>ML781336.1:1659366-1677299 GCA_009831015.1 Picea engelmannii
GATCATGATCAAACACATGTAAATACATTTTGTACACATAATCCATAAAGACACATAAAAGAAATAAAAATCATATATAAACATGATAACATCCGCAGAGTACATAGATGGGCGCAAGCGCCTCAAAAAGTGGGAACCATAACAAGTCACTTGGGCTTATGCCCTCAAAAAATATAATACATATCAGTGCTTGAGGCACATAAAAGTCTACAAAAGTTGCTCAGGGCCTATGGGCCCTATTATAGTCATGTACAGCCCGACCCAATGGCCTAAATAATCGGACCCATGTCCGAGGTAACCCCACCATATGAGTCTACATAGAGGGCGGCAAGTCCTCTATCTCGATCATGGGAACTGTGCGGGTGAGCTCAGTGAAGTTCCGCTCAACCCGCCTAAGACACCTCTCAGCCTCTCCGGCTGGAGGGTTCCCTGCTACTGCTACTCCCCTGGCAGCGGCAGCGGCGGCCTCTGGCCATGGGCAGCGCCTGTTGCGCGCAAAATCGGCAGGCCGCACAGGTCCCACATCTGCACGCAACACAAAGTTCACCCATCAGAAACTCTGTTATCCAAAAACATGATATATATCTAAAAAGACATAAAAATTACATATGCAAACAAAAAAACAGTACAGGTGGAGACTTACCCATCTCCCCTCGCTCCTCACCAGAATGAACTGGTATCACTGGATCTCTGGAAAAGTCAATCCTGGCATATGGGTAATCCTCGATCGCCGGAATCTGTCGCGCCAGCCACGCAAAGAAATCATCATTGAAGGCCTCGGTGGTCCTCCCACCACCCTGTCGCGGCAGCAATGCTACCCATCTGCACACTGTTGGGAAAGTCACCAAATGTCCTCGTACCGTCATCCGAGGACTAAAGCATGGAACTCTCTCAAAGAAAAAGGAACACAGGATAGTCCCGAACCTGAAGTTGTTGTGTCTGCGCTGACGGCAATCTGTCAATTGCCTCTTCATAATCTCAAGCAATGTGGTACTCCAGTCATAGATTTGTGCATTCATGCACTGAACTGCATAGTTCATCTGTGCACGCGACGCCTGATGTACGGCTGTAGAGCCGGTAATTCACCCAATGAGCGATAAAATAGTCTGTAGAGTAAGGCTGGTGATACTGCCAACCGGTATCCAGGAAGTCCCCTGACTGGTCCTAGCCACACAATATTTTGCAATCAACTCTGAGACTTTGCTCGGCCCTGCAGGAAATGTCTGCAAGTTAACGGGTTCCCCTCTCCTCGAGAGGCCCGTCAGAAAATAGATGTCCTCAGTGGTGGGCACCAAGGATTTCCCCTCTATCATAAAGGCCTCAGCATCAGGATGCCAATAGTCAACCAGGGCATTCAGCAACCTTGGTTGTGCACGCATAAATGGGCATAAGAAAAACTTCACGAGGCCACACTATGTCAGCACAGCCATCACATTGGGATCTGTAGCTACTGCCTCATTGGCAGCCTCATGCTTTCTCTCTCTCCAATGAACATACATCCTACAAAACCACAAGTCAAAAAAGGAGAGATTAAGATCTTGCAACACTTTTTTCTCGTTGCGTGGGGGGTAACCCGCGGGCTGTCGAGGTGACAGTCACGGGTACCCGCACTCAGTTTTGACTCTGAGCGCGGGTACCCACAGGCTGTCTCTGGAAATCCCGCGGGTTACTAGGGCCGACCCTTTAGAGGGCGACGACCACCCCCCCAACACACTCAAAAACAACAAAATAAGTATCGAAATGCAAGATGAGGGAGTTTGTACTTACTTGGTCTGAGCAGAAGTCTGTTTGGTCCACTGTAGCTCCTGGAATCATGATCTGTAGCAAAGGGGGTCTTTTGGCTCCAGAGTCAATTTCCAAATCAGCAATGGTGATAATATGCTGCCAACTTCTATTTATAGACTTTTTGGCCTCTTTTTGTCACCCTTTTGGCCCCTTTTATCAGTTTCTTTATACCAAAAACCATTTTGGGTGGTTTCAGAGTTATGTGGAAGGGATCTGATCAGGTATTGGGACACTTTTCATTGAGTTTCAGAAAAATAAAAAAAATATACATAAGGACGGTCCATAAAAAAAATTTCAAAAATCAACCTGAGCATATAGGATAGGATTTCATCCCCATTGTTGCATCTCGTTGCCTTTTGTTTTTACGATATAGGATTGATCCCACCCTGTTGTGCCACGGAACCGTCATATCTTCTCTAGAAGTGTCACAATTGGGTGTTAGAGCTTACCAAAACATGGATGCCCTAGGTAGTTCCTGGTTGCATTATGGTGTCCATGCCATTTCTGACAGCATAGTAGGCTCGGGAGTCTGTATAGTCTTTCCTGAATATGAGTTTGAGCCTCATTTGCATGGGTCTTTTTCACTCTTTGTCTTACCCTCCGGACTCCCAAAACATAACGGGTCTCCTTTTAAGCCCTTTTCAGACCCTCTAAACATGAAAAGATTTCCGAGCGATCTTGTGACCCTTCACGCTCGTTAAACTGAAATTTGAAGTCACGTCTGTCCGGCGGTAGTTTACCCCTTTTTTCGGTCCGGATGGTCAACTGTACAAACAAAGGAATACTCTATTGAATTCTGATTCTTTAGAAGAGTATCCTCAGGTATAATTTTATTCCTTTTTTGGGCCTGAGGGACTAAATTTACGAAAAAGAAACCCCCCCGGAGTCCATAGTTAAGCTCTTTTCAGACTCCCTAAAATTGAAAATATTGTCGAGTGACCTTATTCTTTCACACTCGTTAAACAGTCCAGAAGAACATTCCTGACGGAGTCCATAGTTAAGCTTTTTTCAGACTCCTTAAAATTGAAAAAATCGCCGAGTGATCTTGTCCTTGTCACACTCGTTAAAATGGTTTTGAATTGACGTCTAGTCAGTGCTAGTTTACCCCTTTTTTGAACTGACTAGACTATTGACAAAAAAGGTACCCCAATGGAGTTTCCTTTTATGTTTTTTCAGACTCTCTAAACATGAAAAATCACCGAGCTTCCCTTCTCTGGGCTCATTAAACTTACATCGAAGGATGTTACCATTGTGTGTTCTATCAACCACATTTGCATCCTTTACCCACCAGCCTAGTAACAACTTGCTTTTGCGTTTTAACACCTTTGGCCACTGGAGGATTTTTCCCGAGTATCATTTCCTAGAACATCAGTCTTGTCCTTGTGCCTTGAGCTTGTATGTTTGCTATGCTCATTCCTCCACTGTAACATAATATTCCTTTATTCTTTTGTCCAAATCAACAAAAAGAACAAAAAAATCAAATATACCCCAAAAAGAGGATGGGAAAAGTATTTTCTTTATTGGCAGCATTATGAGTCGCCCTTGGATAAAGCACATCTATCCATTTGATTCATCAAACTTTGGGATTTAGTATGACCTTAGGTAGCCTTGCTCACTATAGTGAGTTGTGTCCTCCACCGTTTGGTTACTCTTCCAAACATATGGAGAGTTTGCATTGCCTCCTGCTTCGTAGACTTATGATTAACAGATATGCTTCCTAAGTCTTATCACTTGTCATGCTATTGTCCAAGGGAAGTTTTTTACTTAGCCTGAGTCGGCCACTCTGCAATATGTCTCTTGTCCGCATACCCAGCGATCCTGAACGTCCAATCAAGTCTTTGTTCGAAATCACTGAAGCCTTCAGTCCGATCATCAAGACTATCAAGTCCATAACCGACGAGCCATCGAAGACCTCTGGGTAGTGCAATTGTACACTCACATTACACTCTTACCTGAGTTTAGAAGACTTTGAAGTTGTTACTCGAGCTCTGAAGTATAGCCATCAGGCCGAATCAACTTCTGAGAGATGGATACCTTCTATGTATATCTTTCTAATTTTGAGATGTAGCTCCACTGTGTATTGTTCGTGGCTACTCTTTATAGTTATTTGACATGGATCTACAGTGTATTTGATTGGTAGCCATGGTTCTGATTTATCCCGAGCATGGGTATGCCCGCCTCGGCGAGACATTTGATATTTTTTTGCAGACGACACTTCCCGATTCCTGATTCCTGGGCTCACTCATTCAGCATATCAGTACAGATTGGTAAAGAATTGGTAATGTATTTTGGCCATCAGATGCTATTCTGACCTCACACATTAGGGGGCATCTATTATAACCCTAAAATGCACCACATAGGCTTACCTGGCATCAAGCCAACTCATGTCTCTTCCTTGCCAAAGGCCATGCTAAATAAAACCTTGAAAAACCACTTAAATCAAGCAACCCGCGCCCTAACCTCTCACTAGGCGCGGTGGACCACTTGCTGGCCTTCTACTACACGCGGTGGACTGCGGGCTAGTCCACTACAGCCCGCGTTTACCTAACAAAGAAAAAAATCAGGAAATTTTCCGCCGGGACGAAAAGCTTTTTGTCAGTTAACTGGAACTCCCAGCCATGCATGGTTGAGAGTTCACCTAAAACCCTAGCTCCTTCTAGCCTATAAAAGGATGGGTAGGGGTACTATTCAAAAGAGGAAAAATCATAGCAAAGAAACTCTTCCAAATTGCCAAGTCCATTTTTTCCCAACCCTTTAGCCTTGCCTCAAGCTTTAGGAGAAATTCAAGCATAAGCAGTTGGAGGACAAAAGAAGAGGAGGAGCCCAGGATCAGGATCGAGGAACGGTGGTCGGTCTCTAAAATCATTGTAAGTTGATTCATATTGAGATTAATGAAAAAGATACTTTTCCCATCCCGAATACATGAGTCTCATATGTTTTATTTGATTTATGTTTTATCTCTAACCCTCTAGTAGATCAGTAGCATGCATGCGTAGTTTTGTCTTGATTGCAGGATCGCTTTGTGGAAGGAGCAGCAGCAGCAAGGAGATAAAAGCTCAACGGAGGATCTACTTCAACCATCGATAAAAAGGTTAGTTGATTCTTCCCATGATTGCCTGAGAAAAAGGGTTATAGGTTTGGGTAGGAGGTTAAAAGTTATTCTTGAAGGGTCATGATCTGCATGCAAGTTTAAATCCCTAGCTTGCTAGTCCATAGGGTAGAAAAACCCCACAACAGTACTTTCTTCAAAATAAGTAGAGTACTGAGCAGAGGTAAATGCAAGTCAAGAAGCCTTGTGTCTTCGACATATCTGTTGTTGGGAAAAACACCCTACGGACTAGCAAACTAGGGTCAGACTTACATGCAAATTTTGACCGAATAGAAACTACTTTTTTACCTACAACCTAAGATTTAAACCCTTTTTTCACAGTAAATGCATGGAAAAGGACCACCAACCTTATTATCGACGTTCGATGTAGATCCTCCGTTGCTCTTTGATTACTTGCTTGCGTTGCTCCTTCCACATATGACCTGCACTCAAGACAAACAACAACTATGCATGCATGCTACTTCTATACTCAAGGGTTAGAAATCAAGCATAAATTAATCAAACCATATACAATTCATGCATTGGGATGGGAAAAGTATTCTTTTTATTACTGAAAGTAAATCAACTTACAAAAAATATGAGACCGGCCACCACTCCTTGAACCTGATCCTGGGCTCCTCTTCTTCTGTCCTTCAACTACTTTGTGTTAAATCTCCTTTGGCATAAGGAAAGGCTAAAGGGTTGGGACAATGGATTATGTAAATGGGAAGAGTTTCTTCACTATATTTTTTCCTCTTCCAAATGGTACCCCTACCCCTTCTTTTATAGGCTAGAAGGAGCTAGGGTTTTGGATGAACCCTCGGCCATGCATGGCCAGGAGTTTCAGTTAACTGACCCATAGATTTTTGTTCAATTGGCAACTTTCCTTTTTTCATGCTTTGTTAGGTACACGTGGGCTATTGTGAGTTAGCCAGTGTGCACACATGTGCAATAATGGGTTAGGGCGATGGGCCTTGACATAAGAGGATTTTCAAAGAGTTGTTCAACAGAGTTTTGACAAGGAAGGGATATGAGTTGGACTAATGCCAGGTAAGCATGTGTGGTGCAATTTAGGGTTATAACAGATGCCCCCTAATGTGTGAGGTTAGAAGAGCATCTGATGGCCGAAATACATTACCAATATTTACTGATGTGTCGAACGATTGAGCCCAAGGATCAGGAACCAGGAGGTGCCGTCTGCAAAATAACAAATGTCTCACCGAGGTGGGCATACCCATGCTCGGGATAAAATATAACCATGGCTACCAATCAAATACACTGTAGATCCATGTCAAATAACTATAAAGAGTAGCCGCGGATAATACACAGCAGAGCTACATCTCGAAATCAGAAAGATATACATATAGAGTATCCATCTTCCAGAAGCTGATTTAGCCTGATGGCTGGACCTCAGAGCTTGAGAAACAACTTCAAAATCTTCTTAAACTCGAGTAGGAGTGTAATATGAGTGTATGACTGCACTACCCAGAGGTCTTCGATGGCTCGTCGATTATGGACTTGATAATCTTGATGATCGGACTGAAGGCTTTAGTGATTTCGAACAAGGACTTGATTGGAAATTCAGGATGGCTGGGTATGTGGACAAGAGACATATCGTAGAGGGGCCGACTCAAGCTTAGTGAAAAACTTCCCTTAGACAATAGCATGACAAGTGATAAGACTTAGGCAACATATATGTTAATCATAAGTCTACGAAGCAGGAGGCAACGCAAACTCTCCATATGTTTGGAAGAATAACCAAATGGTGGAGGACACAACTCTATATAGTGAGAAAAGCTTCTTAAGGTCATACTACATCCCATAGTATGATGATCAAATATAAAGATGTGCTTTATCCAAGGGCGACTCATTATGCTGCCAATAAAGAAAATACTTTTCCCATCCTCTTTTTGGGGTATATTTGATTTTTTTGTTCTTTTCGATAATTTTGGAAAAAGAATAAAGGAATATTACGTTACAATGGAGGAACGAGTACTGCAAACATACAAGCTCAAGGCACAAGGACAAGACTGATGTTCTGGTAAAATGATACTCGGGGAAAATCCTCCGGCAGCCAAAGGTGTTAAGACGCAGAAGCAAACTGTCACAAGGCTAGTGGATAAGGTATGCAAATGTGGTTGATAGAACACACAATGGTAATGTCCTTCGATGTAAGTTTAACGAGCCCAGAGAAGGTAAGCTCAGTGGTTTTTCATATTTATAGAGTCTGAAAAAACATAAAATGAGACTCCGCTGGGGTACCTTTTTCGACAATAGTCTAGTCGATTCGAAAAATGGGTAAACTAGCACCGATTAGACATCAATTCAAAACCATTTTAATGAGTGTGACAAGGACAAGATCACTTGGCTATTTTTTCACTTTTAAGGAGTCTGAAAAAATCTTAACTATGGACTCCGTCAGGAATATTCTTCTGGACCAATTTAGCGAGTGTGAAAGAATAAGGTCACTCGACAATCTTTTCAATTTTAGGGAGTCTGAAAAGAGCTTAACTATGGACTCTGTGGGGGTTTCTTTTTCGTAATTTTAGTCCCTCAGGCCCGAAAAAGGGATAAAATCATACCTGAGAGTACTCTTTTAAAGAATGAAATTTCTATAGAGTATACCTTTGTTCGTACAGTTGACTATCCAGACCGAAAAAGGGGTAAACTACCGTCGAACAGACGTGACTTCAAATTTCAGTTTAACGAGCGTGAAAGGCCACAAGATCGCTCGAAAATATTTTCATGTTTAAAGGGTCTAAAAAGGGCTTAATAGAAGACTCGTTTAAGGAACGTTCTTCCGGACCAATTTAACGAGTGTGAAGAAACAAGGCCACTCGACAATCTTTTCATCTTTAAGGAGTCTGGAAAGGGCTTAAAGAAGACTCCATAATGGTTACTTTTCTTAGTTAATCCGAACGAGATCGAAAAGAATAAATGTAGTCTCACCAGATGTTACTTTCGGATCTCAAAGGGAGCTTGAAAAACAACAAAGTT
This sequence comes from Picea engelmannii, assembly GCA_009831015.1. Taxonomy (NCBI): domain Eukaryota; kingdom Viridiplantae; phylum Streptophyta; class Pinopsida; order Pinales; family Pinaceae; genus Picea; species Picea engelmannii. The sequence goes on from ML781336.1 coordinate 1,667,237, forward strand.
ATCTCATGATAGACACTTTGTAGGTCGATGCCTGGCATCTCCTCGGGGGAGCTGTATGCTCCGATGAAAACATTGTCTATGACGTCGGGGGTTCTGGAGATATTGATAGGTATCGGTTCGGCAATGGTTTCCATATTACCCTCAACATAGATCTTGTGTGTAGCTAAGGGATTAGTATGACAAGACCTATCTCCAGTCATAGTCACGATGAATTCTCCTGCTTTGATTCGGCTTAACTTTGGGAGGAAATATGATCTGTGATGAATATCTTCCCAAGGTTTGTCTAGACTAGTCATTACTTCGATTATTGCTTCGTCAAAAGGCAAGACTAAGTCTAACAAATCGACGTTAGCGAGAGAACCCTGAGCCCAAATAGGCTCTAGAAGTGGATCTAACTCTTGTGCAGGAGTCAGATCAGGGTTAGCTGAAGCTTACTAGATGAAAGAGTACGCTACTTCAGCAGCAGACAAGGGCATGGACATGCCTGAGTGCCCTGTCTCATCCATCGTGGCCGATGGGGAAGGAAGAATCCATGGATCCTCAAAGTAAGTCGTGCGGAACGACGAAACTTGAAAAATCTCAACCTTATGGTGATTAGATATAAATTTGATATCGTCGTGAGGAGGTGGGTAATCGAAGGTACCCATCAAGGATGGGCACAAACCAAATCCTATGTTAACGACACCTGGTTGAGGATTATCAATCATCAGGACCGTGGATGCCCCCAAAGCTGGGTCAGGTCTGGAGAAAGACAATTGATCTATGGTCACTATCCGGCCCTCACGTGGAAACAACAAGACCTAGTAAACTGTAGCGACCACAGCTTGCATAGCGTAAGTCCAACTCCTTCCTAACAAAAGATTATAGTCGAGGGGAGCGTCGACTACTTCTACCTCAACGCACACAATTTTCCCTCCTAACTGCACGGGGAAAGAAGGAATGATACCATGTGGTCAGAATGAATGACCGTCAAAAGCAGTGAGGAGAGTAGGTGATGGATATAAAATGGGCTGGCCAATGGCCTTCCAGCATAGTAATGACATAACGCATGTCGAGGCACCCTCGTCGACCACCGTGCAAAATATATTCCATGTAAAAGTTTTCATGGGATGAGCCACTACTAATTGAAACACTACATGGTAAGGTAGAAGGGTTTTTAAGTCAGTTGTATCTAACATGATGGTACCCGGATGACAAGTCTCGGTAGATCCTAAAGTTGTTAACAAAGATTTCCTCTAGGAAGGGCAACTCTGGAAGGCCTCCAAAGCAGACATTGCACAAGGGGTTTGTGATAAATCTTCCACCACAGAGTAGTTCTGGGCGGCCCTTGTGTTAGGGTTGTGAGAATCGCTTTTGAATGTTCCTTTGGGGATGTGTGACATTGTTTCTCCCAATGTCTTCTCAATTTGTAGAGGAAGAGATGGGAGTTCGGCTTCTTTGCCCTTCTCAAAAGTTCTTGGTTGACAATAGGCTTATGCTCTAGTTGATAGAAAAGCATCACCTTTCACCATATATACATTCGTGGGGTTGTTTGAAGATGGAGGGGGTCCTTGACTACCCCCTTCCGTGCTTGTAGAGGCTTGAGTTAGATTTTTCCCATGTTGAAAGGGATTAGTCAACACTGCTTGTTGTTGTTGTGTGATGAACTTTTGGGCCTCTATAAGTCGAGGTCAAAAATGGGTCGGGTGGTCTTCCACGCACAAGTTGCATGGATACCTCGCCTTCCATTTTTCCGTGTTGTCCCCGCCAGCATTATCAGTGGGTTTTTTATCCCCCTTACCCTTCTTTCGTTGTTTCTTCTTCCCTTCAGGCTGTTGGGTGGCCTTTGGGTTAGTCGACTACATGGTGTGTACTTATGACATTTGGGTAGGGGGAGTAGCCAAAGCAGTAGTTTGGCTGGCCACTGTGTGTTGTATGGATAATTGTTGCAACTATTTTGTCAATTTCTAAGAGGGCTTGGTTTGTGCTGAACCAACAATACCATCGGCATGTTGTCCAGCTCTCTGTCTAGTTTTATTCAGTATCGAACGTGGTGCATCTGGAAAGATGGTGTATAATAAACCAGACTGAGAATAGATGAGCTAAAACTGTTGAGCCCTCATGATGGCATCTTCTTCGGAGAAAACTCCAGATGTTGCGACGTCTTTGGACAATTGTGGGACCAAAGACTTAAGGAACCAATCAAGTAGGAATGTTGGTGGGACTGGTACCTTAATTAGACTCTTCTGGCATCTCCACTCTCGGATATGATCAGAGATATGGTACGTTGTTGTCTGTTCGAAATTGGCGAGCAGCTCTGTGCCAGCATCATATCTCACAGGTAACTAGAAATGGTTAAGGAAGGCCATTGCCAGTTCACCAAAAGAAGAGTATCTTGAGTGATCGATCTCGATGTACCATTTCATGACACTCCGGATAAGAGTACGTTGAAACAATCACAACTATATGGATTCATCTTTCAATGAGTTAGATGAGCACTAAAGATGAAAGGTAGTCACATGATCACCTGGATCTTCATTAGGCTTGGCCTCAAACTTTGGAATGTCCGAAGGAAACTTCGTCGGCATAAGAGGCCAGTGTGGATCATGAAAAATAGGATCATTTAACAACCTTGTCAAATCTGGCAAGTGTAACGTCGCCAGGAATGGTAGTTTGGGTTGCTGCTGATAACCTGGAAAAAAGGGTCCTGGAGTTTGACTGGAACTAGGTTGCCAGGAAAAGTTTGGTTGCTGGCCCGGATTCTGGTAGAAACCATGGCCCTAACCAGCGTAAGGATTTTGCATCTGTGGAGACATCATCGACTGATTTCCCATAAAGGACATAGAGTGTTGGGCATGCATCGTGTTCGAAGGACTTTGGGAAGGATTACCCCATGCCGGTCCTGATGGCAGAGGCATAGTAGTCTATCCAGGGTTCCATTGACTGTGGAAAGACTTATCCCAGAACGACATTCCAGAGGAGGGAATGGATCCTTGTTCTGAGTTCCAAGGTCCTGCTATATGTGCCCCCTGCACAGGAATAGTACCCTCCATAGGAGTAGATTGTCCAAAAATGGGACTGCCCCCAGATGGGAAAGAGGTTGATGAGAAAGTGTTGTTACCAAATGTCTCATTCCAAGAAAATGATGTTGAACCTACCGGCATACTGTGCGCAGGTGTTCCTTGACTCCCTGCTCCAAATAAACTAGTGTGTGTAGGCTGCCCGGTGAACTGCTGATGCGGACCACCAAGAAAAGGGGACGAAGGAGGGATATGACCTCCTACGTAAGGAAAAGCATTAAAAGGGACAGGAGTGTCCCCAAATTGACCTTGCAGAGGAGCATTAGAGCTTCTTTCCCCTAGACACAAAGTCTATAAATTGGAGTAGGTTAGTGTAGGACTTGTACCTGAACTAGGCATACCATATGAGAATGGAGGGCCTATCGCACTAGGTGTGAAGGGGGTTGCGGTCGCCGCCATAGACGGGTTCAGTCCACTGTGTGACGTAGTTGCAGTCGAGACCATGGTGGCTCAAAATGATGATGGTAAGTTAGGAGATGACTCTCCTGTGGTAGCAACTGTGGTGGGAATTGAAGAATTCCCAGAAAAAGTAACAACGTTTGTTTCCATAGCTGTGTGAGGCACTGTCTGGCGTTCATGAAATTGCATTGGTACAATAAACGGTGCCAAGATATCAGTGGTTGGGGTTTCAAATGATCGAATATTGGTGGTTGATTCCTCCGGGAGTTGTTCGGGCACAAAGGTTTGTAACCCGGTCGCTTCAAAAGACCCTTGTTGGTCTAGCTTCCGCCTTAATGGTGGTGGGGGTGGCTCCAGTGTAACCGGCGGTAGGCCAAGAAGCCTTCGTGACCAGTGGAGCTCGGGATCCTCCACTATGTGAGAAGATCAAAGACACACTAAGGTATTCTAAATGTTCAAAAGTAACACACATTAAAAATAATCCCCTAAGAGATAAGTCAAGCAATCACTAAACTATTTGGAAGAACAGTTACAACAACCAACACTAGAGAAACTTACTGGTGCAAGTGAAACTCAAACACGAAAGCACCCTCCAGGTATACTCTGCAAAGCATGGCCTGATGTCTGTGCAAGGTACCGTGGTATACCCCCACAATCACCTGTGTATGTCCCTAAAAAGATTGGCAACTAGGTTGCCAACACGCAAACAGTCACCAGGCGGTATAGTCGAAAGTTGGGTAGACCATAATGAGCAGGGTATCAATCCTGAAACCTGTCAAGGGTATCGAAAGAAAATAGTTTGGAAGACAACTGAGGACCTTGAATGGATTCAAGACCCATGAAGCCCCGTGGAAAATGCAAACGATGGAATCCCAAAACAAGCCCTCTATATGTGTTCTCCACTACGATTAGTCCGGCTTTGGATGGGTTATCTCTGCTACCTTTCCACATGCGACCTCATGTTTATCCCCTATGTTAGAGGGGGGTCCCGGATAACTTCCACAAAACTGGACTTAGACACTCCCTATCTCAGACTCTAATGTTTGGTTTTGAATGGCCTTGAAGAGTTTCCTCTCCAACCTAATCGAAGGCCCTAGTCCTGAACTAGTTTGTGAACCCTACAAACATAACAGTCTAGTAGACTTTAAAATTAGCGTTTCTTTTATGGATTTATCTTATGTCAAGGGGTATGAGGGTGAAACTGATGATGTGTAAAGATGAAATAAAAAATGAATGAAAAAGATGGAAATAAAAAAACCTTTACTAAATGCAAAATTTCAACAACTTTTCACAATTTTTTTTTTTTTTTTTCTAAGATTTTATACAACAAACTTAAAGGAATTTCGCTCGACTATGAGCTACTTATGATCTAAGTGAACTGCAAAAAATTACGAAACAAAAGAATTTTCCCTAGCTAATGATGCAGAAACACACCTTTCAACCAAAGAAGAAAATGAAAAGAGATTTTTTATTTATTTAAGTGCTAGTAAAGAAACAAAGGGAAAATACCGACAAGCAAAAAACCAAGAAAAAAAAATTCTGGCTTAAAGCACAAATCACAAAGAATCAGAGTAAAGAATCACCTAATGGCAATAATAAAAAAAAACAAAGACTCCCATGCTTGTCTAAAAGCCATAATTTTTTTATTTTTATTTTCTTTCAACTATTAACTGAGAAAAAGCAGGCTAAGGGTAAGATGACCTAACCTACTGACTGTTCAAACCTAGACTCAAACACCTGAGAGGAATACTTCTTATCAAATGAGGGGATGACTGACCCACCCTGAACAAAAAGTAGCCTGTCCAAGCACGCGATTGTCACTACAAAAACACATGTGCAAACACATGCTGAACAGAGACAGAAAGCATGTACACGCGGACTGACCTTGTACAGGCCACGTGAATATCTAAATTCTAAGGAAAAATATGAAAACAGGCAGTCCAGACCAGGAAGAGGCCTCTGGTATTGATAACTAGGGTCACTTGAAGGCTTGGATGCTATTTCTAATAGAAAAGACAAATAATGTAAGGAATAATAAGGTGAAAAAAAGAAATCTAAGATAGGACTATGAACTAGCAAGACTCAGACAGGATTCCAGAAAACCCTCTGAGAATGTGTAATTTTGATAGGGAAGAGGAGGACTGCCTTTAAGGTTCTTTGAAATCCTACACGCTACTGCTATCTCTACATCTAGTGTTCACACGCGGGCTGTCAGAGGATAGGGCACGGGTACATGCGTGTAGGTCTTTTGCAGGCCACGTGTACCTCTGTGTGTCCCAAAAACTATAGTCAAGCAAAAGTCAGGGAAAGATGGTCTGAAAAACCAGACTCCCTGCTAGCTCAGACTTTCCAGAAAAAGACAGGCAAAAAAAAATAGAAAACCTAATCTTTAAACTACCCAAAAACTTAAATAAATCCAGGAACCCTAAAGAGTATTCTCCCCAATACGGTCGCCAATTCTGTTGTTGGGAAAAACACCCTACGGACTAGCAAACTAGGGTCAGACTTGCATGCAGATTTTGACCGAATAGAAACTACTTTTTTACCTACAACCCAAGATTTAAACCCCTTTTTCACAGTAAATGCATGGAAAATGACCACCAACCTTATTACCGGCATTCGATGCAGATCCTCCATTGTTGTTCGATTACTTGCTTGCGTTGCTCCTTCCACAGATGACCTGCACTCAAGACAAACAACAACTATGCATGCATGCTACTTCTATACTCAAGGGTTAGAAATCAAGCATAAATTAATCAAACCATAGACAATTCATGCATTGGGATGGGAAAAGTATTATTTTTATTACCGAAAGTGAATCAACTTACAAAAAAGCTGAGACCGACCATCACTCCTTGAACCTGATCCTGGGCTCCTCTTCTTTTGTCCTTCAACTGCTTTGCGTTAAATCTCCTTTGGAATGAGGAAAGGCTAAAGGGTTGGGACAATGGATTACGTAAATGGGCAGAGTTTCTTCGCTATATTTTTTCCTCTTCCAAATGGTACCCCTACCCCTTCTTTTATAGGCTAGAAGGAGCTAGGGTTTTGGATGAACCCTCGGCCATGCATGGCCGAGAGTTTCAGTTAACTGACCCATAGCTTTTTGTTTCGTCGACAACTTTCCTTTTTTCGTTCTTTGTTAGGTACACACGGGCTGTTGTGAGTCAGCCAGCATGCACACGCATGCACTAATGGGTTAGGGTGCATGGGCCTTAACACAAGAGGATTTTCAAAGAGTTTTTCAGTAGAGTTTTGGCAAGGAAGGGATATGAGTTGGCCTGATTCCAGGTAAGCATGTGTGGTGCAATTTAGGGTTATAACAATATCCTTTCATAGTTTGGCTTCCAGCAGCAGCATCCAACAAGCCTTTGGTGTGACAATTAGAGTGCCATCAAGCTCGCCAAAGACCCATTTCAACATCAGTGGAAAAAACAAATTGAGATACACATGCACTTCATCAGAAAGAATATTCATGATCAAGTTATTTAAGTGATCTTTTTCCCTATAGGAGATCAAGTTGCAAACAATTTCACAAAGTCTCTTACATAAGCGAGGTTTTCCAAAATTTGATCTATGTTAGGAGTTTAGGAAGTTGTCATCAAGGGGGGATAGGCTCTAATTCCTCCTTCCTTCTCCTATTACGTCACTATTGTAAATCCTTCTATCCCATTCCAAGTTGTTCTTAAGGGGGGATGTTAGGATATTTAGACACTTAAGAGTTATGTTGATTAAGGTTGGTTGTCATTGATGTCAACCCTTCAAGAAAGCCCCATAGAAAAAAGGATTGGGCAATGGACCCAATATTGTTTGATGTAAGTATGACTCATTATTATTTTGTCATGGTTGATGAGAAGTAAATATGGATTAACTCCAAAGTGGTCCCCTTATGGTGAAAGCTATCACGAGAAGACGCTTTGTGGAGTAAGAGAACCCATGATTAATTGTCGAATAATGAGAAGGAAAGTGAATTTGTCAGGGAAAACATACTATATGGATAGTTCTTGTCATGTCATTTCTGGTGGTATGTGGGACGTCACATAATTCCTCATGGTTAGAGAGTTATGGCCATGAGAAGTTGGAGACCCCGGGTTTGGGTAATGGACCCAAGTTTGTTTGATGGGTAATGGTATGAGTTATGATATATTTTTAGATAATACTATTTATATGGATAGTACATGTCATTTCATTTCTAGTGGTATGTAGAATGTCACATAACTCCTCACGGTTTTAGAGTTATTTCCTTACGAAGTTGGAGGACCCTGATATGTCATCAAGAAGCCCCAAAAGGTCAAAGTAGTCAAAGTGGTTTAAGAGATTTTAAAGGGTAAATAATAAAGTGAAGTGATGAGTGTATTATAATTCAAATTGAATAAAAAATAAATTATTTCAATAATAAATTTAATGGAGAAATTAGAAGTGGACCCAACCCTAAAATAAAGAAAGTGGGACAAGTGACCTAGAAGATGTTTTTAAGGAAGCTACTTGGAGAGTATAAATAAGAGGCAAGGATCTCTCATTTGAATTACACTTGAGAATATTGAATATCTATATGTTTTTGAGGTAACCAAGGATATATAAACTAGAATTCTGAGTGAAGGTGAAGAAAACAAGGCCGAAATGCAAGGAAGGATAAATTGTTTTGATAGTGCTTTCTAAGGTATGTTAATTACAGGTCATCTCACCATTTTTGCTATAATTTTTTTTTTATAATGACTTAGATCCTAAAATTTCTATGCAAGTGAGGAAAAATATCCAAGTATTTGTGTTAAAAGTTTAGCTTGTGGGTCGTTTTAGTTTGTGAGTTACACTCCGTGGAAAATAGGGTTTGTGGCCTGCCCTGGAACTAGTCAAAATCAGGTGTTTCAGGTAACAACATCATAACTTCCTCATAACATATCCAAATTTAGTGAGACCACATGTGTTGGTTAGGGTACATTCTATAGTATTATATGTAACAAGTTTATATCAATTAATCAAATTATTTTTTTGGCGCACGCTCTACAACGTCTCTCTCTAGAATAAGCTAGAATTTAGAAAGGTATGCCATTTTTGCTATAACTCCTTTTCTGAGAGGTTCCAAGTAGTGACACTTGGAGAAATTACATAAAACACACTAAAGAACATTGTCTATCAGTTTCAGATCTTAATGCATTACAGGTTCAAAGTTATGATTACTTCAAGTTAGGGTTGCTGACTAATCCAAAACTAGGCATGTGAGATTAAAGAAAAGTTTGATGAAAATGCTAGTCTCTTGTTTTTAAAGTTAAGGAAGGTTTGCAAGAATGTGATCATAAACACCAGGTCTATTATAGAGATACAAATCAGATTTGAATGATGAAATTGATGAGGGATTTTGGTTAAGGTACATGTTGAATACATGGTTGAGACAAGTAGTTGATGAGTTGGCACATACATGAGGTGTATAGTTGATGATGTTGGTACATATTGATGAGTCATAGTTGATGAGTAGTTGACACATGATTGGTACATAGTTGGTACATGGTTGGATGTATTTTTTTATGGTACAGGTTGATTACAGGTTGGTGCATGGTTGATGCACTTGTTTATGGTACAAGTTGATTAGAGGTTGGTGCATGGTTGATGCACTTGTTTATGGTACAAGTTGGTGCATGGTTGATGCACTTGTTTATGGTACAAGTTGATTACAGGTTGAGGTACAGGTTGATGCATGGTTGATGCATGGTTCAGATTTATTGGTACATGTTTACAACTGTATATCTCACAGTGATAGTCTGATAATGGTTCCATCATTCTACTTCTACCTCAAGGTGGCAGGATGGGGCAAGGACAGGTGGTTGTAGCCACCTTCCCGTTGTACCCAGAGAAAATTTGGGGTTGTAGCCTCCTTCTGGTGGTAGCCAGAGAATTGGGAGTTGGAGCTTCCCTTAGGTTGTAGCCTGAGAAACTAGGGGGTTGGAGCCTCCTTCCAGTTGCAGCTAGAAAACAAAGGAAGTTGGTGCTTCCAATGAATGTAATTCTTCAAGACATATAAGAAAAAGAATTATGTGGTTTTCTCCCGATTTGGGTTTCCACGTAAAACACTGGTGTACTGTGTATGTGTGTGATTGTTTATTTCTTATTGTTCATTATTGGATATTAATTCTACATTGATATAACATTTGAAAAAAAAGGATTATAATTATGCTATTACTGATTCACTCCCCCTCTCAGTAATCCAACAATTGGTATTAGAGAAGGTTCCTTCATAAATCAGTTTAACCATTGAAAGGTAGATCATGGAGAGTACCAACTCGTATAAAAATGGAATACCACAGTTTGATGGACAAAAGAATGCTTTTTGGAGCATAAGGATGAAGACATATATACAGGAACAGGGATTTCAATTTTGGCAATCAATTGTAGATGGATACACAGCACTAGCAGTTCCACCAACAAATGACAAAGCAGTGAAACTCAGTGAGAATAATTCCAAATCCATATATGCACTTTTGAATGGTCTCAGTGATACGGTATTCACCAAAGTTGCACATTGTAAATCTGCTAAAGAGATTTGGGACAAGCTTCGAAATATTTATGAAGGAGATTCAAAAGTCAAAGCAGCAAAGCTTCAAACTTACAGAGGT